>JARWIR010000074.1:1200000-1635206 GCA_029959085.1 Nemophila menziesii | reverse complement strand
AGAAAACGAAGGCCTCCCCCGTCATCGATCTCATATCTAGAGTTGTATATTCATGGGGTAAATACCCCCTTTTTTGAATTTTTAGGGGGTATATACCCACTGTTTTGTGCGGTTTTAGTGGGTATAATCGTGTTGTTTTAGTGGGTAATAGATAGACCCACTATTTTTGTGGTTATGGTTCTTCACCACCACGTTGGACTCACCACCACTTTGGACTGACCTGAACAAGGAATAAAGAACATTGAACTTTGAACAATAGGGACTCAATATGTAATTAAAATAAATAGTGGGTATTTACGTACCCCTTTTTTGCATTTTCAGGGGGTATATACCCACTGTTTTGTATTTTTCAGGGGGTATTCGCTCAAGCAAGCTCTTCTCAGGGGGTAACCACCATTAACGGGCCACAAAAGGTCATGCGTAAGCAAATTAGAACCATAAATTTTCAACAAGGACTTATAATTTAATTAAAAAAATTAAAATAGTGGGTGTGTACCCCCTAAAAATGTAACCAAAAACCAGACCCAAACCAGAAAAATCCCTAGTTAGGCCCTTAAAAGACATAACATCTAACTAGGTCCTTAAAATTCTCATTTTGAATTTGAGGCCTATAAAGGTATATTCCTCAAAATAAAAACTCCTACACTTTCTCTTTCTCTTTCTCACTCTCACTCTCACTCAAACCACTTTCTGTATTCACTTTCGCTTCTTTTATCTCCGTAACCCCACCATTCCCTGTATCAATAATAGCTTCCGTCATTTCAGACCCTGTTTCTTCAGTTTGCTCCGTTTCCACAGCTATTTTAGGCCCCACATCACCACCACTAATTTTCTTCGTTTTTTTTTGGCACCACCACCGTGCCACCACAATTAATTTGAATGATTTCAGATTGTTTAAATGGAATATTAACACCATTCATTCTAGCAAAAGACTCAGCGAAAAACCTCTGTTGCTCAGACATAGGTTCTTCTTTTCGTCTAACTTCAGTTGTTCCATTGTTACTACACATCGGTGGGTCCGCTTTTTTTGTAACCGTAATCGTAACACCACTACCACCACCGGCACCACCACCACCGTTCATTCTAGCGCGAGCTTCGGCAAACAGTCATTGTTGCTCAGCCGCCGCTTCTTCATTACTCATTTCAGGTTGTTTAGGGACAACACCGCCGTACATTCTAGCACGAGCTTCCGCAAACATTCTTTGCTGCTCAGCTGCTGCTTCTTTTTGGTCATTTCCGCTCTATTACTACACTATCCCATACAAACGGAATCCTTATTTTTAAGACAAAAACACTTGTTTAGTAATTGTTGGATTTTTTTCATTGTCTGAAATGAAAGGTTGTTTATTTTATACTTACCACGGTTTCGAGACGGTGTTGTTCATATGCTGCGTAAACTTCTTCAATATACTCTCCAAAACCAAGGACCTAACACACAAATATCATCACTCAATTAAACACAAATATTATCATTCATAGTAAAAACACAAAATTCCTTTAATACATCACCAACAAATGAAAATTATCTAATGTTCGGTTTTCGTGACGGGTGTACAGCAGTTACGGGATTTGGACCTAAGTTATGGACTTGGGCTTTCTAATTTTCATTTAATCCTTTAAGAAAGCCCTAGTCTGAATTTCCCACTATAAAAGGGCTTTTAGACTTCTATTTTAACACAAAATTCATATTCTAAAAAGCCAGAGCATCAGAGATTAAGCAGAAGCAAGGAAGAGAAGAGGCCAAGAGCTGGAGAAATTCAACTTCTCCGATTCGCAGCCGAATCAACTCCTCAATTGGGTTTCTTTATCTTTTATTCTGTAAAACAATTATGAATTCGTTTAATTTTAAATTCTTAGTTTCCGCAATAATGAGCTAAATTTATACAGTACTTGAGAACGCATTAATGGGTTAAGCCCCAATCTATTTCATTCTATGTTTTTTGTTTTGGGATTATTGTAATTGAGATCGAATTGGGTATTTAATAATTTTCTTTAATTTGCATTTTAGTGACTATTATTGAAGTAGCTAATCTGTAATAGGACTTAGTAACTAGGCTATTAATTTAGTGGCAAATAGATCACCTTGGCGGGGGGTCTAGGTACAGACATAATTAATGATTGTAGGATAGAAATTATTTGACCTAGACAGGCTTAATTAATCATATGGCCAGTTGGGTAATTAGAACTTAGTCATTCGAAGGTGGACTATATTCTCCCTGACGGGGTTTGTAGCACCTAAGATAGCTCCTTAGTCCACCCTGGCGGGGGTAAGGAGAATTCCGAATCCTGTCCATTATTATTTACCAATTCCTCCCTTAAACAATACATGGAATGAATAGATTTAGGTGAAATCCTAGCGTTACTCAAGTACTACCTTTCATACCTTCCGTCTAGCTATTTTATTTTCTCGCGTCTAGCTTAATACTTACCTTACTTTAGTCTTTTAATTAATTGTCTTAGTTATAGAAAAACAAACAACCAATCTTAAAATAATTTATTTGCCTTTACATGCAATTATTCACTATTTGATAAGCATTAGAGTCAACCAATCTGTCCCTGAGAACGAATCTGTTTATCACATATATTACTTGGGACAACTGTACACTAGCAGTTGTGGTTCTATTCCCTTATTTGCATTTTGTTTTAGAACACACAAGGGACCACCAATATGGTACAGGGGTTACGGGTTAGGGTTTATGGATTTGGGTTAATGTGTTAGGGTTTATGGATTAGTGTTAAGGGTTTAGGGTTAAGGTATTAGGGTTTAGGGATAAGGGGTTATGTTTTAGGATTAAGGAGGTTAGGGTTAAGGGCGAAGGTGTTAGGCTTTAGGGTTTAGGTTTTATGGGTTTAGTGGTTTAAGGGTTTAGGGGTTTAGGTTTTAGGGTTTAGAGGTTTAAGGGTTTAGGTTTTAGGGTTTAGAGGTTTAAGGGGTTAGGGGTTTAGGTTTTAGGGTTTAGGGATTATGGTTTACAGGTTTAATGTATAGAGTTTAAGGATCAAGTATAATGGTTTATGGTCTGTGGTGTATGGTCTAGGGCTTAGTTTTAAGGGTTTAGGGTCGTAGGGTTTACGGTTGAAGTGGTTAGGGTGGTGAGGTTTAGGCTTCAGTGTTTCGATTAAGTGCTAACTTATTTATTATTAAGTAATTATTACCATTACGCTACGCAGTAACAAAAAAAACCTTATCACAAACACTGTAACATAGAAATCAACATAATCAAAGAAAAATTGAATGTTAACCATTTGAAGCCATTCATTTGGATATAACCCCAACTGATGAACAACTCGTACACTTTAGTACTCTAGTAGTTTCAAGTAATATATCAACTTTGGGTGTTTCGTCAAATTATACCACAAACTTCTCATTTTATAGGCAAAAATTCTATACTATCAAATATCATTCCAACTCATAGGTAGTTGAAATATCATTAACATTTTACATTTACTACTACCAACTATATAAAAATCACCTATCTTGTCAACATTAATATATTTGAGGAAAATGAAAACACATCAACTATCCATTCAATTAATACAATTAAACATAAAAAATTAACTTAATGGACGTAATCTGACATGTTTGAAAGCCGATTAATATTCTACAAAATTTTTCTTACGATCACAAAAAAAATTGGAACAAAAAAATTACACTACATTCATTAATTAAAAACCCAATTTAAGTTCACACATATATATATATATATATATATATATATATATAATATATTGAATATATTTGGTCATTAAAATTTCTCCCTGGCACGTTTCTCAAAAAACCCTTCTCCTCCTCTGGAACCCGATCCCCCGCCTAGCTTTTCTCATTTTTGTCGTCTCTTCTGCCCTAACAACCTTATCCTTTCATGGTTTCCTTTAAAATATGTAACAGATCTATGAAAGTGAACATATTCTATATCTTTATTGCTTCAATTCATTATCTTAAAGTCACTTTCAAGTGCTTTATAGAGTTTACTATCACGTTAATCTTCTAAGATCAATGGCATTTATTGTTGGTAATAAAGATGAAAAGACAGAAGATATTGATGAAGACTTCTGTCTTTCACCTGATAAGAGGCCATTTACTCTAAGTTTGATGAACCAGATCTTTTGATTCGAATTATAGCATCAGGTATTATAAATCTCAGTTATCTCAAGAAAATTGTTATTCAATACTGGGGCATTTCAGGCCTTATTACTATTGAAAAGAGAGGAGATAATATGTGCACTATTCAGTTTGAAAAGGAGAAATACCTTGAAATTTTTTGGGCTAATAGACCTTATCACATCTTTGGCTTTCATGTTCTTGTCCAGAAATATGAAGAAACTATTAAAAATCCATCTCTATTGGATGAAACCTCGTATTGGATTCGAATTTTAGGCATTCCACCTCTTTTCATTAAAGAGTCTGATGTTTCTAAAATAGCATCAAAAGTTGGTAAGGTTACTAAAGTTTCTCTTCCTGACCCTTTGAAATTTAAAGAAAACTCAAGTGTGAGAGCTAGAGTTGATTGTTCTGTTTTAAAACCCCTTATAGCAGGGTTTAATTTTAAAATTTCTCATGGGCAATCTGTTTGGATTTCATTTAAGTATGATAAATTGTTTGATTTCTGCTTTAAATGTGGCATTGTATCTCATGAAGAAAGGAATTGTGATAACCCTAACAAACTTGCAATAAGGCTGGGGAATCAGATTAAATTCTCTGAACAAGAGAAAAGAGAAAAGGAATTTGTGTTTAAAGCGATGAAAAACAATAATCAACCTCAGATAATCGAGAAACCAATTAAGAGTAAGTATAAGAATAAAGATAATTATCTGGAGGAAGGGGAAATAGATATCTCAGATAAGAGTAAATTAGTGACTAAGGTTTAGAATATCAAATAAAGTTCAAAAATCTTTGCTTGTTCCAACAGTTAATCTGGGCCAAAATTTGGTCAAAGGAGTTGATTTTAAAATTTATATGAGGCCTCTAAACTCAGATGAAATTCTTAAACTGTGTGGCCCAGATAAGGATAATCCCAAGTTGAATCCTATTATTGATTTGGATCCTAAAGTTACAATTGACCCAACTATTACTCAAAACTCGAATCATAATATCTGTTTTGGGTCAATTGAGAAGAGTAAAAATAGAACAAAACAAGTGAGAGAGGACTTAGGTCTTCCACTTAAAGATGATTTACCTTCTCAAGTACCAGCAACTCTTGTTGACTCCATTCATGGAGAAGATGATGAGATGGCTGAATTACTTGAGACTGAAAAGAATAACACTGATGAAGGGATAGAAAAATAGTATGAAGAAGGTCTTCTTGAAGTTATGGATGTTGAAGAGGTTTGCGGGGTTGACCCATATCAACCCCAAGACCTTCAATGATACAAGCCTGGAACTGTCAAGGCATTGGCACAGCCTTGACAGAACTGAGCTTGATTGATATGATCAAGACTCATCACTTAGAGGTATTATTTCTATCTGGGACTAAACAAAAAATTGATTATTTACTTTCTTTAAGCTTTAAATTTAATTTAACTCTTTTTGCTCAAATTGACCCTGAGGGTTTATCTGGAGGTTTAGCTGTTCTTGTGAAAGAGGCTAGTAATTTTAAACTGATTAGTTCTGATAAGAATCTAATACAGTGCACCTATGTTGGTTCTAAATTTGATCTTTGTGAATTTAATTTTGTGTATGGTCCTACTGCAGATGAGGAAAAAAGTTATTTTCTTAGGAAATTACATGACTTAAATCATGTTGTGAATAAATGGTGTTATCTTGGTGACTTGGAGGATATATTAACTCAGCTCACAAGAGAAATATGCTTTAGTTTAACTCATTTATTGAAACAAATGCTTTGTTTGATATTCCTGCTTTGGGCTGTAATTTCTCTTGGTCTAACAAGAGAAATGGCAACCAGCAAATCAAACAAAGACTTGATAGAATCTTGGTAAATCAGGTTTGGATGGATTTCTTTCCAAATTTATGGACTGAGGCTCTACCCCCTTTAGGGTCAGACCACTCTCCAATCATATTAAATTTGGTATTATTCTCAGATAAACACATAAAAAGGTTTATGCTGGAAAAAGGTTGGATTTTCGACAAGTCACTTTGTCAATTAGTTATGGAGAAATGGAAATCAGGACACTTTATGGATTTGAAAGGTATTTTAAAAATGAAATACAAATTATCACAAATTCAAAGACACATAACAAAGTGTGCCATATATAGAATTCTTAACAATCGCATTTTGATTAAGAATAATCTTGCACATTTGGAAAAGTTGTTTAATGAGCCTTACTCTGATGAGAATGTTGAAAGATTTAATTCTATGAGTTTGGAACTGGAAGAATTCTAGAAAAAAGAGGAACTTTATTGGTCTCTCTGATCAAAAAACAACTAGCTTAGGCTGGGTAACAGGAATACAAAGTATTTTCATGCTGCTACAAAAGTTAAGAGAACTAGAAATAGAATCTCTAAAATTAAAAATCACAATGGTTTGTGGGTTTCAGATAAAGCTGAAATTTTTGGAGAAATTGTTAGGTATTACAATGAGGTTTTAAAATCAGTAGGTAACTAAATTACCAATCTATCTTGAGTAAATTTGAGAAGGTTGTTACTGATGAAATGAATGAGGAACTTATTAAACATGTGGATTGCGAGGAAGTGAAAAATGCTATTTGGTCCTTGGGGAGTGATAAAACACCAGGACCAGATGGGTTGGTGGTTTTTTCTTTAAAAAGATTTGGGAAGTTCTTAAGATTGATCTTGTGGAGATGGTGTCTGATTTTATTACTCAAAATGCATCATTGGAAACAATCAATTGCACTATTATAGCGCTTATTCCAAAATGTGATAACCTTGATATGGTGGCTTCTTTTAGACATATCAGATGTGCAAATTTTGTGTATAAGATCATATCAAAAATGTTGACTCTGAGACTGCAAGAATGGATTGGTAGTTTGATCTCTGAGACTCAAACTGCCTTCATTCCAAGTAGGTCTATTTTTGAGAATATATTGATAGCTCAGGAGGTTACTCACTTCCTAAATAATTAAAAAAGCTCAAAGAATTATTGTCTGGCTATTAAAGCAGACATGAGTAACGCATATGAGAATATTGAATGGGATTCTCTTCTTGATATGTTACAGAAAATGGGTTTTCACCCAGTTTGGGTAGGTTGGATCAGAAATTGCATTACTTACTTATAAATTCAGATCAATGGTGAACTACATGATCTTGAAAAACCCCAAAAAGGGTTGAGGCAAGGAGACCCTGTGTCTCCCTACCTTTTTTACTTAGTAACCCAAGCTTTAACTCACTTAATAGACTATTATGTGGGAATGGGATTACTTAAAGGCATCAAAATTGCTAGAGCAGCTCCTATTATTACTCATGTGCTTTTTGCAGATGATAGTTTGTTCTTTCTTGAAGCTTTTGATTATAATATTGATATTTTTAATAACATTATTAATTGGTATACTTTTGCTACAGGACAAAGGATTAATCTCAATAAAAGTGGAATTCTGTTTAGTAAAAATACACCAAATGAAGTTAAAAAAAATTCTCATCTCTTCTGTGAATGAGGAAAATTGAACACCTTGGTAAATATCTTGGTATTCCTTGGGGTAAATCAAAGGTTAAGTCACTTGAATGGCTAGTTGAGATTACTTTAAAGAGAATGGATAGATGGGATACAAAAATGTTATCTAAAAGTGGCAAAGAGATTTTAGTCAAAGCGGTTATTGGAGCAATTCCAAATTTCATTATGTCAGTTTTTCTTATTCCCAAAAAAATTACTTCACATTTAACCTCTTTGATTTCAAACTTTTATTGGAATAATAAAGGAGAGGATAGATGTCACTGGGTTAAGTGGCAAACTTTAATGAAGTCTAAGGAGGATGGTGGGCTCGGATTTAAGGATTTTCATTGTCAAAATTTAGCTTTACTATCCTCGAATGCGTGGAAATTCCTTGATAACAAGGATTCACTGGTATTCAAACTGTTTAAAGGAAAATATTTTCCTCAGAATGATTTCATAAATGCAAATTTAAGCATTAAATGTTCTTGGGGATGGAAAAGTTTAATTGAAGGAAGAAATTGCTTTGTTAATTCCATTAGATGGAATGCGGGAAATGGTAATGATATAAGAATCTGGGAGGATCCTTGGATCCCAAATCATGAGAATATTGTTAAACCTTTTAATTGTGATCTGAAGTTTGTTTCTGAACTCATTTATACAGAGGAAAAAGTATGGAGGTTAGAATTACTTAACTTATACTTTCCTCCAGCAGTTGTAGCAACCATCTCAAGTATATATATTCCCTCTTTTTGCTGTGTTGACACCCCTTACTGGCCTTTTTCTAGTGATGGGGTTGTCTCAATTAAAGATATGTATAAGAGATTGTGGAGGGCTCAACTTGCTGGGGAGAAAATAAAGGAAAATAAAAAAGGTGATTCATCTTTTAAGTTACAATCTGAGGATTGGAAATTAATCTGGGATATGAATACTCTTCCTAAAATCAAAAACTTTATTTGGAAGTGTTGTGAAAATGGTTTAGCAACTAATGAGAATAGAAAGAAAAGAAAATCTTGTGATAATGATATATGCTCTATTTCTGGGATTGAAACTGAGAATGTGGAACACTTGGTTTTTCATTGCTCTTAAGCAAAAGCAATTTGGATGGCTAGCCCTTTTAGTTTTAATTCAATGTCTGAACCTTCTTTTAATTTCAAAAGATGGATTAATTTCATCAGGATAAGCCTGAAAGAAACTGAATTCAATGATAAAGGAAGTATTGAGGTCAGTGTTCTTACAGAAGAAGCAGCTATTATTACAAAAGATGTGCTCCAAGTCCTTGGGCTGTTGAACAGAATCCAACCACACCGGACCTCTTGGTAGGAATGCAGAAGTTTAGTAGCAAAGCAAGAGGATAGGATCTAGGCAAGGAAGAAAGCTAGAGGAAGAAAGAGTAGGTAATAAGCTATTAAGTCACAGCTCTTCTACCGAACTGTAGCTAGTTGTTGGTTGATGAAAAGAGCTTTTTTCTTATGTGAAATTTATGAAAACCCGAAATGTCGGTAATGTTAGAAGACGACTGTCGGTATCTGATGGTCAGATACCTGCGGTCGACCGTCAGGCTTGTCTCAATACGAAACCATAAGTCACTTATCGAGGGAGTTAAAAAGATAGTCGAAAACGAAAAAGAACGGCAAAGAAGTAGTTGTTCTACAACCCCCGGAACTGTACGCATCGCTTTTCGAAGATGATCCAGAATTGGGTCAATCACGTTTATTAGAAGTGGACAAAAAAGATTCAACAGAAGCCAGAAACAAATCCACTATTTGTTGTCCCCAGACTTCACTCTTTCAACACTTGTATACTTTTTAAAGACTCATGGTTTGGGGGCTTTCGGGCCTCTCTTGATATCCACCACTACCCGAAAGCCGATACCGCTAGAGAAGAGCAAGAATCATACTTTTTCTACTTCGCTTGCTGGACAGGAATTCTTTGATTCAAGATCCCCTTGCCTTACACCCTGCCCTGAAACTGGCCTACCATCTCCCCAGGAATCTGCCCAACCTGCGATCTTAGAGAAACTACCCATTATTGGGTTAAATTCCTGCTTGCCTTTCATTTTGAATTGAAAGAGTAGAATTACACCAGCTAAGTTCGATTCCGAGTCGGATTCCTATTTCAGTTTATTTGGAAAGGTAGAAATGAAAGCATTTTTAGAGGAATAGCTCCTGACCCTATATACACATTACAAGAGGCACAAAAGGCCTATGATGAGAATAATCTAGCTAAAAGATTTACTTCTGAGGCTAAGAACAAGAATAAAATTGATGGAATTCTTGGATTCAATTCTGTAATCAATTGTTATAAATCTGTAACTCGGGCTGATAACCTTAGAGATTACAGAGTGGGATCTTGGTCTCCACCTTTACCTGGTTTCTTTAAAATAAATTGTGATGCATCTTTTGACTCAAAATCTAACCAAGCCTCCTTTGCTTGTATTGTTAGGAACTCCACAGGAAAAATGATTGATGGTTTTGCGCAAAAGATGGTGGCGAATTCGGCTATTGAAGCAGAGGCTAGGGGACTTGTTGGAGCTTGTGATCTGACTTCTAAGTTTCCTATAGGCTCGGTTGAAATAGAAAATGATTGTCTTAATTTAATTAACCAAACTAGGAGAGGAGAGAAATTTTTTTGTAATATTATTTTGTTGGTTAAGTATATTCTGACATGTAAACTTTTATACCATATTAAGATCTCCTATGCTAGGAGATCCAAAAACCTATGGTTGATTGGGTTGCTAAACAAGTGCTTAAAGGTGCCTTATTTAGCCTTTGGAATTGTTTTCATCCTCCCCAATTAGCTAGACTTTTAGAGACAGATTTCAATCCAACAAGGATAGGTTAATGTGTAATTTGCTACTTGAAATTTTATTATATGTTTCTTTTAACTAAAAAAATTAATTAAAAACCCTACCAGCTTGACACGTGCTAAGGCAAGTAATCATCACAAAAAGACAAAACAATAAAATTTTAAATATAAGGATCGAAAATAAAACCTTTAAGCTATTTTTTCTAACTATTCAAAATTATCCCAAACAAAAAAAAAGCCTTTGTATTTAATTGTGAAATGGCACCACCACTTCCATAGATGTGACACATTAAAATATTATGCGTTTAGTTAGGTGGTGACACGTCGCAGATTTGGTACTGCGTATTTTCAATAGTTGACTTTTCCAAAACAGAAAATATAACCCGCGTGTTTTTTGGAACGAATAATTATACATGAGCCGCCAAAGTTTACAAGTCAAGGAACAACTTTATTGAATATTAAATTAATTTTGTCCATTATTCACTGAGTAGACAATACAATGGCACACAACTATTCATCAAATAGTGTAATCATCATTACACTTAGAAGGGAAGCGTGGTTATTTCTCCTTTTAATTAAATAATACTATTTATGGGATTAAATCTGCAAGCGACAAGAGTCCTTTCTGGTGCCACGTGCAAGAAATTTCCATATCAATTGTTTTATTGTTGACATTAGCTTATAGCCTTGAAAAGGAACAAAAAGACCTTAAAAAGAACTACTACCTTCGTCCCAAAAATAATGTCCCACTTACTAAAACTAGTGACCTAAAAATAATGTCTGTTTAAAATTTCAAGACATTTTATTTCACCTTTTTTTACTATTACGTTTATTAAATTATTTAAATTTATGTTTTTAATGGATATTTAAATTATCAAGACACTTTATGAAGAATCTTTTAGTAATGGTGTTTCTTTGTGTGAAAAACTAAATAGATATTATTTTTAAAACAGAGAAAGTAATACCTCACTAGGCCTTAAAAAGATAACGTTTATATTCTTGGGACTAAAAAGATAACGTTTATATTCTTAGGACTAAGAAATCTAATTATTTAGATATTTGTAAGACCTGACTTTAATAGGAGGAGATTGTTGCACGTCTTCCTTGAGAGAAGCAGAAAATATATGATTATCCCCTTTTCAATGCCAATGGAATAGACGATGAGATTTACTTGTATAACTTTTATAACTAAAGATTATTTGCAAGATTATGGAAGATCTGAATTATTAAAATTACACTCCTAAGAACTTTTTTATTGTAGTATCTTTTATGCATGTACATCAATCTAGCAGTTGGAAACAATTTTGGTCGATTCGCATAACATCAATTCCACCTTTTGGTCACCCCACCTCTAGTTTCGTTAGACAAACTATTATTTATATGGAATGCATATAATATAACATTTTGCATAATACAAGGATCTATAATGCAATTTTCAAATAACATATCACAGTCGGATCATGTTATGGTTAACAAAAATAGTTATTAATTCCCTAGGATTTGAAACGTAATCTCGTTACATATTGACATACTTAATAAAAGCAGATACTACTAAAAGTGAGAGGAGTTAACATAAGGCAAGAATCATCAACCAACCAAGAGCGCTTTTTGTACACGGTAGAGAGAATAAAGTAGAAAATAACTAGTCAAGGATGTTTTTTTGCCTGCCTACAAACCTTAAGTAAAAAAAATAAAAACTCCTACACTTTCTCTTTCTCTTTCTCTTTCTCACTCTCACTCAAACCACTTTCTGTATTCACTTTCGCTTCTTTTATCTCTGTAACCCCACCATTCCCTGTATCAATAATAGCTTCCGTCATTTCAGTTCCTGTTTGCTCTGTTTCCACAGCTATTTTGTTCCCCACATCACCACCACCACTAATTTGCTCCGTTTGTTTCGGCACCACCACCATACCAACACCACCACCACCACCGTTAACTTGAATGGTTTCAGGTTGTTTAAACGGGATACTAACACCATTCATTCTAGCAAAAGCCTCAGCGAAAAACCTCTGTTGCTCAGACATAGGTTCTTCTATTCGTCTAACTTCAGTTGTTCCATTGTTACTACACATAGGTGGGTCCGCTTGTTTCGTAACCGTAACCGTAACACCACTACCACCACCGGCTCCACCACCGGCACTACCACCACCATTCATTCTAGCGCGAGCTTCGGCAAAGAGTCGCTGTTGCTCAGCTGCCACTTCTTCAGGACTCATTTCAGGTTGTTTTGGGACAACACCACCGTTCATTCGTGCACGAGCTTCAGCAAACATTCTTTGTTGCTCAGCTGCTGCTTCTTCTTCTGTCATTTCGGCTCTATTACTACACTTTCCCACACGAACAGAATCCTGATTTTTAAGACAAAACACACTTGTTTAGTAACTGTTCGATTTATTCTTTGTCTGAATTAACAAGTTATTTATACTTACCACGGTTTCGAGACGGTGTTGTTCATATGCTGCGTAAACTTCTTCAATATACTCTCCAAAACCAAGGACCTAACACACAAATATCATCACTTAATTAAACACAGATATCATCATTCATAGTAAAAATACAAAATTGCTTTAATACATCACCAACAAATGAATATTATCTAGTGTTCGGTTTTCGAAAAAGATAAAAAGCATACCTGACCAAGCTGAATAATAACCAACAAAGAGGTGCATAATGGTTTAATTAAATTGTTACAGTTTCTCTTTCAATAGATATTATATTATTCATTCACTTAGATAACATGTAGAAAGATTTTACATTACTCTGAGTTACATGAACATTAAGATTTATTTTAAAATATCAGAGATTGGAGTATATAAAAAGTAGTATTAAGATTAAATAATAACCTCTAAAGCCTTGAGTACATGTTCTGGAGCGATTGTTCTACGCTCTTCTCTGCCACAAACTTCATTTGATTCTGATGATATAAGATTAATAAACTCTGCAACAAATCAGTTACAGCTCATTTATTAAGACATAAAACAAAATAGATCGAAGAAATATTTCCTTCATCCCTAAGTTCTTAAGACTAGTCTTACTACTAGAACAAACACAAAGGCTAGGTTTAGCTTCTAAGGACACATGATATAAACAACATAAATTATTATTCAAGTAAATAAGATGTTTTTCTCTAATTTTCGTTAAATTAGCTCATCCCTTTGAAAATAAACTACACAGTTATTGAAAATCAATCAAAAGAAAAATCTGAATCTTTTTCTTATTTACTCACCTACGCAACATTCAATCAAAAGATCCTGAGCATCTCTTGCAACACGAACATCTGGTGGTAACATTTCTTTTATGATTTTCGTCATAGTAGCTACAATAATCATTAAAAACAAACATAATAAGTTTCAAGAAAATCCAAAAAGGTTAATTATGTAAACATACTACACGCCTTAATGTTAATTAACATTCACTCAACTAGAATTTTACAGATTCTAAGTTCTAGGTCAAAACAAATTTTACCACTTTTTAATCAAAACAGTCTAACTCTATTTTCTATTTATGAAGGACAAATTCTTACACTGATTCAGTTATCAAATATATAATTTCACGAAAAGAATATCACCTCTTACATGTTTTTGCTAAATTACTTTTATTCACACATATTAATATTAAAAGCATGTAAAATTATTGAAAATATCAAAACATATAGAGTATAAGAACTATTGATTTAATAGGATGATCTTCACCTCAGTTTAATTAAATATTTTTAAATAATATAATTAAAGAGAAACAAAGAAATGGATAATATCGAGGAAAAAGATAACGAACCTTTCGGGAGGGAAGCATCCTCCTTAGCTTTTCCAACTATGTCCATCGGTTCCATTTTCAAGCTTCAAAACCGTACGAACTCTCAGATTTACAAAATTCAGCTATAAAAAAAGGTGTATGTATCTATACTAGATACGTAAAATTCAACGAATTTTCAGATCTAAGGCTTCAAATATTAAAAAATTAAAAAAAATATATTGTAGATATTAGGCTTACCGAGAAAGAGAAGACGGTGAATCGTACGGTAAGAGAAGGAGAGAGATGAAAGAGTAACGTTGAAGATGAGTTGAAGAAAGAATCAATTCAGCTGATTATTGGAAGATAGTGAAGTGATAAAGAAGGAGGCGATCGGAAACGCAAAAGCGGCGGTTCAATTTCATGGTGAGAATATAGAAAGAGAGAAGCGCGTTGAGTGAGGAGTATCCACGCGCTTAAAAGGGGAGTAATGATTAGGTGTGGGTTAATGATTGGCACGTGTATAGCGCGTGAATTATAAGCGTGTGCGGAATGAAGACGATGAGAGAGTATGTGTTTATGTGTATATATATAGGGGTTATAGTTACCAGGTGGGGTCCGTGAGGAGTGGTTGATGACATTGGCAAATGACTAATGAGAAACAGAAGGGATTCGTGATTCGGGCCTTGTGTGGAGTCAAACTGGGCTTGTCCAACTTGGGCTTTGAACCGTCTCTGTTATTTTGACCCAAAAAGAGTGACCGGTTACTTTTCTTAAATCGGCTTTATATGCAAAACTGCCCCTTCAAATCCTATAGGTTTTCTGAAAGAAAAAAAAAATTAACATACTTCATACCACCTTACTTATCTTTACTTCTTACTTAAAAACTTCAAACAAAAGGTCCTTTTTAATTTATAAAAAAATTTCTATTTTGGTTTTCAGAATATATTCTTAAAAAATGATTTTCATTTCGAGTTTCAATATTTTTAAAAAAATATGGAAAACGTTGATCTCACGTTCTCCGATCTAGCACTGTTTTTATTTAATTTTCTAGAAAACTGTTTTCATTTTCTTTAGCCAAACGTGTTTTTATTAGCATTTTGGAAAATATAGAAAATTTAAAACAGAAAATATCGATTATTTTCACGAACCAAACGGGGCCTAACATTATGCACCAACGTTTTTATTTATCTCCTACCTATTTTACCTTTTTTTTCTATTTTTTTCTATTTTTTTCCTATATATACTATTTTATTTCAAAAAATGTTTAAACTTTAAATTTCCTTTTCTTTTTCTTTCCTCTTTCCTCCTCTCTCTCTTCACGATAGCTCAATCAATAAACAAAAAAACAAATTTCACTCCAGCGTTTGAGAAGATCCGAATCTCCAGCGACGATGCTTGAGAAAAGTTGTCGTTGAAGTCCTTTAAAGAAGTCGTCGCCGAAGCTCCATGGTGAAGCCGTTCATGAAACTTCTGCCTTTTTCGCCTGAAGTTGCTGCCATTTCCCGTTCAAATTAAAGCTTCGAGCTTTGAGATATGTTGCTCACAAGAAAAATGATGGTGGAGAAGTTATTGTCATGTCAGACTATGTGAAGATTCCAAAAGAGACTTCTTTGTGACCTCCGCGCGGTGAAGCTCGTACAAAGAAGCTCAAATGTCGTAAAATTTGTTCCGTCGATGGAGAAGCTCTAACGCCTTCACCGGAGCTCGCCTAGTTTGTTGTGGTTCGCCACTGGAGAAGATGGTTGTAGAAGAGCAAATCTCGTCTGGCCAACTTCTTGCTTTGGTTTCAAAAATGTTGCAGAGATTGACCATGGCCAACTTACTTTTTTTGTTGTTGTGTTTTTTTTCTTTTGTTCGAAAGAACTCAGCTGGTATTTTTGACAAGTAATAGAGTATATTGATGAAAAATATAATATAATATAATTTTTGGATATTACTCTATGTTTTTTTAATATTACTTAGTGTTTTTTAATGTTACTTAGTGTTTTTCACAAAGTACTCTGTGTTTTTCACAAAGTATTATGTGTTTTTGAATATTACATAGTGTTTTCACTGAGCACTCAATGTTTACTTTGTGTATTTATCTGATACTTCTCCAATACTCAGTGTTTTTCTCTCTGAGTACTCTGTATAATCTCTGAGTACACCACTGGTGCCGGTTATTATCGGTGGTCGGTAGGTGGTGGCCGGAGTTGAACAATACCAATACTCAACAAGTTGATTATCAGTGAATTGATAATCTTGTCACTTGATTTTTGTCTTTATATGAGTGTATTTTAGTATTTGGTCATCGTAGTGGTCTCTTTAAATGAAAATCTATCATCAAGGTCCAGATATGGCATAAAAATATCATATAGGTTTCGAGATTTAATCAATGAGAAAGAAATTGAATACGTTTATCGATCTACAAAGATTTTTTTATTTTTTAATAGAATATTGCATTAAAAGATGTGATTACACCTAAGTTGACATACCAAGACCATGATATAAAAAAACAAGGCTACCCATATCATTTTATAAATAAAAACAAAGAAGAAACACCTAACGAGTAATCCCGAAACGTAACTTGAGAAATCATATTAGAAGTAAAATTGTCGTAACTGTAGCAAGTATTTATTTGAAATTAAGTGCCCGTTTGGAAGTGTTTTTTTGGAAAAGCACTTAAAAGTGCTTATAGCATATTAAGAGTTTTTTTATCCGGAGAAGCACCTTTATGAGAAACACCAAATTGGTGCTTCTTGAAAAAAGCACTTAAAATAATTTTTAGATTTCAAAATTAATTTTACTAATTTTTTAAAATTTAAATTTTTATTCTAAAAACGCTTTTCTACTCTAAAATAAGCACTTCCGAACGAGCCATAAAGGAACAAAACGAGAGAATATATATAAGGAAATAATATATTAATAAAATAGCCATAAAGAATAGTGAACAAGAAACATTTGAAGGACTGCATAGTGAAAATTTGACTTGTTGTGTAATACAATATAATGTGATCCTATTTGTAGGACTAGTAGCATGATGAATAAGAAAGTTAAGACTTAACTAATTATGAAATTAATATGATATAGAAACAAACTAATCTAATAAGGTGATATTATATTATGTTAATCGTATAATATAACATACTTTTCGAGCATCAATACTAAGATAGCAACAACAGTGAGATGGCCATACAAAAACCTGAAGTTGATAAAGGAGATGAACATTTGGAAATATTAGTTTCAATAATCTGAATACCATTAACTACCATTTCAATGTCAACTAAATTGGCAAACCAACACTTAGGTTTAAGGGGCTAGAGAATTTAATGGACCCAAGAACGACATTCTCATCACATATTATAAAACAATCATATGTTATGCTAAAAAATACTCTTACTTAATAAGAGACAAAGAGAATATAATATGACAAGGTAAACAAAGGTGAAGATAAAAAAGATGGAGAACTAACAACCAACAATGGGACTAATTCTTCCATAATTAACATTGCAATTAAGCACCCTTAAAATACAAAAGTATTCAATGGAACACATCAACACTCCGAAGAAAGAAGTATGAATAATCACATTACACTAACTGCAGAACACCAAATCCATTTGAAGGCAATTTTGTGAGAAATTAATTTTGTACATGGAAGCGAAAAAACCTGATTCAATTACGCGTGATTTACAACCCCATTCTCAAGACAAAATTTCTTGCTAAATTTTAGGTCATAGGGACGAGGTAAGCACAAGTGATTAGGGTCTATTTTTCTGTTTCAGGGTTGTCGAGTCTCTGACCAAAGGTAGCACATGCTGAAAATCAGGCTAGGTTGGGAAGCAACAACAACTACCCGAAGAGGAATGAACAACTCTCTAGCATCTACAAATTGGGGACGAAGAGAATACTTTCCAACATTGTATAATGTAGTACCGCTGAATCCAATAAATAGAGTCATACGCTAAAACATAAGCAATTATACCTTATGAAAGCCACCCAAACCAATGATTATTTACCCCTGGTGTTGTTTTCCAACAAGGATTATCATCACAGTGTAAGGGACTGAGAATCCCATTGGCTCTTAACTGCTTTAATTGCGCTAGAAAAAATTAATTGTAAGAATATTGAGGGGCTTTGGAACAAAAGATTTATTTGCAAGACCCATAAGGGCCATTGAAGGAAATGGGGGAGAAAAGTATTAAGTAAAAAGGGGTGCAAAATCGTGGAGGGAGGGGGTGACCCCCCCTTCATCATGAGGGGTTGACGTGAGGAGCTGGTGTTGTGGATATGGCTAGAGTTTAAGGGCTCTCTGTAGAGAGAGATAACATTGACTCGTAAGAGGCAATGTGCCAACTACAATCAAAGATAAAAAATCAATTAGTGTGTGGACTGCTTTTTTCTTTAGACTAACTTACATTTAATTGGAAAAAAAAACACAGGGGTAGGGAGCGAGTCTCTGCAAATTCATGAATTGAGGGGAATTTGCTAAAGTCGTCAAACAAAATTGCTAGAATCCTTAGTGGTAGTGAAATGTTGGAAACTGTGGAGATCGGTCTAATGAAAACTTTGTGAAGATGTTGAACATAGATGCGAGTTTTGATGTGTGTGTTGTAACTAAAACATATGCAAGTAAGAATGCAAATCATATGGCTAGACCAATACATTATGCAAATTTTCTGACTACAAATCTTTGAGTGCTTATTGGGATTATCACCAAAAACATGAATAATATGACCATATCTAAAAAAAAAATATGTATCTAGAAAATGATTTAGTAAGATTTTTTTGTTGTACATTGACCTTAGATGTATAAGAAATGTAATTTTTAACAAATTACAACGACTCTAGTCCCAAGAGGGGCCTCTTCCCTTGTAATATCCCAAAAAGAGGAACATGAGAAATAGATGTCTATAAGAAACCAAGCTATCCATATTATTTGTCATACTCCAATCTCGATTCTTCAGTATGGTCACGAAAGCTTAAACTTCTTTAGATTTAAAGGGATGCGAGTAATGACTAAACAACCCAATGAATTATATTTCTAGAATTAAAGTTCCAACAATATTTTGTTCATAGAATGTATAACATCCTACACATATTATTTGGTAGGGGGGGGAAATGGATTATCTTAAAACACCTATTCAATTTGCTCCTAATAACCCAGTGATCAAGTTCTCAAGATATATCTTTCCGACAATAATATATTGAAAAATTTACCACTTGTTTTTTCATATTTTCAATCTCATTTTCTATTGAATTTAACAAATATTAATATTATAAGTAATGTATTTAGTAATTAGGTAGAAATGTGTTATATATAAAATTATTTCACATATCATGAAATAATTATTATTGATTCTATAGTAATAAATATATATTGATAATAAGATTTATATTTTTATACAATCTATGAGTAAATATCTAAAAAAAATGACACATTATTAAAAGATAGAGTAAAAATTTATAATGTTATATTAGTTTTATCTTATATTATAAGTTTGAAAGATATCTAACTTATAATTTAAATAAGCATGATATGTTATGTTTGAAAACAATTTAATATTTTTTTCATTACGCTATAAGTGAAAAGTGAAATAGTAAAGAAAGTGGTGGGACATTCTTAATAACTTTCATGAAAATCAAGCCCATTATCTCAATCTTCTAAGACTTGTCATTGGTTTACTCATTTATTTTTATTTTATTATCAGTTATTTAACAATTCTGTCACACTTTTGTAACAATTAGTATCATTAATATGGGTTCAACTTAATTTTTTTTCCAAAATCTTCAAATTCCAAGGATCAATCAAATCTATCTAATACCAAGTCTATGATATCTTTCAACACCACTTGCCAACATTATGACCAAATTGTGTTACCAATAACTTCTAAGAATTATTGAAAGTTTGCTGGTGGGGCCTAGGGTGTGATAAATTAAGATATAAAATAAGTGCAAAAACACCCTAGAACTACACGGTTCTGCAAGTATACAGATCGTATGCAAGTTATAGATAAAGATTCGTTCCGCAGAGACTACAGAGGTTAGGAGAATCTTATGCAAATACCAAGTGCAAATAAATTAAAGATAGAACAACTAAACGCAAGTAAAAGTAAAGACAGATAGATATTTGTTTGATTTTCTAATTAAACTAAACTAAAACTAAGAAATTAAAGACAGAAAAAAAATATTAAAGAGAAGTAATATGAGAATATAGCTTAAGTTATTAGCATGTAATCCCCACTAGTTTTGCCATTCTAAACATGTAAGGGTGAATTATGTAGTATTTCCCTAATCGGTCCCAATATGATATCGGTAGTTTAAAATAGGATTTACCTGTGTCAATAAGGCTTCCTAAGCAAACTTTTCCTGTAATTGGTAAATAGTCACAAAGACTAAACCATAGTGATTATCTAGCTAGGCTGGGTTGTCAGATCGAACCTAAAACTAAACGTTATGTGCTAAACATGCAATTAAACACCGTTGTCAATGGTATCCTAATTACTAGATGGTAATTCTAATGGCTGTAGTCCACAAGAACACAGAATATAAATCCAAACACATAAACAGAGAATAAAAACTATAATTCTATTTAAAACATTAAATTCCCAAATTAGATCGATGTCAATCAAAACTAGGGTTCATACATTAATGCTAAAACTTAAGCTAAAGAAAATTAGTTCATGAAAGAAAAGAAAGAAATTACAAATTTAAAGGTAGAAGAAGACATTGTTGATGACAGCTCCTTCCAGACTTCTCTCTTGTGTTCTAAGCTTCCTCTTGGTTTAAGGTTTC
Source organism: Nemophila menziesii (assembly GCA_029959085.1). Lineage (NCBI taxonomy): Eukaryota > Viridiplantae > Streptophyta > Magnoliopsida > Boraginales > Hydrophyllaceae > Nemophila > Nemophila menziesii. The sequence continues at coordinate 1,614,330 of JARWIR010000074.1, read as the reverse complement.
ACCAAGGATGATTTAAGAGTGTTAAGAGGCTGTATTTATAGTGTAGAGGTTGACCTAATTCGTTTCTTTAGAGATAACTTAAGTAATGGACTCCTAGCCCAACTCAAATTCGTAAGGAAATAAAGATAAACACTGCTGCGCTGTTTTGAGTGTATCTTCTTCGTTATTGGTCGGATTTTGCTCCATAAGATACCAAAAGAATCGCAACAGAATTATCTTGACCTATTAGAAGGAAATTACCAAATTCGGCCTATTTCTTAGGTAAAAACGCATATCTTTGGACGTGTATGCAGAATCCCAGATTTAGGCAGCTTTTCCTTTTCCATCTTTTTAGCTTTTATTTCCTTATCTCCAATTTCCATGCAAATCTCTTTCCATAAGTTGTAGTCTTTGACTTGGACTCTAATTAATCTCCATAATTATCTTTAAAGCTTCACACTAAATAAACAATTAAACCCAATATGCTCTAAAAATAATAATTCTACAAATCAAGACCCAAAATAGGAAAGTGCACTAAAATAAGCTAAAATCAACCTATAAACTAATAAATAAGCCTAAAATGATGTCTCATGAGTAGATTTTACTATCACAAATGAGGAGACATCATTTGCTTTAAAATTTTAGAAAAAAATTAAATAAAAATATAATTTTTAAAACAAGATAACTTTTTATAGCGTCCAGATCATGCCACATTTCAATTCTTAACTGTCCTACAATCTACTCATTCACCATCCCCAAAACAAAGTTCCTTTTCACTTTCAATTTCCCCCAAGTCCTCTCTTCCCGAAATATCACTCGTACCTCAATCCATCGGTCACCGTACATGTACATCCACTATCCTAACCATCGTAGCTATTTATGAATTGAATTATTTATCTTTATATATCATGATCAAATATAGAGTGACCCTAGTATCTTAACTGACACCCTAAAGGGGGATTTGGGATATAACTAGTTCATTTAGGTTAGTGTGTTAGTGATCTTGACGTGCTTGACTAGCCATATAATTATATAGATAATTTACTTTGTAGCATCGAGCTTTTGTGTAGAACAACCTCTCCCGAGTACTCTAGTAATAGTTAGGCAACCTTTGGCGGGAGTTAGTAGGAAGTTAGAATCCCGATTAACATAACAACCCAACTCACCCTTATAACTAGAATCACCGACTCCGTAAGATAAGGAAATACTATCAAACTTGATCTATACTCACATACTAATATGTTTAGTTATCTAGTTATTTACTTTAGAAGTTTAATTCATAATTTAGTATAATTAGTGCATCTTAGTCTTTCAAACAAAATCCAATCAAATATTTATAAGTTATTTCAGTCTTTTTAGTGGTACAACTAAATCATCCACGTTTCTTAAAAACAAGAGTTTAAAGTTAACCTCTTAGTCCCTGTGGAGAACGATATTATTACTTACTTATTGCTTGCAAACGACTCGTGCCCTTGCGGGGAGTGATCTCTCAAGATGTTGATTTGATAACTTATCTTATCACACCTTAGGAGAATAACAATAACGATGGAGGAAGCTTGCATCATCTACCATATGTAAGTGTTTAGGCAGACTTTTTACTTAAAGGTTTTGGAGGTCAGTCCCTTGATGATTAGGGGCTCTATTTGAGGTTGTTTATGTCTGGTTTTGGTATAGGGTCGTGGTTATGGTATTTTGAATTTGTTTTGCTTCATAAGTGGTATGGGGTTAGCAGTTCGGGTTTGTTTGTGTTATTATTGTTTATGTGTTGTTGGTCATATATTTTACTTTATTCCAAGTTGATATATCTCAAACCGCTCTTTCCTCGTTGTTGTTGGATGTGTTCGTGCTGGTTAGGCCTGTTTTTATATATTCGGAATTTCGGATATTGCCTTCCTTTGTTATGTTTTTAGCTTTATTTTCATTTTTTTTTCAGCTTAGCCAAATTATAAAGAGTTACAATGGACAAATCCACAAAAATATATAGTATTAGTACATTTGAAACCTAGATCATCCTTATTACTTCATAAGATTTCATCTATCTTCCTTGGGTCCTACCATGTTTGGCGCCCTAGTTGGGTTATAATCGCTACACAGTTGCTACCATGGTTGTCCATATTTTCTCTACCTTTTTGGTTTAGTCAGTATAGATTCAAGCGACAACACCAGTTACTTAGTTTGTTCTTCGAGGATGGCGTTAGACAACGACGAACTAAATTCACAAGTAAGGATCGATTTTAGTGCTTTGTACTTAAGGATTTCCTTGTTGACGAAACCAGATTTTCAATAGGTTGTATAATTAGTTTCCATTGTCAAGTGGGTGTTATTGGGGTGGATATTGTGGTTGTGGATAGTGTTCTTAACAACGTTTTTTGTGGCTTAAGTTGGTTAAACACTTTCTTCTTTTTCATTTTTCTTGGGGTCAGAGCCCCATTGATTTTTCAATTTTTCAAAACCCCCGTTGACGTTTTCCTTGGGGTATCTTGAAAGGTTCATGACATCTATCTATACACATCCCAAATGTTGTTTTGGATAACTCTTGTTCATGACCATGATACTTCCCATGGTATTTGGATATTTCATTTCATGATTGTTGATTTAGCCATTTGATGGATACTGATGATTTGGGGAATTTTTCAGACAACAATAGATTCCTAAAATTAACGTTTAATCGCTTAGTCCTCTACTTTGTTCTTAAAATATGGATCCCTCTTAAGAGTCCCTTACGATTACCACTTCTACCGTTACTCTTGATGGATCCGCTTCAGCGGGATTCAAACCCCCACCGATTATCAAGGTAGTTACTACAACTATACCCCATCTTTGTTAATCAAACTATGCCCTAAGAATTCTTTGGTATGGGATCTTTTACAAATCGAAAGTCTTCAATCGCTCTGTGTCCTTTCGAGCTTTGGATCCTCCTCTTAGAGCATGACCAGTGGGATCTTTATTTTAGGTCTTTAAAATTAGATTTAAAGACACAATTTGAAGACTTATTGTTAAATTAAGGTTTTCAAACCATTGTCAAGACCAATGGAGTAATTATAATTTAATTTTTTTATATTAAATAAATTATTAAATATATATAATACATTGATTACTTATTATATATAATTAAATAAATTTAATATTAACAAATTACTTTTAAAAAAAAGTCAAGATTTTATTTTAAGTCGTTTTGTCATGAGTATTAAGTTTGTATATATGTTGTCAAATTTGACAAAAAATATGAAAACAGAGTATTTATACTCAAATATGATAAGTATTTAAATAACTGTTATTATTTTTTTTTTAGTTTTTCTGGTTTTAGATCTTCAAAAATAACTTTTGAAAACTCCATTAGTCATGTCCTTAGTCCATATTTAGCGGGGGTCATATAATATCTTCAAAAGGAGCCGTAACCCCATGAGTTGTTGATCATTCTCAAACTTATATGTGGTTTCTCTTTGTTGATAAATGATCTACATTTTTGCTTAACAAAATTCTCCTATTCTTTTTTTTTTTGAGACGTGGGTGGTCCGGACCAGCTTGCACGCACCACGACTAATTCTACGAGAATATGCAAACCTCCTCGTGCATATTTTCAGGTAAATCAGAATTAAGTTAGGAAGATGTTCGAATCTTGAGTCACACTACTCATGAAAAATTCTCCTATTCTAAAAAGAAAAAGAAAAAGAAAAAGAAAAAGAAATTAGATGGGCAAACGTGACATTTTCTATTTCAACAAAATAGAGGTATTTATGACAAAGAATAATAAAGAGGAAAAGAAAAAGAAAGCATTGCAAATTAGCAACATTTTATAGATATGATATTGGAAGCAATTTGGATCAGATAGCTAGGGTTTATTGAAATTCAAATCCGATAAAACATTAATACGATCGTCACTAAAAAATAGTAGCTTATGGACGGGGACGAACAAGGTTTCTTATATTACGGTACGCCTATAGAGCGCGAAGAAGATGTCACCAGCCGCAAGAAGAAGGCCGTCGCTGAGGCCTCCGGCCAGCTCCGAACTCTCGCTCCTTGGAAACAAGAGGTAATTTTCCTTTAATTCCACATGTTTTATCTTTATTTAAGTTTTTTTTTTTTTAATTGTGAATAATATTTATGTTAATTTTGCACCATTTCTTATTTATGTTTATCGAGAGTACTAGATTTACAAATTACAAATTTAGTCTTACTATTTAATGACCTGAAGCTTGAACTCAATGTTCATGTTCAAGCTTAGTTCATTTGTTTTCTCGAACAAACGAGAATGAGCTACTTTTAAGTTGAGCTCTAGTTGTTCATTCACCTGTTTCCTTGCCTCGAAGCCTTCTGAATGACCTGGATTGGTGAAATAAAATGTTAAATATAATAAGTTTCGTATTGCTTTATCTGTAGCAAAAACAATGTAGTTTTAATGTGGTTACTTAAATGTTTAAGTAATTTTATTATAAATTGATAAAGCATAAAGAGATTGTTAAGTTTTAGGAGATTTTTCAGAAAATGTTACTTCCGATGGACCAATGGTGCAATTTACTCAATTTAAGTTCAATCATTGTCATACTTATTACTAATAAGCAATAACTCATTGGTTTACGCGATATTTAGGTTACAGATGAAGAAGGAAGGAGAAGATTCCACGGAGCATTCACTGGTGGATATTCTGCTGGTTACTACAATACAGTTGGCTCAAAAGAGGGTAAAAACGTCATTTATCATTTTCTGTTTGGTCCTTTTAAATAAATCTATTGAACATTAATCTCCTCCCTGGTTAATAATTTTACAGGATGGGCCCCATCAACATTTACTTCTTCCCGAAAGAATAGAAGTGAAGTTAAGGAACAAAGTATTCTCAACTTTTTAGATGATGATGAGAAAGCTGTAAGTTCATCTATTTTTCTTTTCTTTTTGGACTTATCATATAAAAGAAAAGAAAATTATGACTTATTTTATATTATATATATAATATATGTATATATAGGAGATGGATGGGCGTACATTGGGCACATCTATGCAATTCGATACATTTGGATTTACAGCTGTTGAACATGCTCGCAAACAAGCTGAGAAGGAGCAATCTCAAAATCAGAGGTAATTAATTAACAAAATAGCCCCCCTGAACCACCCTATAATATAGGGACCTATAGTGCAATTTACACATTGCATAAGATTTCTTTTTAGTACACAATGTAGCATCTATATAATGTTCAATTACACCAATTATGCTGTTACTTATTCTCTCTTTTAGACTTTCAGATCCAGTTTTATTTAACGGTTTGTGTACACCTCAGCAGACATTATTTAATTTTTTTTTCTTTTTGTTTTTACTTTCATATATTGCAGACCATCAGCTATCCCTGGACCTGTTCCTGATGAAATACTTGCTCCAGCTACACAATCAGTTGGTAAGTTTTATTTTTTTATTTTTTTAATAAATTCGTTATTATAAGTGTTATGCTATTGTGGACAGGTGTCAAATTGCTTTTAAAAATGGGGTGGCGCCATGGACGTTCAATTAAAGATTCACAGACTAATATTCTGTATGGTATGTGAATTATAATTTTTTTTAAAATTATTTATTTAGTAACATCTCTAATTTATATATATCTGGATTTAGATGCTCGTCGTGAAGCTAGAAAGTCCTTTTTAGCCCTTGCTTCTGATGATGCAAAAACTCAAGTTACAGACTCTAAACCAGTTGAAGAAGCTAACGAAAATATCTCAAATATACAAACTGATAGTGATGATCCCTTTTCCAAAAGCACACCGGTGGGCCCACTTTTCCTTATCCTCTTAATTCAATGACTAAAACATCTTTTTCTTACTTTATTTCAACTTATCTATTCTGATTATTTTTTTGTTTTTAGGTTTGTGTACTCAATCCAAAGCAGGATTTACATGGACTCGGATATGATCCTTATAAAAACGCTCCTGAATTTAGGGGTAATTTATTATCTTATAATGTAATAACTTCTTGTTATCTTTAAGTTTGGCTTCATTTGAGTAACTTGGTTTTTTTTTTTTTTTTTTTAATTCAGAAAAGAAAAGATCACGCTTATCTGGGAATGGTAAAACAGGACATCAAAAACCTTTATCAAAGCGAGATAGTCTTTTTGGTTTCAAATGTAAGACTTTATTGCTTTTTATTTCTTTATTTTTTACTAATTTAACCTTATTTATATTGTCTGTCTAACTAATTTTGCTCAAATCAGCAGAAAGAGTGGCTCCAGGTTTTGGAATTGGGGCTTTAGAAGAACTAGATGTTGAAGATGAAGATGTTTATGCCACAGGTTTAATTCCTTGTTATTTGCAACATTAGTCCCTGTTATATCCAAAAAAGCTAGTGGATTTCTTCTTAAATGTTATTCAATTCCCAATAGGTTACGATTTTGAAGAAACTTATCAAATTGAAGATATTGAAGAGCCTTCAGCTCCAAATGTAGCAAATGTGAAACTCTTAGATAACAAACAACATGGTGTTCTAGCAAATTTCAAGGCTGCAACAAAAACTGATTATCAAATGGAGAGGTAATTATTTATTATAATTTTAATTTAATTATTTTTTAACATTTTCATTTTTTTAACAGATTTGATCGTCCAGTTATTCCGAACAATTTTATCCCACGCCATAAATTTACTGCACCACTTGAGTTATCCAAGAAAATGTCCGAAATACCCCCACCAGAAGTTCCACCACCAGAGGATAATACTCTTAAGGTTTTAATCGAAGGTGTAGCAAGTTTAGTAGCTCGTTGTGGTAAATTATTCGAAGATCTTTCTAGAGAGAAAAATCAATCAAATCCTTTGTTTAACTTTCTAAATAAAGGAAATGGTCATGAATATTACGAAAGAAAACTTTGGGAGGATCAACAGAAATTTTCAGATAAACCCAAATTACAATTAAATAATAATAATAATAATAAAGGACTTGAAAACGCAAAAAAAATGACAGCAGAAGAACGTGGTAAAATCTTAGGAGAAAAGCCTCTTGAAAGAAGTTCAATAGATTTAAGTTCAGCTGATACTGTTAATCTTCAACTCGATCTTACTAATAATTTTACTAAACCTGCTTCAATGGTAAGTAGATTTTGTAAATAAATTAATTTTTAATTTCACCAGATGAAATTTTGATTATTTTTTTTGGTTAAAATATAGTCTGAGAGTGTTAAAGTGACGAAACCTTTTATACATGATCCTGCAAAACAAGATAGATTTGAGCAGTTTTTAAAGGAGAAATATCAAGGTGGGCTCCGCGCTAAAGATTCAGGTGGGTCGAGTTATATGTCTGAAACTGCACGTGCTCGTGAAAGATTGGAGTTTGAATCTGCAGCTGAGTCTATGGGGAAGGGTAAATTCGGAAAAGAAAGTAAAACTCCTAATGAGTTACTTGCTGATGTATTAGCTAATTCGAGTTTACAATTCACTAGTGGTGCAGCTGAGGTATGTGCATAAAAATGTAACTCAGTTTTAAACATCATAATTAATTATTAATTTTTTATTTATTTATAGAAACCCAAGGATAAACATGAGGGATTAGTACCAAAGAGTTTATATCCTCAACGTGAAGAGTTTCAATGGAGACCTGTATCTCTTCTGTGCAAACGCTATGATCTTATAGATCCTTATTTGGGCAAGGTAAGTAATTTATTAATTGGTAAAACTATTTTTTACTGGCCTTTTATGGTTAAAATAATGCTGTAATTTATTATTTTGTAGCCACCACCAGCTCCACGTGCAAGGAACAAAATGGAGTCTTTTCTTTTTGTGCCAGATTCAAGTAAAGTTGCAAATGAGCAAAAAAAAGTTACTGAATTGGATATTGAAGACAAAAAAACTGAAACAATTGATAAGGAAATTGAGGTTCATGTTGAACCTGAGAATGTTGAAAGGCCTGTTGATTTATATAAGGTATATACATTTTTTTATCAATAAGTAAGTTAAATTTTAATTTTGAATTGTTAATTTGCAGGCTATATTTTCTGATGATTCAGATGAAGAAGGGGATGATATTACTAATAATCCAAGTGAAATGGAAAATGCGGAAAAGAAAATTGAAGTGGTTAATACAACTTTAAGCCGTTTAATGGCTGGTGATTTTTTGGAATCATTAGGGAAAGAGTTGGGTATTGAGGTACCTCCTGATATGCCTTATTCAGAAAACAAAGTTAAAGATAATTTTAAAGATAAAGAGAAAGAAGAAGTTGAAAATAAGTCAAATAGTATTTCAGATAAAAGTTATTATGAAGAGAGTAAAAACAAAGTTGAAGAGGATAAGAAAAGTAGAGAGCGTTTATTAGAAGATGGAAGGAGTAAAAAACGTAGGAATGATGAACGTTTAGATAGTGATAGAGATAGAGATAGAGATAGTTCATCTTATGAATATGAAGATAGGTATAGTTCAAGGTCTAAGAAAAAGAAAAGTTCATCTTCTAGAGAAAAGAGTAGTAGTAGTAGGAGTCATTCAAGGCATCATAAGCATAAGAGAAGAGATTCACCACATAAATCTCGTTATGGTTCTGATAAAGATCATAGGGAGGTGAAGAAAGATAAGCATAGACGTAAAGATCGAGAGTGAATTTGAATGAATTAATGTCTTCATCGGATGATTCCAAACATGTTGAAATTATGTTATACGATTATGTTAGACGTTATTTTTTTACTGTGATTGGTTTGATTTTTCTTGTATAATTCAATTAATCTGCAATATAATATGTTGTTTTGGGGTTGAAAGATAAACAAATATATAAATGTTGTAACGCATGTGGCAAAAGAAGTAATGAAAAATGAGAAAATTGCCAGTTGAAAATCAAGAACCCGACAATATGAATGATAAAAGGAAAAATGAAGCATCAAGATAAGGAGTAGATAATTGAGAGAATTGTAATGAATGAGAATGACGAGTCATTTTTTCTGGATGGAATATTTAGTGAATTGTAATATAAATTTAAACTCATTAGATATGTTGGTTAGTAAAGGTTGAGAGAGCGCTTATAATTTACATGCTTTGGCAACCCAATAATTCAGACTCTAGTGGCGACCAAGAAATTGAAGAACTAGAAACACACGTTCACCTGAGTTCAACAGTAAAAAGAAGATGAATTGTTCTACGCTTTGTGTGGTTACATTCATCAACTATTTATAGAATTAAGTTACATCATCATAACTGTACATGATTATTCAAATTTGAATTATAACTATAAATCTCTACCGGTTAAATCTCCAATTTATCATAATCCGTTAACACCTCCTACAAGTTGATGGGAGTGGAACGAGAGATAACTTGTCGCGAAGCATTTCGAACCTCGGTCGATATAGTGGTTTGGTGAAGAAATCAGCTGTTTGTGCATCTGTGTTAATGTATTGGAGTTTGAAGATACCGTTGCTGATCTTTTCTCGAATGAAGTGAATATCGATTTCAATATGTTTACTCCGTTGATGAATAATGGGATTTGTTGCCATATCAATGGAGCTTACATTATCACAAAATATCATTGCAGGTTCTTTGTGTGATATGTTGAGAAATTCCAAAATGTGAAGTACCCATAGAAGTTCAGTTCCAAGCAATGCGAGCGCTCTATATTCAGCTTCAGACTTGATTTTGACACTGTAGGTTGTTTCTTCGAACTCCAGGCAACTAAGGTTGGACCAAAATCAATTGCATGACCTGAAGTAGATCTTCGTGTATCCGGACAACCAGCCTAGTCAGCGTCACTGAAACCCGTAAGAGAGAAGTCTGTACTTGATGAAAACCTCAAACCATGATCAATTGTGTGTTTGATATAACGAAAGATCCGTTTAGCTGCAACAAAATGCGGTAGTCGCGGCTGATGCATAAATTGACATACCGGGTTTACAGCGTATGAAATATCTGGACGGGTGATGCATAAATATTGAAGAGCTCCAACTAATTTGCGATACTCAGTAGGATCGTCGAGCAATTGTCCATCTTCGTGAGAAAGTCGTGAACCTTGCATTGGAGTACTTACTGGTTTTGCACCATCTAACCCAAACTGAGTGAGTAATTGTATTGAATATCTTGTCTGGCTAAGAAGCAATCCATTTTGTTGATTCTGGACCTCCATACCAAGGAAAAAAATTAAGCGGGCCGAGATTATTCATTTCAAATTCATGAAACAAACTATCAATAAAAGTTGAAATATGAACATCTGAATCACCTGTGACAATAATATCATCCATGTAAATGAATAAAATTATTAAGTGATTCTCGTATTGTCAAGCAAATAAAGACGCATCATAATAACTTTACATGATTATTCAAATTTAAATTATAACTGTAAATCTTTAACGGCTAAATCTCTACCGGATTTATTATCATAATCCGTCAACACTTTATACCATTGAGAACTTAAGGTGTTATAGGAATAATTAGAAAGATCTTTCATCGAGGTGAACTATATACCATTGGAAAACCTCAAAACTCCGTTATCTAACATACCAAACCACACTAAGTCTGAAGAATATATATATATATATTATGTGAAGTGTTATGTTCTAATAGGCTGATTACTTATTGACGTGGCACATACGTGGCTTAATCTCGTGCGCTTGATCTTATTACCATCCAATGGCTCTCATTCGCTCGTGGTCTTTGTCTCTTATATAAGGGAATATGGGTTGACCGAAGTCATAACCCTTACTCTCTCAACTTCCGCATTCTCTCTCGCCTCTCTCATACACTAACCCTAGTTTTGTAGAAGATCATCCTCTGATTCTTCTTGTAATCGATTAGATAGCTTCTTGATTGTAATATCTCGTGTAAATTGTGATAATCATCTTGATTAATCACTAGATAGCCTTATTCATTAGATTAAGGTTCGAGAGTTAGATTAGAAGTGGTATTCATTCGATTGTGTGGTTTGTATTGTAAGGTGAACTGAAATATTGTATCTCTTGTGATTTCTAGTAGCCGAGCACCTCTCATCGGAGCTCAACGTGGATGCAGGTCTGATTTGGACTAAACCACGATAAAATCTGTGTTCTTACTTTCTCGCTTTAATTTCTTGTGTTTGTGATTATTGAGTGGTGTGATTTGAAGATAATATTGATAGAAAATTACAACAGTGGTATCAGAGCTTGAGTATTAATCTTGGGCTATCAGATTAAGGTTTTCAAATCGGTGTTCTTGGAAAATTAGGGTTTCGCCTAATTTCATCTCGTGGGTTTTATTTCGATTTCTCTCCGTTCTTGTTTCAATCATACGATGACTACCTCTACACGTATCGATATGTCCGTGTTCGATGGTAAGATGGATTTCGGTGTTTGGCAGAAAAAGATGAGGGTTCTGCTCTCTCATCATAAAGTGGGAAGTGCTCTTATTGAGGACATTAAAGAGTGGCGTGAAGGAGAACTTGACAAAGAAGCACAAATCAAAGAAGAAGCATATAATATCCTCTTCTTGAATCTTTCTGACTCTGTCATTCGACAAGTTGATGGTGCTGATACAGCTCTTGAGCTGTGGGGTAAACTCGAAACTCTCTATGCCTCTAAATCTGTCCCTAATCTTGCTTTCTTGAAAGGTTCTTTGTTTAATTATAAAATGGATGTTTCTAAGTCTATTGATGAGAATTTATATGAATTTACTAAGATGTCCCTTGTTCTGAAAGGAACCACTATGGCCTTAGATGACACTAGTAAATGTATGATTCTTTTGAATGCTATACCTGAATCTTTTCAAGTTGTGAAAGATGTGTTTCAATATGCTAGTACTGTCCCTACTTATGATCAAGTTGTTACTGCACTTAAGACCCGAGAAAATGAATTAAAGTCCCTTAAAAGAACTGGTATTAACATGTATGTTAACCCTAGAACAGATACTACTCAATCACTTGACTTAGCTAAGAATAAGAAAGGTAAGAAAACCACTAGTTCTAAGAATAAAGAAACTAGGAAGTGTTTTCATTGTGGGAAAGCTGGACATTTAAAGAAAAATTGCTATAAGTTGAAAATCAAGTTGAACAATAATGAATCTAATATTGCTAGTATGCCTAAGACTACTGATGATGTAGTTGAAGTCCTGAATGTGAGCAATTTGTCTGAGCATGCTAGTTGGATACTTGATTCTGGTTGTACCTTTCACATGTGTCCCATACTTGAACTATTTCATGACTTGTCTTATGTGAACAATGAAACTGTATATATGGGCAATAACAACACTTGTGAGGTTAAAGGTATTGGGAAGATTAAATTGAGAATGGGTTCTGGGAAATGTATTGAATTGACTAATGTTAGATATATTCCTGATTTGAAAAGAAATTTAATTTCTTTGGGTGCTTTAGATGATCTTGGTTGTGTTTCCAATGTTTCTAAAGGTGTTATTCATGTTTATAAGAATGGTAAATTGCTTTTATCTGGTGTTAAACATGCTGGTCTATATGTTCTTGATGGTACTCATATAGTTGGTTCTGTGAATTCTGTTACTAATGCTTCATCTCAGGCAATCACTGAAAAGTGGCACTTAAGGCTAGGGCATATGAGTCAACAAGGACTCAGTGTCCTTAGCAAACAAGGTATGTTTGGAAAAGATGCAGTTGGGGACCTCCCCTTCTGTGAGACTTGTGTGTTGGGTAAACAACATAGGGTAAGTTTCAAGCCTGGAACTCATAATTCCAAGGCTTGTCTTGAATATGTTCATGCAGACCTTTGGGGTCCTGAGAGGTATGATGCACATGGTAATTTCAAATACTTCCTTTCTTTAGTTGATGACTTTAGTAGAAGGGTCTGGACCTTTTTACTTAAAACTAAAGATGAAACTTTTCAAAAAATCAAAGAATGGAAGTGTTTGGAAGAAAATCAAACTGGTTTAACTTTAAAAGTTTTGAGAACTGATAATGGTCTTGAATTTTGTAACACTGAGTTTGATTTATATTGTAAGACTAATGGAATTCTGAGACACAGGACAGTTAGGCATACACCACAACAAAATGGTGTAGCTGAGAGGATGAACAGGACACTCCTTGAGAAAGTCAGATGTATGCTCTTCACCTCAGGCTTACCCAAAGAATTTTGGGGAGAAGCTCTTTATACAGCCACATACCTTGTTAATAGGAGTCCAAACAGGTCTATAGAACTTAAGACTCCTATGGAAATTTGGAAGGGGCAGAAACCAAATCTATCATTTCTTAAACCCTTTGGGTGTGCAGCTTATGCACACACAAAGGAGGGTAAGTTGGATCCTAGGTCTATCAAATGCATAATGTTGGGTTATCAAAACCAACATGGTGTAAAGGGTTATAGACTGTGGGAAAAAGACAGTAGGGGTTTCAAAGTTATTGTTAGTAGAGATGTGATTTTTGATGAACTAACATTTCCTTTCAAAAATGGTACAGGTACAGGTGATGATGGTTTACCTGAACCTGCACAACCTCAACAAGTGGTGGGAATAGAGAAAGAGGTGGAGTCTGAGTCTTCCAGTCCAGTTGATGATCATGGAGATGAACCAAGCCTTCCCCATGATGAAGCTGAAACTACTGAGGACAATGAGGGTGAGGAACATCATCCTGAGTCTTCAACAGGGCAACTTCAGAACTATCAACTCACTAGAGATAGGACTAAAAGGGAAACCAGAGCTCCTTCAAGATACTCATATGCAGATCTAGTATATACAGCTTTGAATGCTTCAATTGAGGTCACAAACTCTGAACCAACATCCTATATGGATGCTATGGAGGCAGAGGATAGCATACAGTGGGAAAAAGCTATGAAGGAAGAGATCAAATCATTACATGATAATAACACCTGGATTCTCACTAAACTACCCCATAAACAAAAGGTGGTTGAGTGTAGGTGGTTGTTTAAGCTCAAAGAGGGCATCTCTGAGACTGACCCTCCAAGGTATAAAGCTAGGTTGGTGGCAAAAGGCTATACTCAAAGGGAAGGTATTGATTTCAATGAAATTTTCTCTCCTGTGGTTAAGTTTAAGACTATTAGGGCTATGTTAGCTTATGCTGCTTGTTATAACCTAGAAATTGAGCAATTAGATGTTAAGACTGCCTTTTTGCATGGTGACCTAGATGAAACTATTTTCATGAGACAACCTGAGGGTTTTACTGACCCCAAATTGCCTGATCATGTATGCTTGTTGAAAAAATCTCTTTATGGTTAAAAACAGTCCCCTAGACAATGGTATAAGAAGTTTGATTCATTTATGCTTAAATGTGACTATGTGAGATCTGATTATGATGCCTGCTTGTATCTATCTGTTAAAACTGATCATCATGTATATGTTTTACTCTATGTTGATGATATGCTCATTATTTCTAAGTCCCTTAAGTATATATCTGAGTTAAAAAGAAAACTTAGTAAGGAATTTGATATGAAAGACCTTGGAAATGCTAAGAAAATCTTAGGGATGATGATTGATAGAGATAGAGATAAATGCATGATTAAGCTTCACCAGGAACCTTATTTGAGAAAAGTAATTTCAAAATTTGGTAGCTTGAATTGCAAAAATGTTATGACTCCTTTGGCTGGTCATTTTGTTTTGTCTAAACATTTGTGCCCCAAGTCTCAGTCTGATATTATGAAGATGGATACTGTCCCATATGCTAATGTTATAGGGTCCCTCATGTATGCTATGATTAGCACTAGACCAGATTTGTCCTTTGCTATATCTCTTTTGAGCAGGTACATGTCAAATCCTGGTTGGGATCATTGGTGTGCTCTTAAACATGTTCTTGCATATGTTGGAAGTACTTTGGGTGTTGGACTGTGTTATGGAAATCATAATATACCTTTTGAGCTAGTTGGATATGTAGATTCAGATTTTGCTGGAGATAGAGACTCAAGAAAGTCTACTACCTCTTACTGTTTCACTCTTGGAGGTAATTGTATTTCTTGGAAATCTCAACTTCAACCCTTAGTGGCTTTGTCCACTACTGAGGCTGAATATGTGGCTATAACTGATGCTTCTAAAGAAGCAATTTGGCTTCAAAATCTGTTATCTGAGGCTTGCATAGTGAAAGGTAAAGCGACTATATTCTCTGACAGTCAAAGTGCAATTCAATTGAGTAAAAACCCAGTATATCATGAAAGGACCAAACATATTGATGTTAAGTATCATTATATAAGAGATATACTAGCTAGTGGTGAAGTTAAGTTGTTAAAGGTTGCTACTGAGGATAATCCTGCTGATTTTGGTACTAAAATTGTTACTAATGTCAAGTTCAAGCATTGCTTGGATTTGCTTTCTATTGGTTGAAATTTTGCAGGTGTTTTGGGCTGAGATGATGATGGAGATGGCTTAGGCTGGCTAGAAATCCTTGAGGTGCAGTTTCAGGTGGAGGTGGAGGATCAACACTTCAAGGTGGAGATTGAAGAATATATATATATATTATGTGAAGTGTTATGTTCTAATAGGCTGATTACTTATTGACGTGGCACATACGTGGCTTAATCTCGTGCGCTTGATCTTATTACCATCCAATGGCTCTCATTCGCTCGTGGTCTTTGTCTCTTATATAAGGGAATATGGGTTGACCGAAGTCATAACCCTTACTCTCTCAACTTCCGCATTCTCTCTCGTCTCTCTCATACACTAACCCTAGTTTTGTAGAAGATCATCCTCTGATTCTTCTTGTAATCGATTAGATAGCTTCTTGATTGTAATATCTCGTGTAAATTGTGATAATCATCTTGATTAATCACTAGATAGCCTTATTCATTAGATTAAGGTTCGAGAGTTAGATTAGAAGTGGTATTCATTCGATTGTGTGGTTTGTATTGTAAGGTGAACTGAAATATTGTATCTCTTGTGATTTCTAGTAGCCGAGCACCTCTCATCGAAGCTCAACGTGGATGTAGGTCTGATTTGGACTGAACCACGATAAAATCTGTGTTCTTACTTTCTCGCTTTAATTTCTCGTGTTTGTGATTATTGAGTGGTGTGATTTGAAGATAATATTGATAGAAAATTACAACAAAGTCGAAGGTGTTTGAAGAAGTTATAGGTAAAGTCGTGAGATGTAGACAATCCGTGAAAGAGCTCGCCTACAACTCGTTAACTTACCAACTTGACAAGAGGTAGGGGAGCGCAATGCAGAGCTAAAATTTGTCTTATTGGACACCAATTTGACTCAAATCAGGTAATATTAGGACTTTTAAACTTATAAATCCAATTCGAAACATATTTTAAAAGTTCAAGTTTACGTAATTATTTTAATACATCTTTATAAACGAAAAGATACATAATTATCTAATATTCTACCAAAAAAATGTGCCAAAAGATTTTTGAGAACATGATATATAAATTCTAAAAGAATTTTTATATATTACCATTTTTTGTTTTACTCTTATATCACTCCTTGTATTATTAAATAAAAAAAAAACAATTTAATTGATGCTTAAAATATTCATATAAAAACTTATTTAAGAATGAAAAAAAAAAGATAAAAAGGAGTAATACGTATCTTTACTCAAATTATAAATAATAACACATGATGAAACTTCGCAAATTTTAGCAACTTATTTTTTTTGACAGGATTATGCTAATATGTTCCGTTGCCGGTCATCTGACGCCCATTCTTATGAAGTTTCCATACAAGTCAAAAGAAAAATATTTTCCTCTGTTGGCTCCGTGTCTAGCGTATTTCGCAAGACGGTAAGCATGACTGTTCATCATTCTCGGTAAGTGTCGGTCCTGCTTCTTCCGTTCTCCAGAATTTGACGGATGATCGGTTGAATTGTCTATCTTGCCGTTGACACCCGTCTAATACCTTGTATTAGATCAAGGTTATCATAATAAATGATCTTCGTACTATCCAGGTATTTTTTGCTTTGATGCATTGCTTCCAAATCTGCTAATGCTTCCTCCTTCAGGACTGTGTTACATCTTGTTGTTGTTTTGGTTTCTCTCTCTTCACCTGTCCTTAGGGTTTTCTGTAAGATTCCTATTCATGTGGGTTCATATTCAGTACTAAAAGATGCATCACATGTAAAAATTACGTCTTTTGTCTCCGGTATCATATATTTATGTATTTGTTGGTGCTGATTGATTTGCGCTTGTTGTTCTTGTTGCGTTGCCCAGTTTTGTATGTGTAATTCTCCCATGATGTTATGAGTCGCTTGGATTATGTGTCAATATCAATACTTGTATTTTCGTGAAGTGCCTTCATCTTTTCTTTCCATACATTCCATAAAAGTAAAAGGATATAACGTGTAACCTTTGTTTTTTCCCATCCTCCTGAAGTATGACTCAATAATCCACATGATCCAGTCGCCTAAATTCTTTGTTTTATCCTGCTGTATTCAAATTTGTAATGTCAATGCCCCAAATTGGTTTATTAATAGTGTAGTAAAGAAGTAGATGCTCTGTGGGTTCCTTTTCAGTCTGGAACCATGAGCATACTGGTGACTCTGCACATTTTGGATCGTAGAGATTTGCTGCTGAGGGGATCGCATTGTTACACGCCTTCTAGCAAAAAAATTCTGTTTTTCTTTGTGATATTGGCGTCCCAAATTGTTTTCCACATGATGGGTTTGATGTTTTCCATATTCTTCGTTGTTTGTGGTTCGTTGAGTACAGTTATATCTGTGAGAACCTTGTATCCTGTTTTGGTTGTATATTGACCATCCTTCGAGTATGGCCAGATGAAACAGTCTTCTTGATCTAGATTTAGTATACGTATCCTCGTTATTTCTGGAATTAATTGCGGAAAAATATTATCCGTGTTTTTGTGTTCCATTCCGCTTTATCGTGTTTCCAGAGCTCATTGACCTTCTGTAGATTACAATTATTTGGCTTTTCTATATCCCATGTTGTTTCATTCCACTTGTCGTTTCATATATTTGTTTTCTATTCGTTCCCAATTTGGTAGATACCATGCTGTTTAATGAAGTCCCTTCATTCTATAATGATTGCTCAGATTCAAGTTCTAGTTTGTCTAACCTTAACTGTCATAAAATCAGAGTTAGGAAAGTAAACTTTAGCAACATATAAAAAATATATTTTGATAGTATTTTAATACTTTTGACTAATATCTTTTGTATATCACACTTTTTTTAATATTCTTATTTTTGTGTTAACACAAATTTGTGGCAACTTTGGGGTTTAATCATAAATTCTTGGATATTCTTATTTTTGTGTTAACACAAATTTGTGGCAACTTTGGGGTTTAATCATAAATTCTTGGGATGAAATGATTTGTCTTTTCATATAAAAGGTATTAATAATATGATGAGCAAATCCCACTTTTACTTTATTAATGACCTAAAAATATTTTTAGGCTAAATATTTTAAAATGTTCAATTTAGGTAAAAATATAAAAGATGTCTATTTTTAAGTTATTTCACTAATTTCGTAAAAGATCTTTTAGATTTTAAAGGCAATTTGGACATTTTAATCAAACTATATCTTTATTTGACCATATCACAAACTAGAAATTTTATTTAATATACTCAAATTATCCTTAAAATTTATGAAATATCTCATAAAATTAGGGAAATAGTCTAAAAATAAGCATTTTTAATACGTTTGGTTTAAAAATAAACATTTTAAAACGTTTGGTCTAAAAATATATTTAGACTATACGTAATGGCCTAAAACTGAAATTTACTCTAGAATGATGAATTAAAACTTGGGTTTAACATTCATATTTCTAAGATTCGAGTCTTTTGGTTGCCTGGTGCAATTGACAAACCATTTTTCAAATTTCTATATACTTTACTTTTTTTTTTCCGAATCATAAATCTTGAATTTCTCAATTTTCTATTTCCAATTTTATAGAAATTTAAATTTAATTTTTCAAACACTAATATATTTTAGTTAATTACAGCATAAATATATGTCAATCACTTTTAGACAACCTATGATTTTAAAAACATGTTTACCTAACAAACAACATGAAGGTTAACTTGGATGTTACAGATGTATGCTTTAAAAACAATACTTATACAAAATCAACATATAAGTAAAAAATATGAAAATTTAAAGATCCTGCACGAAATATTAAACTGAGTCTATTATATTTGTAAAAATTAACATACTAAAAAATAACAAAATACTACAAAGTATACAAAAGATTTTGTTTAATTTAGAAATGAAGTGATAATTAAGAAAGAAAACTATTGACAAATTTAGAAATTTGATTTAATATGTTAGACTTTTTAAAATAACATCGAAAACTAATATATTTTTTTTTATTTAAATTCATTCAAATTATAGAGTAATTGAAATACTTTTAAATTACACATTAACATGGATATTTCATTATTATTTGAAATAAAAATTAGATATGTCCCAAACTCATAGTTTACAAAAAATTAATATAATATTATAGAATTTTATATTTTTTTAACTATATTATTTTCTTAAATTACTATAACTATAAATTAAGTTTAAATAAAAATATAATTTATATTTACGATAAAAAATATTATCATCAACATACATAAATGAGATAATGATCCAAAGATTCCTAGCAAATGATTTAATTTTCCTCTCCATACTTTTCCTTAAAAGTTATAAAAATATAATTAATAACACATTATACCTGACTTACCCTTGGTATGTTTTTAATAAAAAAATAATCATATGCGTCCCCTTATTTAATAACCTGACAAACACTTTTTTTTTTAATTTATTTATCCTCAACTGTCACCTTTCAACTTCTATAAGCCACTACTAAAGCACACTACTTCTACCTGACTTTCTCCTGACATTCTCTCTCTACACGTAACTACCATGTATACGTGACTCGCGGTACCATAACCACACGAGTTTCCATTACTTCCCATCAACGTGCTTCAACACAGGTTTCAAACTCCGACACGATACTTTACAAACTGTTTAGTTATTGGCCAAACTAATGATGATGATTTACGTGTTGTTTTTTGGGTAAAACCAAGATATCCCCCATACGAATACTAATTGCATTAGATGTCATTCATAAACTAGTATACATCAAATGGAGGTTAATACCATATTTTTTAATGGAGATCTCGAAGAATAGATCTATATGGTGTAGCATGTGGGTTTTGTATTATTTGTTCAAGATGACAAATTATGTAAGTTTAAGAATATTTTTATGACTTAAAACAGGCACCCAAACAATGGTATGAAAAAGTAGACAGTACTTTGATCAAATATAGCTTTATAGTCAAGACTCCGAATCATGTGTTTACTTTAATGTGATATGACCAGATTATATGATTATCTATCTATATGTAGATGACATGTAAATATTTAATACTTATATATTGGTTATTAATGATACTAATAGTCTCTTATCTTCTAAATTTGAAAGAAAAAGTTTGGGAAAACTGAGGTGATTTTAGGGATTAAAACCATATGAACTGAAACTGGTATATCACTTAACTAGTCTCATTACGTAGAAAATATGTTGAAAATAATTGAACTCTATTGATATTGTCTTAGTAAAAACTCATTATAACACTAGTTTCATCTGAGTAAAAATGATGTGGATGTTGTATCCCAAAATGTATATTCTAAGATCATATAAAGCGTAATGTTCTGGATGAATTACACTCGACCTGATATTGCGTATGATGTAAGTAGATTTAGCCACTATACACACAAACCAAGTTGTGATCGATGGATTGTACTATATCGATTGTCAAAACACCAAAACGGTACTATGGACTTAGGTTTTCATTTTAGTAAGTTCCTTATTTTCCTAGAGGGTTTATATGGTATAAACTGGATATCAGACAATGATGAAGTAAATTCCACTAGCAGACATGTATTTCGATTAGGTAGAGATGGTAAATCCAGAATTTTAGGTGTATTGGAGAAATCAATTGTTCATTCTTATTCTCCTAGACAATACAAAGAAACCAGCACCAATTTCGTCGAATTCGGTGAAGAAATAATCATTATATCATTGGTAGGCTTTGGTTTTATGTTCGGGTCAAAATTCGAGTCGGAACTCTACAAACGGGCGAAGGAGAAGTTGGACGTGATCCAGTGCAACACGACGCATCCCTTTGATGTGTACCTTCAAAGCTGATTGGTTGAAAAAAACAGAAGAAAAAAACAAGAAGCCTTACGTACATCACAACAAATATGTTGAGAAAGAAAGTCACTTGCACATGCTTTGGTTAGCAATCAAAAAAAAAAAAAGAGAAAAGATTTACGTGAGCAACATTCTATTATATACATATATACTAGGTATATGCCTTAAGACACTCTGGAATATAAAAAATCAGTTAATTGACCACTTTCAGTTTTTGCATAGAAAATGTTTCAAAGATAGGAAGATATTTTGTCTTGAATATTTAAAATAAAAAAAAAATAGAGTGAATAAAAAGTGAGATAAAAAACATTGGTTAATAAATTTAAATGCACCGTAAATCTATGTATAATTTATCAAAAAACCATTAAATAGTTTAAAATACGAAAATAATAAAAAAGTATCAGAATTGAAATATATGACTCATATATCCTCGAGTTTTTAATATGTTCTCACAACTCTACAAAATATCATTGTGTCAATATAAACAAATCGTCCAACGCGAGGAACCTGGACGACAATCTGGTTAGTTTGAAAAAGAAAATTAGTACATAATTCAAATAAGATACATATTAGTGTTTAACTTGAAAGCACGACTTCCGAAGTATTGATACAAAAAAATTGGTCTAATACAAAAAAGTGGTCAATTAATATTTATACTTACAGAAGTGTGTTTTACCCCGGTTGAATAAGTTTTCACACAAATTACCCATGTTCGAGAGAAACAAATAAGCTAATTGACATTTATTAAACGTAATTTGGTAGCGTGGTGGTCTCCAACGAAGACTACACCTTCTAAAAGAGTAATGATGGGTATCACCCAAAAAGATATCACCTAAACATCACCCATTATGTGGAGGTTAAGTGGTTCAATCACGGAAGAGAGAGAAAAAAGTAAATTTGGAAAAAGAAAATCCATGATTGGACCACTTAACCGCCACATCATGGGTGATGTTTAGGTGATACCTAGCATTACTCATTCTAAAATTTTGAATATCGGTATTTTGTTCGGCTTGTGTACTTTTCAAACTTGTAAAACCTTACTTTCTTGAATCATCACTCATGAGTGCGTTCTTGACTTTCTTAATTTTCTTTTTTAATTTTTTTTTTTTACATTTAATTTTTTGAAACCTACTTTCTCCGTCCCAAAAATAATGTCCACCTAATTTTTCATACATATTAAGAAATATACTAATCACATACGCAATTATAAAATTATCCCTCATAAAGTGTCTAGATATTTTAAATAGAGATATTTACCCAAGGGGTTTTGAAGACACCCCCTATATCATTTTCCAACCCCACTTTCCTTCTCTTCTTATTAAAGACCTCAAATCAAATCTTACACTATAATCTAAAAATTTAATTACATATTTATCCCCTTTTATTTTTTTATTTCCTACATAAAGTTATTTATTACATTCTCTCTCCTCACATTCATTTTTTTGTAATCCTATCTCCTCTCACAACCCTCTCTCCTCTCTCTCTATGGCTACCACCACCAAACTTCCGAGCTTCTTTTCGCCGAGCTCCAATAACCTGCCATTTTACTCCGGCGAGGCTCACCCGTCCCCTCCCCTTCCCAGTTTTACTACCTGGTTCACAAGATACCGGTTTCACAAAGTGAGGAGCCAAGCCAATCTCCAGATCTAGCTTTGACGAGATATTCAAGCTGCTGTCCAAGAGTTCCTTCAGAGCTGCTGGAGGGAAACTGTCGCTAGCAGTGGTGCTCGAAGTCGGAGAAAGGAAACTGCGCCATCTTTGCTATATTGATCTCGCCGGAGATCCAGCAATGGTGCGAGACCTGAGCTCCGTGCGAGGATCTGGAGATTGTCTCCAGGCAAAGCAAATACGACAGAAGCAAGCTCTTCATGGTCTCCATGATTTGCAGGCGAGATTAGAGCTTCGATTTTGAATCCATAAAAACAGCTCACGACGAACTCCGGTGATGGCTTCCATTGCTTGTTCTTCTCCAGCGATGGCTTCGCTCTCTAGCTCGCCTCCGTTCCGCATGAACCCCGAGCAGCAATCTCCGTTTGGCGTGACCTCCAAGCCGCCGTGACGTGCTGCTGAGGGGCAGATCTAGTTTGAGTAGCGAATTTCTTCTCCTCCATGGTTACATATCTCAGTTCGTGAAGGTCTATTGAGCAGTTTTTCTTTTTTTTCTTTTTGTTCCACGTTGTTTGTAGCTCGCCGGAGCTTAGCTTTTTTTGTTGTTGTTTAGATCTGGTCAAACTTTGACCTATAATTAGTTAGGTTCTTTTTTTTTGTTTTTTAGTTTCATGTAGATTTAGTTTTCTTTTATTAGATGATGTAATTAGTTTGAAATTGATTAAAATACTCATTGATTATATATGATACTTACTGTTTTCATAGGATACTCAATGTTTTTTATGGAGTACTCACTATTTTTAATAGAGTACTCTGTATTTTTTATGGAGTAGTCATGAATTTTTGAATATTACTCTATATTTCTTTCCGATACTCTATTTTTTTTCGGTGGCCGGAGGAGGTAGATGGATAATGGAGAAAGAGATGAATAGTGACATCACTCCTCTTGTGTTAGCGTTAGTAAGGGTATTTTAGTATTTGACCATCTTTAAGATCTCTTTATAGAGGTAAGATTTTCACTAGTTCCTATAGGAAGAAATGTATCAATCATTCTTTTAAATATGTATTAATATAAATTTTAATTTTTTAATTAAGGTAATAATAAAAAAAAACTTTATATTATAATTAAAAAATATTTCAAAATACTATTTTTAATAAATAAACATTAATTTTAGATCGAAATAAATAAATATATTTTATACTTATTAATAAATGTCGAATGATTAAAAAAACGTTTTTTGACCAACAAACATCATGTGTATTAAAATCCATATCCTTAAAATATGAAAGAGGCCCAACACAACATGTGTTTTATAAAAGAGGGTTGGTTTCCAACTAAAAAAAAGCTAATATAAACCCACCGACCCTCCCCGTTTCTGTCGAGCAACCCACCAGAAAACCTACCCACCCTCCCCATTTATGTCGAGCAACCCACCAGAAAACCCACCCCCTCCCCCTCACCCTTCTTCCTCGCCGGCGCTGCTGCTGCTCGAAGACCACCACCGCGCGCACAGCAAGAGCACCACCACGCCAGCAACACCACCACCACGATCTGCTTCCCAGATCTGCTTCGTCATCACAGCAAGAGCACCACCACGCCAGCAACACCACCACCACGAACTCTCACCACCACCATCGTCCTCGATGACCACCACCGCGCCTAGGACCACCACCATCGTCCTCGAAGACCACCAGCATCACCGTCCTCGACCAACACCACCATTAGCACTGCAGTGTCGCCGAGATCTCACCACCACCATCGTCCTCGAAGACCACCACCTCGCGCGAACCAGATCCACCGCCAACACCACCCACCTCCGTCGCGAATGAGATCCACCGCCATCAACACCCACGAGCTATTCCAACCCCACCACGACGAGCCACGACGAGCCACCACGAGCAAGCCCTCGCCGCCCTCATCGATGTCCACCAAGACCACCAACCAAACCCTCGCCGCCAGCTCGAGGTCCACCACCACCACCAGATCGAGGTCCAGTCACCACCCCTCATCTAAGACATTTAAACCCTCAACACCACCAACCCAACCCCACCAGCGAGCATCCCAACCCCGCCAACAACACCCCACCAAACCACTCAACTAATCTCAGATCTGTTTCATTTTTTTTTGCAGTGGTGTTTTTTGCAGGTTTAGTGGAGAAGTGGGTAAGTTTAGGGGGTCCTTTTTGCAAATTTTGATATTCAGGGGGTATAAACCCCCTGTCTTGCTATTTGAGGGGTAACCATGGAGTAAACATGATTTTTATGGGGTAAAAATGAAATTTTAGGGGGTATATACCCCCTGTTTTGGACTAACCTATTTATTTGGACTGCCTTGGACAATATGGACTCTAAACAATATGGACTTAACTTAAAAAACGATAGGCGTGTACCCCCTGAAAAATTAAAATAGGGGGATCTATCCCCCTAAAATTAAAATAGTCGGTATATAAATGCCCCTAAAAAAGTGGGTCTGTACCCCCTAAAAACGTGAACCTAACCAGAAAATTCCTAGTTAGACCCTTAAAAAACATAAGAAGTAACTAGGCCCTTAAAATTATCATTTTTAAATTTTAGGCCTAAAAAGGTATATTCCTCATTAAATTTATAAAAGTTAATATATTACAAAATAACAAAAATTACAAAGCATAATTTTTTTCTTTAATTCAAGTTTAAAGTAATTTTAAGAAAGAGAATTAACATCAAATTTAGAAAGTTTGAGTTCATGTATTAGATTTTTAAAACAACTCTGATATTTTTATTTATATTACTTTTAATTTATAGAGTAATTGAAATATTTTTAATTTATATATTAATATAATATTTTTAATTTATTTAGATATATACCAAACTTGTAGTTTACAGAAAATCAATATAATATTTTTTCAAATCACTATAACTATATATTGTGTTTAAAAATGAAAATAAATTTTGTATACAATAAAAATATATTTATCACTATATATAAATAAGATATTGATCGAAAGATTCCTAGCAAATGATTTAATTTCCTCTTCTACTATTTGAAGTATTGATAACCAATTAGGGTTAGTTATTGGAATTGACTCAACTGGTCAAGATATTAGTTTTCCTTTTAACAGGTACAGGTCAAACCGAGCCAATGACTCCGACTCCAAAATGACTTTCTGATGTATTAAAATAACCATACAAATAAAATTAAAAATAATGATATATGTCACCTATTTTTGGTTCATCTTTGTATCACTCTTTATGTGTCACCTTATGTGTCATTAAATAAAAGAGAGAGAAAAAATAATTAGGAAAAAAAAACATTCTAATTGATGTTTCAAACCTCTATATAACTGACAAATATCATTACTTTAGAATTAAGTACACATTATACTCAATTTATCCCCTTTAATTTTTTTTGAAGTTCATTGTGTATCGAATGATCAGTCTTTTTCTTTATATTTTGAGCTCTAGTTATTTATATAATTATCTCGGTGATGGATGAATACTTCACATTTTCATTTTGAAAATGTTCACATATTTGATATTGATTAATAATATATACCACCCAAAATTATACCACCCAAATACCATACCACCCAAATACCATCCAAGGACGTGGCGTGAATTGGTTGGTTAACAATCGTTAATCTATTTATTTTCTTGATCTAATTAACGATTGTTAACCAACCAATTCACACCACATCATTGGATGGTATTTGGGTGGTATGATTTTGGGTGGTATATAACATTACTCTTTGATATTCTACTGTTGCCTTAAGGTCTTGATTGAAGGGGTATCAAGTTTAGTTGCTCATTTTGGTAAACTATTTGTTGATCTTTCTAGATAGAAAAATAAATCAAACCCCTTGTTTGCTTTTCTAAATAAAAGAAATGACTATTAATATTAGGGTGATTGATATATAAGGTATTGGAGACTAAATTTTCTTCCTATAAAAACTAGTGGATATCTTACTTCTTTATAACATCTCAAATATGACCAAATACTAAGATACCCTTACTAACACTAAAAGACAAAGAAGTTATTGATGTCTCCTCATTTGTGATAATAAAATATACTTCTGAGACATCATTTTAGGCTTATTTATTAGTTTATAGGTTGAAGTTAGCTTAATTTAGTGCACTTTCCTATTTTGAGTCTTGATTTAGTAACATAATATTTTTAGAGCATATTGGGTTTAATTGTTTATTTAGTGTGAAGCTTTAAAGATAATTATGGAGATTAATTAGATTCAAAGTCAAAGACTACAAGATATGGAAAGAGATTTACATGGAAATTGGAGATAAAGGAAACAAAGGCTAAAAATATGGAAAAGGAAAAGCTGCCTAAATCTGAATTTCTGCAGCTACACCTAAAGAAGTGGTGATAACTCCAAAACCAAGACGATTTTGGAAGATTCCTTTCATAGGGACTTAGATAATTCATTGAGGATTCTTTTGGTATATTGTGGAGCAAAAACCGACCAATAACGAAGAAGATATGCTCAAAACAGTTCAACAGTAATTATCTTTATTTCCATACGAATTTGAGTTGGGCTTGGAGTCCATTACTTAGCCTCTCCTTCAAGAAACGAATTAGGTCAACCTATACACTATAAATACAGCCTCTTAACACTCTTAAATCATCCTTGGTGAAACCTTAAACCAAGAGGAAGCTTACAACACAAGAAAAGAAGTCTGGAAGGAGATGTTCATCATTATGTCTTCTTCTACCTTTAAATTTGTAATTCCTTTCTTTTATTGCATGAACTAAATTTCTTTAGCTTGAGTTTTAGCATATATGTATGAACCCTAGTTTTGATTGACATCTATCTAATTTGGGAATTCTATGTTTTAAATTGAATTATAGTTTTTATTCTCTGTTTATGTGTTTGGATTGATATTATGTGTTCTTGTGGACTGCAGCCATATAGAATTACCATCTAGTAGTTAGGTCACCTTTGACAATGGTGTTTAATTACATGTTTAGCACATAACGTCTAATATTCGGTTTAGATCTGACAAATCAACCTAACTAGATAATCACTATGGTTTAGTACATGTTACTATTTACCAATTACAGGACTAGTTTGCTTAGGAAGCTTTATTGACACAGGTAAATCTTATTTAAAACTACCTAGCGTAATTGGAACCGATTATTGAAGTACTACATAATTCACCCTTACATGTTTAGAACGGCAAAACTAGTGGGGATTACATGCTAATGACTCAAGCTATATTCTCATATTACTTCTTCTTCCGTATTTACTTTCTGTCTTTAAATTCTTAGTTTAATTAAAAATCAAACAAAAATCTATTTCGTTTTACTTTTCTTGCGTTTTAGTTGTTCTAGCTTTAATTATTTGCACCTGATTATTGCATAAGAGTCCCCTAACTTTCGTAGCCTCTGCGGAACGAATCTTACTTAGTTTCTAAAACTTGCATACGATCTGTATACTTGCAGAACCGTGCTCAGTCTAGGGTGATTATTTGCTCTTTATTTATATCATATTTTATCACACCC
This sequence comes from Nemophila menziesii, assembly GCA_029959085.1. Taxonomy (NCBI): domain Eukaryota; kingdom Viridiplantae; phylum Streptophyta; class Magnoliopsida; order Boraginales; family Hydrophyllaceae; genus Nemophila; species Nemophila menziesii. The sequence goes on along the minus strand of JARWIR010000074.1, from coordinate 1,586,283 downwards.
TTGGCCCCACTAGTTATGTCATTGCTCATCTCTCTCCACTACCCACCTACCTCTGACCTTTAAACTCCAACCACCAACCTCCGACCATTGACCTTCGACCACCTGTCATCGGCCACCGAAAAAATAAATGAGTATTGGAAAAAAACAATGAGTGTCAGAATAAAGTATAGAGTTTCAAAAAAATTGATGAGTACTCTATAAAAATGATGAGTATTCTATAAAAATTGACGAGTACTCTTAAAAATTAATGAGTCTAAATAATAAGTAATGACTATTATTATAAAAAAACAAAGTATAATTGAAAAATGCTAAAAATTACAGACTATCACTTTTATTACAAACTAATTACAATAAAAACTGAAAAAACCTAACTGGTTTGACCAGATCGGCATATCTAAAAAAAAAAAAAACTCATTTGAAAAGTCCTTTACAAATTTGCTCGAGGTCCACCATTTCACCACCTTGACAACCGCTGCCAAGGAGAAGTTCCTGCAGCTCTGACGAGGCCAAAATGAAATGACTACGAAATTAAAAATCCAGCGAGATTTCGAAAGCAACTCAGTGGCGAACAGATCCCTACCTCAGCTAAACTCCGGCGAATAGATCCCCAGTTCATCTACGGCTTCTTCTCCGGCATGCAACAAGAAAGCTTGCTTCAATTTCTGGCCATGACTTTGACTCGGAGAGGACAACAACTTGATCTGGCCATGACTAGGACGCGCGTTTGTGGATCAAGATGCAGCGAGCTTTGCTCGTTTGCTTATCCGAAGAAGGAGAAGAGGTCATGTGCTTTGCCGGAACAACTTGGAGCATGAACCTCGCCGTAGAAGAAGGTTGAGCACGACCAGATCTATAGCTGGGCCATCTTCACGGACAAACCCGGAGCACGAATCTGGACCAAGGCTCACCGGATATCAATGCTGCACCATCTTCATGAACGACAGACTACTTATCTTACGAAGATCTGGAGATCAAGGCTCGTCGGAACTTCGCACCGAAGATCTGGTGATCAAGGCTCGCTGGAACGACAGGCTATTTGAGCTTCGCCGGCCGGATTTTCAATGGCCTTTCTAGCTCAAACATGGTGTAGAGGTTTTCTTGAAGAGTGAGGAGAGAATGTGTGAGTGAGTAGGTTTTCAAGGATGGGAGAAAGAGTAGGTACAGAGAGAATATGTTTGACGGGAATGAAATGAAGGAGTGAGTATGTTTTAGGTTTTAATAATGAAAGATTTAGGATATATAGGAAATGAAAATAATAGGGGGTAAATTTGAAAATGAGATTTTTTTCAATAGTGTTAAAATTTGGTTGAGGTCTTTAGTGAGAAAAGCAAAAAGATGAGGTTGAAAATGGGTAAGGTGGTGTTTGTTCAAGACCCTTTGGGTCAAAATCTCTTAATATTATGAAAGAAGGCTTTCGAGGAGCATTAGAAATTTGCCGACAAACCCAAACTTCAGATAGTAGACCATATTTTCTTTGTCTCAAAAATAATTTCTACCTCATTTTTCACACAAATTAAAAAAACACAATTATTATATTTATCTTTACTAAAATATCTTTTTTGATAATTTAAATATTCATTTAAAATATAAATTTAATTTTTTTAATAAAAGTAATAATAGAAAAAATTGAGATATAATTAGGATGACAATGGTTATGGTTTAAAACCGGGACCGATGAAAATCCGAACAGATTAAAAACCGATTATGCAACCATGGATAAAACCGTTAGGTTTTGGTTTTGAAAAGTGTAACCGATGGTTAAATTCGTTAGGTTATGGTTTTTGATAAAAATAAAATCGAATAACCAAAAATCTGTTAATTTTTTTTATATATTTTATAATAATATAAATGAGAAAATAATTTTATAGCTCAAAACTAAAATCTAAATATTAAATTAAACAAAAGCGTGACAAATATGTTATATAATTAAGGATCAACATTACATTTTATAAATTTTAAGATTTTTCTTGTATTTGTGATCTTGTTTTAAGAATTTTCAATATATTTATAGAGTTATAGTTTGATTATGGTTAAAATCTAGAAAACCGTTTATAAAACAGAATCCGACTTATTCGGTTATGGTTTTGAAAAGTAAATCCGACGGTTAAATCCGTTAGGATTTGGGTTTTGATAAATTAAATGGTTACGGACATGGTTTTGATTATTTTTGCAATAATCCTATCCGTTACCATCCCTAGATATAATATTTTGAGATTCTAAATGGATAATATTTTAAATAATGGACATTATTTTTTGAAAAAAAGTAATAAAGTAACCAAACTACGGGCTCGTTTTGAAGTGCTTATTTTAGAGTAAAAAATCGTTTGAGAATAAAATTTAAAATTTTAAAAAACTATTAAAAATGATTTTAAAATCTAAAATTATTTTAAGTGTTTTTTTAAAAAAAAAACACACATTTGATGCATCTCATAAAAATATTTTTTAGATTCTAAAACATTTTTAAAATTTTTGAAGCACTTTTCAAAATATTAAATGATTCTCGAAAAAAAAGGACTTCCAAACAGACACGTTAGCTTAGAAGGCAACTTATCGTAGTTTTGAACCCCATATCAATTATTAACCTCCTTTTTTGGTTCTTTCTATTGACCCAAAACTAATATAATTAGTCGAGTTCTGAGTAATAGAGGGGTCTATAGTAACTTTATGATCTAAAGCTTCTAATGGGCTCAACCTTGGATTTGTATCATTTGGGCCACACAGATTAAATACTTCCTCAGATACTAAAGGCCTTACTTCAGACTTAAGAGAAGGTCCCTTAACAACCATAGTACCCAATTGTACAGTTGGGACAAGTAAAGAGATTTGTACCAAATTATCTTGGCCCATACTCTGAAGTTAACACAGGATGATGATTCAGAATCTCTAGTTCCAGCAACTCTCATAACTTCTAATCAAGGAGGGGATGATGAGATGGATGAACAAGAAGAGATGGATAAGGAAGAATTTGAAGAAGAGGATGGATGTGGAATTGAGAAATGGTATGAAGAAGGACTGATGGAAGGTTTAGATGCTGAAGAGGTTTGCGGGGTTTACCCACATCAACCCCAAAACCACCAATGATTCAAGCCTAGAACTGCCAAGGCATTGGCACAGCCTTGAGACATGATCAAGACTGACAAAATAGAGGTATTATTTATTTCTGAAACTAAGCGCAAATTTGATTATTTAATTTCCTTAAGCACTAAAATTAATTTGATTTTAGTTGCACAAATAGACCCTGAAGGTTTATCTGGTAGAATTGCGGTTTTTGATAAGGAACCTAATCTTTTTAATCTTATTAGCTCTGATAAGAACTTGATACAATGCACATATTTGGGCCCTAATATGGATGTGTGTGAGATAAATTTTGTATATGGTCCACCCATTGATGATGATAAAGGAAGTTTTATTAAAAAAATGAATGATTTGAATCATGTTACTAATAAATGTCGTTTCATGGGTGATTTTAATCTAATAAGATATTCCTCTGGAAAACTTGGAGGGGATATAAATGCGAATCACAAGAAAAATATGCTATTGTTTAATACCTTTATAGAATCTAATTCTTTGCTTGATCTTCCTGCCTTTGGATGTAATTTCACTTGGTTAAACATGAGAAATGGCAACCGGCAAATCAAGCAAAGTTTAGATAGAATATTGGTAAATAATGAATGGATGAATTGCTATCCAAACTCTTGAAATGATACTTTACCCCCTACTGGGTCAGATCACTCTCCAATTTTATTAAAGTTTAGAATATTCATAGATAAACACAAAAAGAGATTTGTGTTGGAAGAAAGATGGTTATTTGATAATACTTTAACTCAATTGATTAAAAGTGAATGGAAATCAGGATGCCATATGGAGTTGAGAGGTGTTTACAAATTTAAACACAAATTATCTCAATTACAAAGGCATATATCAAAGTGGGCTAGACAGAGGATCCTGAAAAATAGGATTCTAATAAAAAATAGCTTATTATAGATGGAAAAAATTATTAACGAGCCTTACAATGATGAGAATGATATTTTATTTAATTCTCTAAGTATAGAGCTTGAAGAGAATTGGAAAAAGGAGGAAATATATTGGTCCCTAAGGTCAAAAAATAACTGGATTAAATTGGGGGATAGAAATTCAAAATACTTTCATGCTATTACGAAAGTAAAAAGGACTAGAAATAAAATTCTAAAGATAAAAAATGGTAATGGAATTTGGCTCTCTAACAAGGAGGAAATTGTTGGAGAAATTACAGGTTATTATAATGATATATTCAAGAAGCAGGGGAAAGAAATTATTCTCCAATATTGTCTAAAGTTAAGAAAGTGGTTACAAATGATATTAATGATTCTTTAACTGCAAAAGCTTATCTAGAGGAAGTAAAAAATGCAGCGTGGTCCTTAGGCAGTGATAAATCACCAGGCCCTGATTTATTTGATCTAGTTAATGAATTCATGAATGAAAATGTCTCAATTGAGGCTATAAACTGAACAATTATAGCTTTGATTCCAAAATGTCTTAATCCAGATGTGATAGCCTCTTTTAGACCAATTAGCCGTGCTAATTTTGTATACAAAGTTATCTCTAGAATCTTAACCTCAAGATTGCAAGTTTGGATAGGATGCTTAATTTCTGAAACTCAAACAACATTTATACCAGATAGATCAATTTTTTAAAATATTTTATTAGCTCAAGAAGCTACTCATTTTCTTTACAACAAGAGAAATTCTAAAAAATATAGTCTAGCAATTAAAGCTGACATGTGCAAAGCATTTGAAAACATAGAATGAGACTTTCTCATTGATTTACTATTTCAGATGGGGTTTAATTCCAAGTGGGTTGGATGGATAAAGAATTGTATTACATCTGTCACATATAAAGTTCAGATCAATGGTCAATTATATTCTCTTGATAAACCACAAAAAGGGTTGAGATAGGGGGATCCCCTATCCCCTTATCTTTTCTGTTTAGTTACTCAAGCCCTTACTCATCTTATTGATTATTATGTTGAAATGGGGTTACTTAAAGGTATTAAAATAGCAAGGAAGGCACCTATGATAACACATGTCTTATTTGCTGATGATAACTTATTTTCTTGGAAGCTGATGAATATAATATTGACATTTTCAGAAATATTATCAATTGTTACTCCTTTGCAACAGGTCAGAAAGTAAACCTTAACAAAAGTGGCATTTTCTTCAGCAAAAACACACCTAGTGAGGCTAAGAATAAAATTTCGACTCAATTGAGTATGAGAAAACTTGATCATCTAGGTAAATACCTAGGTATACCTTCTTCATGGGGCAAATCAAAGGTTAAATCTTTAGAATGGCTACTTGAGTTGATTTATAGAGGATGGGAAGTTGGGATACCAAAATGCTTTCCAAAAGTGGTAAAGAAATCTTAATTAAAGCAGTTTTTGGAGCAATCCCTCATTTTATGATGTCAGTTTTTCTTATACCTAAAAAAGTTACTTCACATCTTACATCTTTAATCTCCAACTTTTATTGGAATAACCAAGGTCAAGGCAGGTGTCATTGGGTTAAATGGAATACACTTATGAATTCTAAACAAGATGGAGGTCTGGGATTCAAAGACTTCCATTGCCAAAACTTATCTTTGCTTTCTTCTAATGCTTGGAAGTTTATGAACAGGAAAGATTCTTTATCGTTTAAAGTTTTCAAAGGTAAATATTTTCCTCTCAATGACTTTTCAGAAGCTATTCTCCCTAGTAAATGTTCTTGGGGTTTTAAAAGTCTTATTGAGGGCAGAAATTGCTTTATTAAGTCAATATGATGGTGTGTGGGAAATGGGAAACATATTAAGATATGGGATGATCTTTGGATCCCCAATACTTCATATTTAACAAAGCCTTTGGGCTGTAACTTGAAATATGTATCTGAACTATACTGGAAAACTTGAATGGAATTTTCAGATACTTAACCAATATTTTGACCATGATGTTGTTGCAACCATATCAAATATATATCTTCCATCCTTCTCTTGTGAGGACTCTCCTTTTTGGTCATTTTCGAATGATGGAGATGTTAATGTAAAGATATGTATAGGATACTTTGGAGGGCACAACAAGTGGTTGAAATTTCTAAGAATAATAAAATGGCTGAACTTTCATTTAAACTACAATCTGAGGATTGGGACTTGATTTGGAAAATGAAAGTCCAACCAAAGGTTAAGAATTTTATTTGGAAATGCTGTGAGAATACTTTACCAACAAATGAGAATAGGAAAAAAGGAGATCATGTGAATCCTCATAATGTCAGATATGTGAAACTGAAACTGAAAATGTTGAGCATATTTTGTTTCACTGTTCTTGGGCAAAGGTTGTGTGGTTGGCAAGCCCACTAAGCTTTAAGGCTCTCACTCAACCTACCTGTAATTTCAACAGAAGGATTCATTTTATAAGGCTACGTCTTACAGAATCTGAAAATGTTTATAATAGATTTGGAGAATTAGCCTTCTATATTGCTTGGTACATATGGAAGGGAAGGAATGAATGTATATTCAGAGGAGAAACACCTGACCCTGTGAAAACATTACAAGAGGCCCTTAAAGCCAATGATGAATGCATTCTTGCTACAAGAAGTAAATCTGAGGCTAAAAAAATATAACATTACAAGGAATAATGAGAATGTAAATGTTTTAACACATAATCATTGTCACCAGGAAGTTTTTCAACACAATTCAGTGGCAAGGATTGGGCATTATAAAAGTTTAACAGGGTGGACTCCATCCACCTTGTATTGGAAACTATAAGATTAATTGTGATGCATCTTATAATAAACTAACTAAACAAGCTTCATTTGCTTGCATTGCTAGGGACAGATGGTAGATGGAAAGGAACAAAATATTACAGCAAACTCGGCAATTGAAGCTGAAGCAAGAGGGATGATGGAAGCATGTGAGCTTGCTGCGAATTATCCTCAAGGCAAAGTGGAAATTGAGAGTGATTGTAAATTTTTAGTTAACCAAACTGTTTTGGTAGTAAAATCTTTTGTAACACTAAAGTCTTGGTTAATTGTATTATTAGGAGTAAGATTGGGTGTAATTTGAAAATCTCTTTTGCTAAGAGATCTAAGAACTTGTGTGCTGATTGAGTTACTAAACAAAAGCTCAAGGGCTCTTTGTTTTGTCTTTGGAATTTAGTTCCCCCTCCCCAATTAGCTAAACTGTTATTGTCTGATTTCCATCCTCTAGGAATTGGTTAGTGTAATTGTATTTTTTAATCTAAGTTTATTTCGAACAAAAAAAAGAAATTATTAACCTCCCATCTATTAACAGAAACCTAACCATGATGGACTGGCAATAAAAAGTTTGTATCCTAAACTTGAATAGTATCAATGACCTGCAAAGCTAGCACCATGATTTGATAGATCCTTCATCCTTTTATTGGCAAGGTCATTCTATTTCTGTTTTAATAATTGCGCTGCTTAATAATGTGTCACACTGGTAAATCACCGTTAACCTTGCATTTTTCTGTTTCAGTTTTGAATTGCATAGTAATTTCTTACTCCCTCCGTCCCAAAAATAATGTCCACTTAGCATTTTCACACAGATTAAGAAATGTCATTATTGAACTCTATATGTACAAAAATACCCTTAATAAATGTCATCATTAATGACAATGCACACCTATTCCTATGCCTAGGAAAATGTAATCTCCTATAAAATAATAATTTAAATAATTATAAATTAAAAGAAAAGTAGGGGTAATTAGGGGAAAAAGTAGAAAAAGTTGTCTTGAAATGGAAAGTGGACATTATTTTTGGGACGCCATATTTAGTAACGTGGACATTATTTTTGGGACGGAGGGAGTAGTTTTTATTTTTAAAATGAGAGAAGTAAAACTATTTTTCACTGGTCTTGTATCATTTTCTTTTCACCTTAGGAAGAAGTATGTACATCATGAAATCATTTTGTGCACAAGACACGGGATTTTGTATTTTTACAAGCATGCTATATAATTTACTGTTTTGCAGCCACCCTCAGCTCCATATGCAAGGAGCAAAATGGAGTCTTTTCTTTTTGTGCCAGAGTCAACCAAAGCTGCAAATGCAAACTGTAATTGAATCTGCCATATAACTATTTTGAGATTCAGGCTTGTACCGGTGGATTATCTCTTTTGAATACATTACTATCTAATTTACTCAGAAAACAAAAAACCAAGAAAATAACGTTTTCTCATTAATTAATTGTTTATAAAAACCTCATTTCTTCTCGTATACATGTAATTCCTACTAACTCTAATTAATAGACAGAGAGGCCAAGAAATCCAGCAGCAGACTTAGCCATAATAGTAGCAAATTCATTAAAACTAATTACACCATCACCATCTTCATCAGCCTCTTTAATCATCTTCGTAAGTTCTCTATATGTTACTGGCTGTCCCATTTTCGCCATTGTTCCTGCCAGCTCAGCTAACGTGATATATCCATTACCATCACGATCAAATGCTTGAAAAATCTCCAACACTTGTTCTTGATTGGCTAATATTTCTTCATTTATATCTGGCATCAATGCATTAACCAATTCCTCAAATTCAACAGCTCCATTGCTGTTAGAATCCATGTTGGCTAATAAAACATGGATTTGATCACCTGATGGTTTTAAACCAATAGAGCGTAATAATGCTGCTAGTTCTAAGTGTGTTAAGCTTCCATCTGAATCCATGTCGAATCTTGAAAATATGTCTCTTAGCATGTTGATCTGAACCATCGACATTTGTATAACTGAGGTCGTGTCGAGAGAAAAAAAAGAGAGGGTACTAAAGATGGCGATGGTCATAGTAATGGCGTTGACAGGTCTTTTTATTGTTTTTTTCGAAGTATAGGATAGATGAATATTTTAGTGACAGTAAACAATTGCGCGTCGGTGGATTTATTATTGAGGATGATGAATATTGTATCTATCTGTATAGTGTATATGTATTACTAGTGTCTTTTTTTTTTTTGGACATTATGTATTACTAGTGTCTCCTAGTCAACTCTGTGAACTTTCCTTTAAGCAATTATGTATTGTTAGACTCCTACATAAATTTTAATCATGTTAATGTTATCGTGGACTTATGGATGGTGCTACTGCTTACAAAGATTGATCATATGACATGATTCTTTTTTTTTTTTAGTCAAAATGACATGACTTTGATTGTTGTTAAATTGTTTTTAAAAATGTATTACCAATAATTGGGAAAGAAATATCAATTAAAAAAATTAAAAGAATAAAGGTTTATGACTCCTACCAAACAAGTTATCTTTCTTCCCACTTTAATGAAGAAAGAATTTAATTTTAATAATATATCATATAATTTTAAAAAATTCTTACATAATGTTACTAATTATATATTTTTTATATTATCTCTACAAAAAGTGAGACTTCTTAGTAATGGATAATCTAATATCAAACAACATGGTCATTTTTTATTACATTACATAACATTACACCAAACAAACAACACAAATAAAAACTCGTCAACCTATTTCTGATTTTGAGAACAAAACTACCAATTTGGTTTGAACCGCGGTCCGTCCTACGCCTAGCTTCCTTGGTCACCCGATCTGCCCGAGTATTGAAACGCCTAGGAAGGTGATGCAAAGATACTACTACATTCGCGCTCTTTAAGGACTGAATTTTTAGAGGCGAAACGCGTTTTGTCCCTAAAGTAGACTATTAGCGGCGACAAAATTCGTCGAAAATAGTGGTTCTGGTTAGCGACAACACGCGTTCGTCGTTGGATTAATAAAAATCCGTCGCTAAGAATCGAAATAGTTAGCGACAACTAGCATTCGTCATTACATATAACACGTTTCGTCGCAAATATCTTATTTTTTTAATTATATTTTTTTACACAAAGAATTCGTCGCTGAAGTTCTTTAGTATTAGCGACGAATAATTTCTTCGTATTACTCGTTTTAGCGACGATTTTTTAAATACTTAGCGAAGAAACTTGTGGTCGCTAACAAAAAACGTAAAATAAAAAGACAACAAGTTTTTTAAACTAGAAAATACCCCACAAATTTTTTTTCTCCCACTTTCTCTCAAAACCCAAACCCCTATTCGCCCAAATCTTTAACACTTGTTTCTCCAAGTTCTCTAACATCATTCTCGGGTCCATATTCAACCTCATCTTCATTTTCTCCAACCAAATCAAGGTACTATCCAATAAATTCAAACTTTTTAAATTTTAATTTTGTTGAATATAATGGTGAATTACATGATTTAATGATTGATTGGGTTAATAAATAATTGTTGCACCATTACAGGGTCAATATCAAGGTGGGGCATGATCAATCTTCAATATTCCCATCCAATTCAAGATATTTTCAATAAAATTCAAACTTTTTAAAATTTTATATATTTGATTATAATTGTTAATAAATTTGTGATTCCATTCTTTAAGATTTGTTTAGGTTACTAAATACTTGTTTTATAATTTTATTTTTGATTAGTATGTTGTAATTCATGCAATTCATTTATTTATATTTTGTTATTACATATTTGTTTTTGTTCAATTAGTTATGTGTAATTGTTATCTGTTTAATTGTTTGTAATTTTAATTTATTCAGTGGTTTGTAATTTTAATTCTATTATTCATTTGGGTTGTAATTTTTAATTTATTTATTAATTGGATTGTAATAATTGTTTAATTCGTTTTCATATTTATGTAGTTGCTTATTTATATCAAATTGTTATTAAAAGATGACTTCAGGTCTTGATAAGAGTTGGATTAAAGTGACAAATCTTGTTACGGAAGAATATATTTTTGGTGTAACCGAGTTTATGTCTTTTGCTGAAAATCAAGATGGTTTTAATGGATGGATATATTGCCCGTGTACTAAATGTTTGAATAATCGTCGATCTCAAACCCAAATGGTTAGGGATCACCTTCTACAACACGGGATTTTATCCACTTATGAGGTTTGGACAAAACACGGTGAGAAAATAGTACTTCTCGAAGAACCCGTGCCAAATCTAGAAACTGAAATGTTTAATGTGTATGACGATTTGAGACCCAGTTACGATGTTGGTGGTCATTCGGGTGATACAGATATGAGACACGCACATCAAACAAGCCGTGGCAGTTTTGAAGCTTTGTTCAAGGAATTGGAGACCGGATTATATCCCGGATCCACAGTGATGAGTTGCTTAAACTTCATTTCCAAACTTATGAACATAAAGGTAAAAAAAGTGGACTAACACATCTTTCACCGAGCTCTTGGAATTGGTCGGTCATGTTTTTCCTGAACCTCACAATTTGCATGGGTCTTACGAGAAATGCAGCAAGAAGTTGAAAAGTATGGGTATGGGTTACATTACTATTGATGTTTGCTTTAATGATTGTGCCATTTTTTACAAGGAGACTGAATTCCTCGACAAGTGTACAGTATGTAGTGAGTCTAGATGGGATCCGAAGAAGGGTAAGAAAGTACCCCATAAGAAGTTTCGTTATTTTCCGATTTCCCCGAGGTTGCAGCGACTATACGCTTCGAAGCACACCGCCGAAGACATGATCTGGCACCATACCAGAAAGAGTACCGATCCAGATGTGTTACGCCATCCTGTTGATGGTGATAGTTGGAAAAGATTTGTAGATTTACATCGTGAGTTTGCTAGTGAACCCCAGAATGTATATTTGGGCGTGGGTATTGATGGTTTTTGTCTGTTTACTATGCTGAACAACTCGTACAGTATGTGTCCAGTTATTTTGACCATCTACAACTTGCCACTGTGGGTATGCATGAATGAGACCACATTTCAGCTTTTTTGTTGATTTCGGGTCCTCGTTCTCCCAGTAAGGACATGGATGTCTTTCTCCGCCCTGTTATAGATGAGTTGGACATGTTGTAGGAAACAGGGATCCTTACGTATGATGCCCATACGAAGCAAGAGTTTACGATGAAGGTTTGTTTGTTGTCCACGACCAATGATTACCCCGTTGGGTCATACACTTCGGGATGGCAGGGTCAAGGTTACATGGCTTGCCCAGAATGCATGGATTCTACTGAGTCATTGAAGGTGAAGAAATGGGCCATTTATTTTAATCACAGACGTTGGTTACCTCCTAGACATCGATTTAGAAAAGACAAAGTTATTGTACTCGAGTACCAATAATAGGGCCCCATTGAGGAAACGTAGTCCGGTCGATATTCAAACACAGTTAGATAGGTTGCCCATTGTGTTTCTCGGCAAACACAAGGACTTTGGGGGCAAGGCGACAAAGAAAATAGGTCCCCGCGAGTCTAACTGGAAGAAATAGCGTATTTTCTATCGCTTACCCTATTGGTCAGAAAATTTAGTATCGATATTATGCATTGCAAGAAGAATGTGTGCGACAGTTTGCTCAGTACTGTTGTAGGACTTGATGGGAAAATAAACAAAGATAACGTGAAGGCAAGAATGGATCTTCAAGATATGAAAATCAGGCTAGAGTTGTGGTTGACATTAAGAGGAGGTAAAGCAACACTCAAGCGAGGAAAGTATACGTTGATAAGCGGAAAGAATTTCTCGATTGGTTGTAGGCACAGAAGTTTTCCGATGGTTTTGCATCTAGTTTGAGGTACAATGTTCAAAGTGATACGGGAAAGATTATTGGAATGAAATCTCACGATTGTCATGTGATGATACAGTATCTTTTCGTGGCTAGTATCCCCGGGCTTATAGACGATAAATCGATTAGCGATGCGATTATTAGGTTAGCTAACATGTTTAGAGTCGTTTGTAACAAGAACCTGAGTAGGAAAGAGTTGGAAACTAGTAAGTCAGGAGTGGTTGAAGTGATGTGCAAACTATAAATGATTTTACTTCCCGCTTTTTTGGTATAATGATCCACTCGGTGATACACCTATATGATGAAGCATTATTAAGAGACCTAGTTCAAATGCGGTGGATGTATCCATTCAAAAGGTATTTGAAAAAGTTAAAAGAGTATACTCGAATCCCGGCTAGGCCAGAGGGCTCAATCGTAGAGGGTTATGTGGTGGAAGAGACGTTGACATTCATATCACGGTATCTTCGAGAAGAAAAAACAAAGTTCAACGATCTGGGTAGATACAACGAGGCACTGCCCAAACCGAAAGAGCTATCCGTTTTTAAGAGTCAGTGTACTCCAGTTGGTAAGAAAAAGTTTGGTCATTTACCACGTAATGAGAAGGAACAAATCAACTGGTATATTCTGAATAATTGCAACAAGATCGAACCATACATGGCGTAAGTAATAGTAATTTGCTTTCATTAATTTATTTGTACATTGTATTATTCTTTCCTTAAAACGTAGTGAACACAAATCCACGCTATCGGGAAAGGCTAGTGCTATTGAGAAGATGCATAGACAAACGTTTAAGGGGTGGTTTTTGGAAAAGGTATGTAAAATGTACACTCTTAGTAACTTCCTTTTTTAGTAAGTTTCCTTATTTGGAAAGATAATCATTTATTTTCAAAATTATAATTCTTACTATTTTTATAGATTCATCCAATGCACAAGGCTCGTGATGCATTAGCTACTCCCGAGATGATTTATTTTGCCAGTATGTCTCATGGCCCGGTTCATACATACGACTCATGTGTTATGAATGGTGTGGAATGGGTTACTAGAGAAAAAAGAGTTACCCAAGATTACGGTGCCATGTATAATGGGACGCCTTTTTACGGCGAATTAGTAAAAATCATAGAGGTTACATTTAATGGTGGTTGTTCAGTTGTGTTATTCGTATGTAAGTGGTATAACACGACGAAGGTGAAGAAAGAACACGGGGTAACCTTCATCAACACATCTTCTTTTTGGTGGGTGGAGGAACCATACATTTTATCAACCTAAGCCAAAAAAGTATTTTTACATTGACGAGATCAATACAAAGAAAACAATGAAAGGATGGAAAGCCATTTGGGAATCCAACGATCGTCACATATGGAGTCCCGAGTTATGGGGTGCGGAGTCAGTATCTACCGACAACGAGCGCATCACGATTCCTTTGGTTAACACGCAGACGGATTACTCGCGACTGGACTTGGCAACTATCGAAGAGATCGAGTTTGACCCATCTTATTTGCGGGTTGAACTAGTTTTTTATGAAGACGAGGAGATTTTTGATGACACATGGGAGGGTATGGAGACGAGGAACCTATTGAGGTCGATAGTGATAAGGAACCTATCAACACTAGTGGATACGAAACTAATTAGTTATTTGCTTTTTTTAGTTTTATGTTTATTTCATATATTTAAGTGTATTTGATTTGAATTTTAAGGTTGTTAAAATGTTTCTTTTTGATTTATTTAGACGTTTAAATGTTTTTTTGATTAATAGGATTTAAAAAATAAGAAACAATGTTATAAGGAATAAAGAAAAAATGGAAAAAACATGTTAGCGACGAGTTCTTGCGCACGAACTCGTCACTAGAACTTAGCGACGACCTTCAAGCGCAAGAACTCGTCACTAGTTCTTAGCGATGATATTCATGTACATAGCGACAAAAATTTTCGTCCTTAAGAGCTAAGACCTCCCTAAAATTTGATTGGTCAATTTGGGCGGTCCAATTTCCCGCCTTTTCAACTTAGCAACGAAGTAAAATGATAGCGACGACGCGTGTCGTCGCTAAACGTCTATACCCGGACCGTCGTGCGTACGACGCGTGACACGTGTCCCATATTAGGGACGAAATTCTATTACTTAGCGACGACATCTGGTCGTCGCTAAATAAAAATTCTATATATCCTACATGACAACTTCATTTTCTAAAAACAAACACTCCTAAACCCTACCAAATCGAGAGCTCAAGCTTCCATATCCAAATTCAAGGCCATGTTTACTCCAAATCCACGTTAAAGGTATGATTTTCAACACTCTAATTCCATTTAAATTCATTTTTATTGTTATTTCAGTTTCTAACTAATTTTTTTTATTGATTTGTTGTTTATCACTCAGAATGATTGGCATGGATTAATTACCATCAACACTACAATTTTCACGTAAAAGGTACCACAAAATCAACCATTTTTTAGTTTTTTTTATTCTTTTTTTGATTGAAAAATTTATTGAAGTATTTTGATATATGTTGATTTCCGAGTTTCTGTGATGTTATAGTAGATTGTGTTGCACTTTAATTTAGTTTAAAAAAGAATGTATTGATGATTTGTGATTTTCAATTCTAGAAACAATTATTTTTTTACTAAAATTAGGGTTTTAATAGATGGTTTGTGTTTTTTGTTAGTTGTTTATATGATTAGAAGAACAATTAGGGTTTGTGAGTTTAGAATATATGATTAGGGAAATTTTAGGTAATTTCTTAGGATTAAATGAATTATAGGAAAATAAAAAACAATAAATTTGTGTTTTATTAGGATTAGTTTTTAAAAAAGTGTTTTATTAGGATTTTTGAAAAAAGTAAGCCGTAGGGAATTTTTTTTTAGAAAAAAAGACATTAAAGTTTCCATTTTGGAAAGCTTCCATTTTAGGAAACTTTCCATTTATGAAAAGCTTCCATTTCTGGAAAGTTTCCTAAAATGGAAAATTTCCAAAATAGGAAACTTTACTTTTTTTAGAATACTAGTAGAATTATTTTTTGGACTAGATGGTTGTTTTTGGTTAAAGATTTCATCTAGAATGGATTAAGTCTAATTATTTTAATTTATTATATATGTATGATTTGTAACCATTTATTTATTTTAATTTATTATATATGTATTGTTTGTAATTATTTATTTTAAACATTTGGGATTGTAATAATTTATTTATTTGTAAATTTTTTAATTTTTTTCACTTCCGTTACAACTTAGATGGCTGATGTATTATCCCGTGGTCACGATAGAGATTGTGACGGTCGTGATCCACCCAGGAACCCGAACCGCCAATTACAAACATGCGCTCAACAAGAAGGCGGTAAAAACAAACTTTTATTTAATATTATAACAATTTAATATAAAATGTTAACAATTTAATATTTATTCAAAATTATATTCAAACAGAAAAACGAAAAAAATATATCCCGACACTCCACTGCCCTTAATTGTTGTAGATGCCCTGGCCAAACTAGAGCACCTTTTACCCGTAGAATTGTGAAAATTAGATGACATGTGGAACCCGACTGAGGAGTGCGGGCTCCACGTGGCACAAGTGATTGGGGCGACTATTCGACAAAATGTCCCGCCCTGTTACAAAACTTGGAAAGACGTGTCTGATTCGTTGAAAGAGGCTATTTTGCTCTGGTTATAGGAGTTTTTTGATATCCAGGGGTGGAGACAGAGACCCAATTGTCCCGATATTGAAAAAAAAAACTAAGGACAAGCCAATCAACTAGGCATAGGGCTTGGAAGTGGGATCTAAAATCTGAGTACTATTATAAGAATCTAATACCCCCTGATGTTGACCCGGAAATTTGGAGAAAATGCCGGCAGATGTGGGTTCACGTGGACTCTAAGGTATAAAATTCAATTTTTATTACAACTATTATAATTTATTCGTATTTAAATTTTTTAAATTTTTATTGAAACAAAACCAAGCAAAGATTAACAAAGAAAACCGGAAAAAATAAAAAAAACCAGGCAAGGCTGGATCGAGAAGTTTCTCCCGGACTCGGGAGGTCATTTTTAAGGTACAATATTAATTTTAAAAAAAATTAATCACTTTACTTAATTATTAATAGAGATAAATCCCTATCAAGTCCTAGAACATAACTATACACCTCCATTAGGTCCAACCTCTAATTTTTCTCCAAGGAGGTCCAACGAATTTCATGACATTCCATCGTTACCCTTCACCAAATCAGATCAAATCAAATCTTTCCATAATTTAAGCAAAATAAATCTCTTCCAAAAATATCTTAATCCATCACCATAATTATCTTCTCTTTCGTATCTCTGTCGTATGCATCTCTTCTCTCTCTAGCTCCAAAATTCATCAACCGATTTATCATTGGATGCCATTGTCACAGCTCTCATCTTTTCTTCTCCGGCTGATGCTAATTTGGTAATTTTTCACCACTCTTTTCACCCTTCATTATGTTTATACTTCAAATACATGTATGGATTCTGTAAAATTTCTTGATTTAATTTGTGGATGAAATTGCAGTATAAGCGTATAATGGGTAATTTGTTTTTCGCTCAATAGAAAATGGGTATTTGATAATTTAGTAATTATATAAATATATATATGAGAAAAAACAATTATTCCTGTAACAATTGATGCTCTAAGATAAAAAAAAAACATAAATTTTTATTTTCTACTTCTGGTCTTTTCATATTTTGCGAGTAATTTCCTCATCAGGTATTGAATTAGACTCCTTTCGAATATTTGATAAACTTATTAGCTATTAAATTGAAAGATCAATTACTTATCGTTTGTGACATTTAGGTAGTGGAATGGAGATTCGAGAAATTGATGAAAGAACAGAATGTCACAACTGCAATGCAAATATTCAATTCCATGGAAGCTAAAGGACTTAAACCAGACTTTTCTATCTTTAATACAGTATTATCCGCTTGTTTATCTTCAGGTAATTTAGTAACAGCTTTAAGCTTGTTCGAAAATCAAGCTAAAGGAAAGAGATTCTCTATGAAAAAACAAATGGAGCTTGAGCAGATATGCAATAGATTTTTAACGGTGTAGGTTTTTTAAACACAAATCGGAGTTGAAGACACTACACATTTCTGATGGGTTACGTGTATAATATCAGTGGTGAGTTAGTTAGTATCAGTGGTTTGTACTGATGGGTTACGTGTGGACACACTGCATATTTCTGATGGGTTACGTGTGGAATATAAGTGGTGTGCTTGTTAATATCGGTGTTTTGTACTAATGGGTTACGTGTGGACACACTGCACATTTCTGATAGGTTAAGTGTTAAATATCAGTGGTGTGCTAGTAAATATCAGTGGTGTACTAGTTAATATCTGTGATTTGTAATTACGGGTGCAATTTATTTTGTAATTACTACGCAAATATTAAAGAAAAATATATAATCATTTCTACGTTTTATTAGTTTTTATTTTGTACTTTAATTCAATGTTTTTCCTTTTTTGTTTTGCAATTAATTGATTGATTGCATATAATTAGGAAATTAGTTATGGTAAGTCAAAAAATATTAATGGAGCAAAAGGGTAATCCAGACATTATTGGTGGGGTGGACCTGATGGGCAACTGACAATAGTCTATGGACTCTTCTAGTCAATCACCCTAATTAATATAATTGATTTAAAATGTGTTATTGAACAAGGGGGATGAAAAAGAAGACGAAGGAGTCGTTGAATTATTATGACGAGGCTACACAGGAGAAGAGGGAGATTCCAAATTTGGGGGGGTGGGGTTCGAGTACATGGGATACGACTCGGAGAAAGATGAGTGGAGGAACACGAAATACCAAAAGTGTAATGTGAGTGTTTTTTTAAAACTTGTACCTTTTTTTTTTAATTCTTTTATTTATTCTTTTATTGAATACTTACTAAAAAAGGAAACTTTCCTTTTTATTAAGTTTCCATTTTTTGGATGCCTTTTAGATTTATTAATTAATAATTACATTTTTTTGTCATCTAACAGGACATTTATCGGGAAAAACTAAAGAAGAAGGTATCTGAGACCCCATCTACAGACGTGCCCTCCTTCGAAGAACAAATCGACCCCTTCAAAGAAGCAGTTGAGAAAGGTATGGCCCCATCAAAGACGGCTTGGGTATCCGGGGTTGGAATGGTCCACAAGAAAGGCCATACTTACGAGCCGGGTCCATTAGGTAGGCAGAACGAGGAGATGCTTAATATTCTAATGACAGCTATGAACGAGCTTCGCCCAGCTCAAGGTCTTCCTCCTATTATCGACCCTGCTGCTTCATCGAGTGTCTCGACATCTAGGACTACTCAGGGTGGTCATTACCAAATGAACATTCTAGACACAGCTATGAAGGCATTGAATAGCATGAGGGTCCAACAAGGACTTCACCCGATCCCCCCCCCCGGTCCCCTCCCCAAAGAGCGAGAGAAGAACCGAGAGAAGATGAAGAGGATGGAAGAGGAAATTCCCCTCGGTTGGATGATCCTTAGTTTTATTTGTGTTTATGTTGGTGTTGGTTGTTTGTTTTTACTTATTTTGACTATATTTCTGGTGTTTGACTTTATTATTGTCGAATGCTTTAATTATATTTTAATTAAATATTGCTTTTGTTAATTAAATATTTTTTTATTAATATTTTGATGTTTTTAATTAACTATTTAACAAATTTGTATAAATTTTAAATTAAAATAGAAATGGAATTAAAAATTAAAATAGAAATCAAATTGAAATACAAATCAAAATTTAAAATAATAAAAGTTAATCAGAAAATGAAAATAAAATAAATCGGAAAAAAAGGGATAGCGACGACTTAATTCGTCGCAAAATGAATCGAGTCCTCACTAGTTATGACAAAAAAGAGCGACGAAAACGTGTTGTCTCTGTCAGATTTCGTAATAGCGACAAAGAATTTCGTAGCTAAAATAGTTAGTTAGCAACGACTTTTTTCGTCACTTTAAAAAAGGTAATTAGCGACGACATACGTTGTCGCCAATCACGCCTAGTTATTAGCGGCAAAATCACTGCATTTCGTCGCCAATTTTTTGTTTAGCGACGAATTTCTAGCGATGTCGGTTTAGCGACGAATTTAGCGTTGTCTGGCGACGACGCGGGTCGTCGCTATCCAGCGCGAATGTAGTAGTGAGACACAAGTCCCACCTGTTTTGCTAATTCTATTGTCTGTTCACAATCGCCGGAACAAACCATGGCGCTGCTTACAGTAGTGTAATGCCTTGAATGACGTCAAGGTTGTCAGATAGAATAATTTTCGATACTTCCGGGTACTCCTTGCATAACTTCAGCGCTTGCCTCCCCCTCCACAGTTGAAGAAACGTAAACAAACTAAGAATGCTCTATACTCACCTTAGGTGGTAAATCCTGACGAACAATACCAAGTCCAGTTGGTTCCCACCTAGTCGAGAACGATGCGTCAAATGTGGTAATTATGTCACTATCCTGTTGAGTTAGAGGGTTTACGTCCTCTTCTGACATCCAACGTGTTCTGTTACTGATAGTCACACTATCTTGGGACCAATCTTCCTCAAAATAACCAGTCATGGCTTTGTTGGCCGCTCAAATGGCAGCCTTTGGCTTAATTCTCCTGTTTTCATGGAAACCTTTTATTTTGGCTTTT
Source organism: Nemophila menziesii (assembly GCA_029959085.1). Taxonomy (NCBI): domain Eukaryota; kingdom Viridiplantae; phylum Streptophyta; class Magnoliopsida; order Boraginales; family Hydrophyllaceae; genus Nemophila; species Nemophila menziesii. The sequence continues at coordinate 1,566,108 of JARWIR010000074.1, read as the reverse complement.
CAAATATTCCGAATGCAAAAAAGGCAAAACGTGGCAGTGATATGACAAGAATAAAATTCAATAAATCTTATCAAATACATTACCTTTTTCACAAGACAAAAAACTCGTGTTGATGACGTGTTATTAAGTAATAACATAAAAGATAAAGTTATTGTTATAAACTAAGAAGAGAAAAGATAAAATAAGAAGATAATATAATTCTTTTTATTTTTATTAGTATTGTGCTAACAAGACAACCTTATATTTATATGAAAATACATCTTTTTTCATTTGACACATTAATTTTGAAATAAATAAAGAAATAGTATCTTCCATATACATCTACATAAATAATCATATAATTTTTCCATAATAGTTTTTAAAACATTATCTATTTAAAAATTACATTAAAACATTCTTTTATAATTTACATTCATTTTATTCTTATTAAAACGTTACTTATCCATCTTTATTTATCCAATATTTTTGTCAATATTAATTTATACAGTTATTTAAAAGAATGTGTCTAATATTGTTGGTTGTTTTATAATATCAAATGTCTTTTTTCTATTTTATTTCCATATCATCCACTAATTAATGAGTTAAAAACATAATGCAACAAATAACCCTATACACGTATTGAGTAAAGGTAATTTTGTAAAAAAAAGAGATTGTTAAATATATTTTTAATTCTCAAAAAAATTATTATATATAAATTAAATTAGACATAAAAAATAAAATTAATATTTTTAATAATTAATTAAGATATCAAGTCATTTTATAAAAGATAATTAATAAACACGTTTGGCATTGATTATTTTAGAGTTAAAAATGTTGTTTGATTAAAATTAAAATATTTGTAAAAATTATTTGAAAAGTATTTTGTCATTTAAAATCGTTTTAGGTGATTATTTTAATAATCACTTATTTAATACTTTTCTTAAAAATAATTTTAAAGATTTAAAGTATTTTTATGAATCTAAAATCACTTCAAGTGATTAATTTATAAAACAATCACAAACTGACACTAAGTGCTCGTTTGGAAGTGCTTTTTTGAAAAAGCACTTAAAAGTGCTTTTAGCATTTTAAGAGTTTTTTCTACTTTGAAAAGCACTTTTTTGAGAAGCATCAAATATGTGTTTCTTAAAAAAAACACTTAGAATAATTTTTAGATTTCAAAATTATTTTTAATAATTTTTTTAAATTTTGAATTTTATTCTAAAAGCGCTTTTTTGTTTTAAAATAAGCACTTCCAAACAGGCCCTAAGAGTCCGTTTGTGATTGATTATTTTGGAGCTAAAAGCGTTTTTTGATTAAAATTTAAATATTTGTAAAAAATATTAAAAAAAACATTTTGACATCTAAAATCACTTTAAGTGATTATTTTAATAATCACTAATCTCGTGCTTTTCCTAAAAGTGGTTTTTAGAGTCTAAAATCTTACTATGGATCTAAAATCACATTAAGTGATTATTTTAAAAAGCAATCCCAAACGGGCACTTAAATAATCTTTCCTAATAAATACGGTAGATTATTATTTGAAAGTTGAAAAATAAAAGATTTATATAATAGTATCCTACCATAATTAAAATATTAATAGTATTATAATTAACATAAATATCATTTTTAATGCCATAATAAACGTATTAAATGTGAATTTTAACATCATATCTAACCTAAAAGCCAACATTAAAATAAAATAACATAGATACAAACTGTAATACTCTCTTTATATATTTTTATTTGTCTTACATTTTTTATACAAAAATAAAAAAATATCCTCTTTCATTATATAATTCTTATTCAATAAATATAAAGTCATTAATTGTATCATTCCTTTAACTAATTAATATAAGATGATATTGGAAAAATTAAAGAAGAAGATATAATATTGGAAAAAGCAAATAATACTGGACATCCTTTTCTAATAATTTAAAAAAATTGTTTATTTGTTTTCTATTTTGATATACAAAAATTAAAAAATATTTAATAATTTCCCTTTATCTCATAAGTATTTATGTATTTATTGGATATTCTTTATTTAGAATATTAGACAAAAAAAATATTTAATAATTATTGTACTAAATTAATGTCTACTTCTTAAAAATTATGTCCCAAATTATTATCTATCTAAAATATCAAGATTTTTTTTCATTTCCTTATTTTTATTTCTCAACTTTTAATATTATACGTTAGTTATAATACTAAAAAATCATCTTGATGGTATAAAAGAACATACAATAGCTAAAATTTTCTTTAGACTAGAAAAATAAAACTATATAAAGAATATTAAATTTCCAAAATTGTAATTTTAAAGAATGATTACAAACAAAAGATTCCATATTATTAAATAAAATAATGATATAACCTCATTAGTTCAATAAACAAAATTGATTTTAATATTTTAATTTTATTGACTACCTCATATCTACAATAATAATGCAAGATTCCACCCATATAGTTAGGCAGAAAGTCGATTGCTATTCATAACCATTCTTGAATCCTAATCCTATGGTTCTCCACTAATGCTTATGGCTGAATTTAATTGAAATAAATGTTTGAGGCCCACAATAGTTATATATATTAGGCCATATGTACTCTCCAACCATTATATATATAGTTTACACATAGATAGAGAAGTATTATATTCATCACGTAACCCTTTTTTTATCTTCACTTCCTCTCCTCTTCTTCTCTCCAAAGTTAGATCACCAGATTGCTTTGCTATATATACATATATCTAACTAAACAAATTGTGGGTTTTTATATATTCGTTAGTATAATTAGTTCTTTCTCTGTTTTTATTCATTTCTTTTGTTTTTTCGTTATTTATTTCTGTGTTTTGTGTAAAGTGACGTGTTGTGAATGGTTGATGACATTGGATGCAGCGGTTCATCGATCTGTTCCCTGATTCCGAAAGATCTCGTGACAGTAATCGATCGATAAACCTCTGCATCCGGTGTTTAACCTTTTGTAAAAGTTTATGTTCTTGAGTTTTTACTTTTGGTTATGATATAAGTGTTCACTGATCTGTAAATTAAGAAAAATACTAAGCATGTTGGCACTGTTTTCTTTTTCGAAGAGAAAAAATTGTAAAAGTCGAGACAAATGCAATTATTATACCACTTGGAATGGTGTATACATTTCGCGTCCAAAAAAAAAATATATATATATGTATACATTTAATAGGCACGCATATTTTCAGTGGAGATGGTTAGGTGCACCTCAAACTAGCCTTAATTCCTTGCTATTTCGACACCTCTTTTACTAAACAGGCTCATTTTGTCTATTTTTTTTTTTTCGTAATATATAAAGGGCATATATTTTGTTTATGTTTTTGATAGTCAATGGAACATGAGGTGATGGGTAATAAGATCTCTATGGCAAGGACACATAGGTAGGCTTAATGCAAACTATATGTGACGATCGAATATTAATAATATATGAGACTGAAAATCCGATTTTAAGTGATGATGCTGATATAATATGGCTATGTGATTCATCGTACACAAAAAGTTGGGAGCCAACAGGTATGGTGTCTATCGCAGTTAACAAGAAGGATGAAGTTAAGAATATTAATACAAAGAGAGTAAGAGTTAATAGTAGGCTGGAAGGGGAGATGTGGGTGATGTTATTGGCTATGAGATCGGCCGCAAATCTTGGAATCAAGAGTAGCTCTTTCTATTCAGATAACCTTGAGGTAATTCAAGGTATTGATCGGGGTGCAAAAATCGACTGGAGGATCCCCATGATTTTCGAGGCATGGAGATGAATAGAAAGATTTCCAGAATGGAAGATTAACCATGTTAGAAGGAAGTTTTGTGGAGTGGCGGATATCCTCACTAAAAGTGTCAGACTGAATTTAGATATATCTAATTGTCCTGGTAGGTCGTTAGTAGAGTTTTATGCTAGTATGAATAACTTATGTACGAGATGTACTAAACATCGATGTTAACCTTTAATATTTGACCAAAAAAATAATAAATATTTTCTGATTTTAGTAAATTTGAAAGGTTCTCTGATCCAGGATTTATTACTTACAAATCTTTAAAAGTTATGAAAACTTAAGGGTCTGCTTGAATTGAGAGAAACAAAAAGAAAAGAAAAGAAATTTTTTATTTTTTTCATTGTTTGTATTAAAAAAATGAAAGAAAAGAAAATGAATCATTCCAAAAAGTACTTCTATGTCCATTTTTATTATCACTCCAAATTAGAGTCAGAGTCAGATGAAAAGAAAAGAATTTCATTAATGATTATAGGCTAAAATTAACCTTTTTTTCTTTTCTTTTTGTATTTTTTTCAATACAAACAAAATATATTTAAAATCATTTATGAAATATTTTTTTATAAAAATTACTAATCCAAACAATTTTTTTTTTTTTATAAATTATCTTTTCTTTTTCTTTATTATTTTTTCCCCTTCTAAATACAATCAGACCCTAAGACTCAAAATAAACAAAAATATTGAAATTAATTTTTAATTTGGGAATGAGTAAAAATTCTATGTTTAAATTTTGGTGGCTAATGTAAAGATGGTAAGACTAATCTTTAGGGGGGATTGATGTGGATTATATTCATCTAGAACTATGATTTATTTGACAGATTACCCTTTATTTTCTAAAATGTACTTTTTTACGTATTAAATATATCGTGCCAGATACCTTCTGTTGACGGGTTTCATCTATTTTCTCTGTTGTGTAGGAATATACGGGGGTAAACAGTCAATAACAAATATAGTTAGAGGGTAAACATGAAACTTTGAAAATACTTATGGGGTAATTAGCTATCTTTATGTCACACAAATTCCTACTTTACGGGAAAAATAGACGGAAACCATCGAGAAGGGGTGTTATTTAGTACAAAGGATAAAGTGACATGTTTTAGAAAGTAAGGGGTATGTTGACAATCGCGTAATTGTATTGGTGAAAAATAGCGTATATACTCTATAATATATATTTTTCCTAGTATTTTTCCTTAAAAAATTTGAGATAAATTTCTCACTATATCCTAAAGTCGGGGGCAGACATCCCAATCCCCTTGGATATGCCATTGTTTTTTATTCAAAACCTTTTAATAGAGCTCTTTAGAAAATTTTCATTTCTAAGCATTTTGACAGAATGATTGAAATTAGTATTTAATATTTTTATCGAACGAGTTTTGAAAATCCGTCTTCAAGATCTAAACATCCTTGAAATATGAATTTTTCCCTAAACAAGTCTAAACTATTAACTTAAAGAAAAATTCAAAAACCAATAATTTCTATCTCCCAAAATCTCTTATCTATATCTTCATATATCTCAATAAGTCTCTCCTCTCACAACTCTCACATCCCCACCCCACACTCCACCACCAAAAATCCTTTGTTGGTGGTCCTTTAAGGCGGTAGACTGTCGAGAATAGTTTGAGATGCCATAGAAGTACCACAATTGATATTTTTAGGGTGAGCTTGGTTTTGCAGCATCAACTTCAACAGTGTTCATGGTTAAAGATTCGAGCTCATGTGATACTTCAACATCCATAGACGAGAAGCTACTCGGGTAGATATCTCGAGTAGAAGATCTTGAGCTTCCATGGAATTTTCCAGCAACTCGGGCTTCCTTGGAGTTTTCTAGTAGCTCGAGAACGAATCCCAAGCTTCAACAACCTTGGTCAACAATTGCTTTGAACCTTTGTTTGAAGTCCTCTCCGAGATAGAAGCTTACAACCATTACATTTCTTGAGATCTTAATATTCGTCCATGGAAGCTTCGTCCTATATCATCCATGCTCAGCGAAGAAGATCAACGTGAATGGATCTTCAATTTCTAGCTATGGCCATTGAGATATGTGCTCAGCCATGGATCTACACAGCTCTCTGGTCCAACTTGGGTTCAACCATAGAGATCTGGTCCAACTTCAAGTTTATCCAACAACCATGGCTTCAACAACCCTGGTTTGCAGCTCTGATTCGAAATGATTTCGTGAAAGAGAAGGTGAAAATTGTCGATGTCAGCAACATGCAATTAGTTGTTCTTAGTATAATTGTATTTTTTATTTTTTGTAGTAATTATAATGGATTAATTGTTTGTGTAATTCTATTTTTCGAGTATACTCAATAATTTTACGATGCATACTTAGTGGATACAGAAGATTGAAGTCACTGAAGAAGAGTGTAGATTAGGTGGCTAATCACAAGGAAATATAGTATTAACACCATGATAGAAGGTTGACTGTGGTTCCTTGTCGTCTTGTGTGCTCTACTGATTTTTCGTTCATTTGGGGTCTTAGGTAATGTCCCTTACTTTCGAACTTCAAAGTAGCTCAAACAATTATCCAAAACCCATTAGTGTATCACAAAAATGTATTCATCACATATTGAAGTTGGAAGAAATTCATTAAGATGTTGGTTTTCGCTTCACTTGAGTTTTCACTAGAGACTGCTCAACTCCAATTGTAAGTGCTCTTCACTTATTGCATGTTCACTTTTAACTCCATCAAAGAAAAATTTAGTGCTTTTGGAAAGACAACAAAAAATTGAACATAGTGGTTTAGATTCCACTTACTATCTTCAACCTCATCTCATTCAACGTTAATAACAAATTCAACTTTGAATCATTCAAATTAGTAAAAAAAAATTCTTTTAGCTAGTTATGGAACCTTATTGAGAACAATAGGTCAAAATTTCTTACACTTGTTGAGTTATGCCAAATTAGATACTACACTACCCTACTAATTGTTATAAACTGCTAATATAGCGGAACAAAGAAAACCTAAACACTCAAGATATAAACATCTAACATAGTATGAGTGGTAACAATACATACATTTAGCTAGTAACATTCTATCTTCAAACCATTTAGCTGCAACTTTGATTCTAATCAACTGCATCTTTATGGAACTCTCTATAGTTTTATCAATTTGAACTGAAGCCCATGAATTCTCTTTGTGTAATCTTGGATTCCTTTTTATAAGATATACATATAAGAACCAATTCCGCAACAACCCAAGAATTCCCTGATATTATCCTTCTGTACATTTAACATTATGAAATACAATAGCTCCCGCTAATTTGTGGATAGTATAGATAACCCACAATTCTACAAGTAAGTTTCAAAACCTCGTATGAAAATTAAACTTCACAATAAGATGGCTTCTCTTATTATGATTCTTACATAGATCCAGAGCCGGCCCGTCCCGTCCCCAAGGCAACCAAGACGGTCTCTTTGGGCCCCAAATCCGAGAAGGTCCTACAAAAATAATTGACGTCATATAAGTTATATATAATAGTTATAAGTATAGAAATAAAGAAGAGTGATTGACTAGTTGTTTGAATTGTACGTCATTCAAACAAGTTCGCTGAGATCGAATCCCACCATGTTCACATCTTTTTACTCTTTTTTCTTACGTTGGTTTCACTTATTCTTTCCATAATTCTTTTATGATGACTTTAAATAAAAATCATTAATTAATAATAAAACTAATTATTTTTGTTTATAATATTAGGTTTTTTTTATTACATTATAATTTTTTTAATACAAAGTATATTTCTATATCAAAAAAATTATAGAAATACATTTAGGTATATTTTTAAATATATATAATCATCTTATTAATTGATCATCTATAATAATATATATTCTTATTTATATATTTGAGATCCAAATGATCTGGTAAGAACAAATTCTAATAAACTTTTATCGGGATATTTAATATAATTTTAGGTTTGTACCATACATTTTTATCTTTGTTGATTACGAGCCTGTTTGGGATTGCTTTTCAAAATAACCACTTGAAGTGATTTTAAACCCAAATATTCACTTTTAGGTTTTTAGAATCGCTTCTAGGAAAAGCACTGCATATGTGATTATTAAAATAATCCCTTAGAGTAATTTTGGATGTCAAAATTTTTTTAAATAATTTTTTCAAACATTTTAATTGAAAAGCGCTTTTACCTCTAAAATAATAAATTTCAAACAGGCTCTACATCTTACAAACTATTTGAAGGATCTGAGTATTGTATCAAATTTAATATTGTTTTCGTTTCCATCTTAACTACTCAATCAACATATTTATCTATCTCTCGATAAATATAATTTACCTCAAACTTTGCGTTCATAGGTTGAATATATATATTATTTTATCTCTTGTATAATTTTATTAAAAACCAATAAATTTAACAAATTACAAAATGTGAGTTTTGATAGTTATTTATCAGAACTAACTTCTTAAATATATAGAATTAAACTAAAATATACTTTTTAATAAAGGATAAATGTTTTTTATAAGTAGAAATATGTTATGCATATAAAAAGATCTAGTGTTTTCATATACAAACAAAATTCTATTATGAGTCAAACATTTGAAAAAATCTTACTTTGTATTTAGATTTTTTATTAAATTGTTCATAATTTTTATTAATGAAAAGGCCCCATAATTTCAATTCGCTTTAGGTATCACAATGGCTTAGGCCGGCCCTGCATAGATCGCATATAACATTAGTGACGACCCCTCACCTGATCAACCTGTCTTTGGTAGTTAAAACTATTTACACAAACTAACTAAGCAAAAAAGTTATGAAGGGGAATATTGAATTTAAAACGCACAATTCTATGTCAATCTACTTTGGAATCACCAATTCTAATACGTTGAAGAGTAAAAGCAGTTGAAAATTTAACATTTACACAATAACTCCTTTTGATCACATCATTCTCACTAGAAATGGAAGGAGAAAAGTCAATACATCTAGCTACTCTCCTCAATCTAACAAGATAATACAAAATACCATACCTAGCACAAGAGAATATCATACATGTACACCTCAAAGTGTAACCCCCAATAAAATGCATGACAATATCTTTGGCAGTTATTTAAGCAACATTCACTGCATTTGGAATATCTTGCTTATGAGACTAAGCAAACACTAGCAACACAAATTCCCTCAGTTTATCGTGTCAATGAAAATCAAAAGTAAGACATAAACAGATATAACAAGTATAAATATTTTCAATTTCTTTGTACTCCAACACTCTAAAATACAATTGTGGGAATTTTGGGAATTGAGTTTCATCACATAATATCTACTGAAATTTGCCACTAACTTCAACAACACAGTCTCGACCATTTCCTTCAAACACAAAGATAAGTCCTTGCGTGTTTTGAAAGTAATATCTCCACAAAGGACGAATCAATGAAACAAACAATATTAGAATGAATCATCCTTAAAAGTTACCAAAGATGTAGATGGTGCGGAAAATTAAACCAATGTTAGATCACATACCTTGTCTTGACCTCAAATATCCCAAACTGTGAAGTTAATGTTCTTATATTCGACAATTTCCACATTAAATCCTGGCCATACAAAATGTGAACATCAAGAGGATTTAGGAACACTCAACATACTCATGTTAATTCAGAAATAAACCGAACTTACACAATAGTTAGAATAGTAGTAACTATTTCTCCTAGTTTTGAGTTGTTGGAATTATTAAATAAAAGATAATTTATTTTATTATTCTTTCATGCTCTTGATCGTCCCACAACTAGAAATTGGAACAAAAAACCATCGGAAATTATGTAATATTAAATGATTTCATTTTCTTGATAACAAATTAATGGATCTTTATCACTAGTTAATTGCTCTTTATTTCCGCTGTTACGGGAGTTACCAAAGTTTGGTCAATATAATGGCTAGCTTTATTGAGTATTGAAGAGCCTTTATGTGACGGTTTTTTGTCTTGCCATTTCCTCTATATATAGTGACTCTGTCACTTGCTTTTTTTAGAACAGAGGAAAAAGTAATTCTAGAGAGAATGAAAAAAATATTCTAGAGAGAATAGGAAAATAATTCTAGGGAGAATGAATATTATTGTTGAGAGAAAGAAAATTATTCTAGAGAGAATAGAAAACTATTCTAGAAATTTAGAAATTGAAACACTCTCTTCTCAATGTTTAGTCAAATCTTTTTGACATAGAGATTAGAGTAAAATATAGATACAATTGTTGGAGATACCGGTGCTCCCAGAATATCTTTTTCAACGCTGCACGTTTTTGTGTATTCGTATCTACAATATTTTTTGAATATTTCCATGTAAGTTCTTTTCTCATTTCTTGTCATAGTTGTTGTATTACGGTTTTTGGGATAACTTTATATTTCGATTATTCATTGTATTAGTATTACATTCTTTCAGAATATCTTTATATACAAATAAGTTTTACTTTATCAGTGATATTGTTAGTTTTTACCAACATGAATTTGTAGAGAATGGTGATTTTACCAATTGCTTCAGTAACCATCATCAATATACATATCTTTTTCTTGGCAAACATACCACTGATAATGTTGGAAAGACATGCCCATTTTAAGAAAGTATAAGAGACGCCTTTAGAATTTTTCAGATGGCTAAATGAAACTAAATTGGGAAATTTGTTTTGTTTAAGTGTTGTTTGATATGTTAATCAAATTAAAAAAAATATTATAGTAAAAGGATATAGATACCCTAAATATTAATATATGAGTTGCATATTTTTTTTTTCCGTTGACCATTTTTTACTGTTCAAAAATCTGTTAGATGACCAAGGAAACAATGTAAAAATAATTGTGTTTTTGGACAATTTTGTAATATGAATAATTAAATAATTAAAAATGTTAAAGATGGAGTGAAAATTTTATTGGAATCAAATGATTATGAGTCTAAATATGCGTTAAGAAATAAAAACGTGTTAAGATGATTCGGTGAAACGAGCTATTAACTCTCATATTTATATAAGATTTATTTTTTTATAAAGGAAGCGAGAAAACTAAATTTATTCATTAATAAGTTTGATAATTCGAACTCAAAGTATTGGATATTACACCCAGAAGAATCAAATTCGTTATGAATCATGCGTCATTTTCACCAGAGGTCAAAAGCTTTTTCTTAGTACTCCTCTTTTTCCCATTTTTGAACTTCCAACCAGAATACAAATTGTACCTGTTACCTTTCTTAAATTAAATAGAAAAGGTTTTTAGACAAACCTCTTACGCAGCGGATTGATTTCTGAATTCCTATTTTCTGAATTCTTGCTTTCTGATCGTGAATTTAATTACAAGAATTAAATTCTTTGTTTTCACCACCTAAGTGTCTGAGAATCTTGTTTAAGTGTAATGGAATAAGAGAAGGAATTTTTTGCTGAAGAAATTGTGTGCTGTTAAGATGTGTTGAAGATAGAGCAGAAGAGTCCTATTTATAGAGTCCAGGAAGCGTTGGTTTATTAACTGATAATAAACCACCTTCCCATGATCTCCACTCCAAGCACTATCTTAGTGGGTAAGTTATTTCAGTTAAACCCAGGTAACTTCCTAACTTCTCAGACTACGTTCATGTCAAACCCATCATGGGTGACATGGAAATAAAATTAATATATTAATATATTTTATTTCTTTCATTCTCCCACTCGCACATGATGGGGTTACCATCGTACTATTAGGTACGTGCATCACAATGTCCCATACATCAAAATTTCTCAAAATTCTCTCATATACACACTACTACAATAATTCATCATACTTGACAAATAGGTCGTGCGACCGACAAGCATACGAGCATATGTTACTATTAACCTGTTAGGGTACATAGTTGCTCAAATGAAATCTCATTCCTTACGTATCTTGTAGTACCCCAGACTAACAATATGTTGTATCATACTACAGTAACTCTGACCCCTTCAAATTTATATCACAACTTCTATGTGAAAAAGAGTTCACTGTCATTTTGTTTATGTGTCTCACTATCATGTTATAGTCCGTATTGACTTACATGATCGGTTAACCTGCAAGCACACATTTGATACACAATTCTAGTCTTCCCTTTACACTTATATCCTTTTATATTGATTAGGTTGCTTTCCCAAACATATCCCATTAGACCGAATCACTCATGATCATTGGTAATGTGTTCAAAGTAGCATACACCTAATCAAAATATCAAGATATAGTCAAAAGTAATAAGGGCACAAATCAAAGGTATCACACAGTGAAGAAACAGGGATCAATTCTTCACTTCCTTTTGGTCGAAAGCACACGTGGTATGACACACGTGTTATGGTATTATTCATATATCTCAAACTGTATGTCACAATTTTACAAATACCATACAGATATATAATTAGACAAGTCTCGTTGCCTAAGATGAATTCTTCGATCGATCAACCCTTCTATGAAATCAATCAAGCAATTCATATCTGGCTATTATAGACTAAGTAGATAGTGGGATTCTACTTCGATCATAATATAAGCTTAACATGGTTTATCCATGTTTATGATCTCATCTTAACACTTAGTTAAGGCGACTATCTTAACTCAAGTTATCTTAAGGGTTCTTCACTACTACGAGTTAGTCTCATCTTTGCGCACTTCTTATGCCAAAGGCGATTGCCCGTGTGACAGGGTCAATCTCAGTCTATAGGACATACATACTTACAAAATCACACGCAATATATATAATATATATCAAAGATGATATCATTAAAATAAACAGTTAAATAAACATACTAATGGAAATATATACATGAATGCACATAAACTAGCAATAATTCATACATTATATCTTGCTTAATCCTATAGATCTAACATGATCCATGAATACATCCCTTGGGATAGCTTTTGTGAATGGATCAGCAAGCATATTGCGTGTGGGTATATATTGCAAAGTAACATCCTTTTGTGCAATTATATCTCTAACGAAGTTATACTTTATATCAATGTGTTTGGTCTTACTGTGATATTTTGGATCTTTCACATAAGCCATTGCAGCTTGACTATCACAGTATATTGTTATTGGACTCCCACTATCACCAGAGAATCCTAAATGTTCAAAGAACCTTTTTAACCAAACAGCCTCCTGAACCGCAGCTGAGCAAGCTACAAACTCAGCTTCCATCGTTGACAAAGCTACACAGGTTTGTTTCTTGCTACTCCATGAGATTGCGCAATTATTTAGCAAGAATACATAACCTGAAGTGGATTTACGCCCATCTATATCACCAGCCCAATCAGCGTCTGTATATCCCTCTAGGCGTAATCTATCTCCTCGAAAGCATAAGGCATGATCTTTGGTGCCTTTTAGGTATCTCAATATCCTTTTTACAGCTTTCCAATGCTCTTGTCCCGGGTTCGATTGAAAACGACTAACTAAACCTACTGCATAACAAATGTCTGGTCTCGTACACATCATAACATACATAAGACTACCAATGGCACTAGAATATGGTACTGTTGACATTTTCTGTTTTTCTTCTGTAGTACTAGGACACATGTCGAGAGTTAAGTTTATTCCCTTTGCTACAGGAGTGTCAATGGCATTGCACGTAGTCATACCAAAGCGCCCAAGTACATTCATGATGTAAGGTTCTTGAGATAACGATAATAGTCTTCTAGACCTATCTCTATGAATCTTAACACCAAGAATATAATTTGCTTCTCCCATATCTTTCATATCGAATTGAGAAGCAAGCCACTCCTTGTTAGCTTGAATAAACTCTTTATCATTCCCAGCTAATAGGATGTCATCCACATATAGAGATAAAATCATGAAATTTTTCTTGGAACGTTTAATATAAACACAGTGGTCTTCACTTATCATCTCAAATCCATTTGACGAGATGACTTCATGAAATCTCAAATTCCACTGTCTCGAGGCTTGCTTAAGACCATAGATTGATTTCAACAATCTACATACTTTATTCTCTTGATCTTTTGCAACGAACCCCGAGGGTTGTTCCATGAAAATTACCTCTTCTAAATCTCCATTTAGAAATGCAGTTTTAACATCCATTTGGTGCAACTCCAGATCGAGATGCGCCACAATAGCTAAAATAAGACGTATTGAGGTAAATCTAACAACAGGAGAAAAAGTTTCCTCAAAATCTATTCCTTCCCGTTGAGTATAGCCTTTTGCTACCAAGCGGGCTTTATACCTGTCAATGGAATTGTCAGGTTTCCTCTTTATTTTGAGAACCCATTTGTTCCCAATTGCTTTACGTCCTTTTGGGAGATCAACCAGTTCCCATACCTGGTTTTTCTTCATCGACTCCATTTCTTCTTCCATTGCTTTCCTCCATTCATTCTTAGCGGGACATGAGAGTGCTTCATTAACTGTTCGAGGTTCTTCTTCGTCTTGTGGAGTTATCATAAAGACTTCTCCTTCGATTTCAAATCGGCGACGAGGAACTAAACCTCTAGCACTTCTCTTAAGTTGAGAATCTTGAGAAATTGGATCACTAGATGATGCAATAGTTTCTTCCGTCTCAAGATTTAGAGGAGTGTCCGTCTCTATTTCTTGAGTATGTGTTACCTCATCAGGCGTCACATTTGTTTGCATATCATCTTCCTGAATCTCATTTAATTCACATAAAATGGAATTTCTGTCAACCTCACCTCTGCTAGGAAAATCATTCTCTAAGAATGTAACATCTCGTGACTCAATTTCAGTAAGACCCCCATCATTATGTTCACCAATAAACACATATCCTTTAGAGTGATCTGGGTATCTAATAAAGATACACTTCTTACCTCTTGGACCTAACTTCCCATACTTATGAGATAGATCATGAACATAGCCTGCCGACCCCCAAGGTCGCAAGTATGACAGATTAGGTTTCCTACCTGTCCATAGTTCATAAGGAGTTGATGGAATAGTCTTTGTGGGTACTCGGTTAAGTATATAACAGGCGGTTAACAAGGCATCTCCCCAATAAGATATTGGAAGATTTGCTTGTGCCATCATAGACCTAACCATTTCTAGGAGTGTTCTATTCCTCCTTTCAGCCACACCATTCTGTTGTGGTGTTCTAGGAATTGTAAGTTGCCTTACTATCCCTTTTTCATCACACAGTTCTTTAAACTGATCAGATAGATATTCACGTCCTCGATCGGTTCTTAGGTTTTTCACCTTCCTCTCTAACTGATTTTCCACTTCATTGATAAATGTCATAAAACATTTCAATGCTTCGGATTTGTGAGAAATCAGGTAGACATAACCAAACCTAGTGAAATCATCTATGAAAGTGATGAAATAACGTTCCCCACGTCTAGTTTGAACACTCATTGGGCCACAGATGTCTGAATGAATTACTTGTAATGGGTACTCGACTCGTTTAGCCTTTCCAAATGGTTTCCGTTTTGCTTTACCTGCTAGACAATTTTCACAAGTTGGCAAGTTGACTTTAGTCAACGAACCCAAAAGGTTCGCCTTAGCCAACAAATTCATACGGTCTTGACCAATATGACCTAATCTAGCATGCCATACATTTTCTTCTACATTAGAATTACTAGAAGAAGAAGTATTAGTGGAAAAGCAACTACTTAAACAATAACTATTAAACGAGTTATCATCATCTAGTACAATTAAACCATGCGAAATAAAACCAGAACCATAATACCTAGCATCATAATAGATATCTACTTGTTTGTTATGAAAATGCAAATTAAAACCTAATCCTAGAAGAACAGTGACCGAGACTAAGTTCCGTCGAATGTCAGGTGCGTAAAGTACATCATGCAGGTACAAGGTTTGACCACCTCGCAAGTTCAACTTGCAAGTGCCAACTCCTTTGACTTCAACCTTATTGTTGTCTCCTACATATATCCACCTTGATCCCTCTGGAATCCGACGGTACTCTACATATGCCTCTCGGTCTTTGGCTACATGGTCTGTCGCTCCTGAGTCCACAGTCCACAAAGGATTAGAATCAGCAAGCAATACAGTACTGGTAACATAAGTAAAATTACAAGAAGTAAATGACATTGCTACCTTTCTGGGCTCGCTGCACTCGCGAGCGAAGTGACCCATTTTCTCACAGTTAAAGCATTTCATCTTACTCTTGTCTTTCTTCTTACGGAAACGTTTTCCATTATTGTTACCACCCTTCTTGTTCTTCTTGGAAACATGCTCATTTCCGTTCTTCTTCCCATTGTTCTTGCGCTTATTGCCAGAAACTTTGTGGGAACTTGACTCAGCAACATAAGCCTGACCCTGAGGCTTAATTGCATCTAGACGTTCATCTTCCAATGTCACATGACGAGCAGCATCATCAAAGGTTTTGATGTTGTCATTGTGAGTCAAGTTTATCTTCAAATGCTCCCAGTTATTTGGAAGAGATCGGATCACAGCTTGAACCTGTTGTTCATCAGTAAGGTTATGACCTGCATTCTTAAGTTCCCTAATCATGTTAGACATCTCTCGGAGATGTTGTTGCATGGTTTGATTAGGCTTCTTCTTGAAAGTGTCAAACTTAATGGTCAATTGACGCAACTTAGTCACAGTCGTACCCCCATACTTCTCCTTAAGAGCATTCCACATTTCGTGAGCAGTGAGGTATCGTTGACATTCATAGACAAGATCGTCATTCATGGAGCCTATCAAGATGCCTCTTGCAGTGGAATCTTTCTTTTTCCACTTCTCATAAGCCTCCATGTCCCTTCTGTTTTGAGCTGTGTTGCCTTCCTCAGGCTGAGCCATGACATTGTTAACAGCCTCAAGAACATCTTGCTCTTCTAGAACATAGTGTATCTTGAGCTTCCAAAGGTTATAGTTCTCACCATTCATCTTTTCTCCTTTGTTGAGATCAGCAATGATGGTTTTCGATGCCATTTTCTCTATAAAGTAAGAGATTTCCATTAGTGTCATACATTTATTTAACAACTCTATGCTATTAATGCAAACGGAATGAATAAGAAAGATAACAAAATAAGTGATAAAGAAAGTTCACTATGTTCCCAATCATGAACCACTATATTTTGTTTGTCTTAACCATTCAATCAATTTCATTAACTGCAAAATTAAGTTCTTCAAGAACTCCCACTTACTCTAACATGAATAGAGCAAAAATGTATGAAAACTAAACAACTAATAACATAAAAGCAAATAATCTAGTTGAATTCATACATAAATGAAAAAACATGTTTGGTAAACAAATAACCAAATAAAATTCAAAGACTAACATTTGAAACGAACTACCAAAATAAACTACCTAGCAAAGAAACTCTAACTTATACATGACAATCACTCGTATCTCGTTTTCAAAGGAATCGATTTTTCAAAACCCTCTTTTACATAGAGACTTATCGGATCATACTTAGTAGGCGAATTCATCTCACAAGGACATTTGAAAAAACTTGTATGCCTTTTAAAATGATTCCACATATGAGATTCAGTGAAGGCATATACGACCCAACCATATGTTTTTGATCTCCTATCTACATAATTTTCGGGATTCACATTCCTCCATATATCAAGGAGATCTTTTCTCAAGTCTTTTGGCAAAGTCCTGAGAAGGGCATCAACCTTGTCATTCTCATTCATGTGATAGGCATATTTTATGACACCTTGTATCATATCATTTACAATCTTCACGTGTTGTATTAAAGAATGTGATGATTTCATCTTATAATTTCGAAGTGTCATTATTTTATTTTTCAAATCTTCCCTTTGTCCATCTGACTCGGGTTCTTTAGCGGTGTAAACCAATTTTGCTTCATTAGTATTCTTTATGTTCTTGTAATCAGTCCTGTAGTTCATCAACAGGTCGCGTCTGAATGCACGTAATCCCCGGGATCGTGTAATCACCATTTTCCTCTATAGAAAAATTAAGAACAAAAATAATTCACCACCTTTTTGAATTAAAATAATACATTTCCGAAATTTGTTATAAATGAAACATATATTCTTTTAAGTAACAACTAATTGTATAGAACAAGTGGTTAAGTGACTAGTTAGTGGTAGGGTTGGCCAGGGTTCAAACCCCCTTACATGCAAAACAATTTTACTACTCATAAATAGGTCCGAAAAAATAATCCTAAAATAAAACCGGGCCCAAACTAAATAAATAGTAAATAAGATGCGGCCCAAAATAAAATATTAAATCTCGGCCCAAAAAATAAATAATAGGTTCGGTCCAAAAATAAATTATTAAATCTGAAATTAATTATGGCCCAAAAGGAAATTAATTAAGGTCCAAAAAAATCCATAAGGCTATAAATTAATTTGGGCTGTATATTAGGTCCAAAAATTTAACCTACTAAGCATATTTAACCTTCTAAGCAGCAGCATATAATCGACATAACAAAAAAATAAAAATAACTTTTCTTTTCTAAATACATGCATACATGCGACAGAGAGAAGAAAAAAAACTTTCAACAAATTTTTTTTTTTTTTTTTTATTAATAACATGAATCGCATATAACACAGAGGAGGAAGCAAATAATTATCCAGGTAACAAACGCTCTGATACCAATTGTTACCTTTCTTAAATTAAATAGAAAAGGTTTTTAGACAAACCTCTTACGCAGCGGATTGATTTCTGAATTCCTATTTTCTGAATTCTTGCTTTCTGATCGTGAATTTAATTACAAGAATTAAATTCTTTGTTTTCACCACCTAAGTGTCTGAGAATCTTGTTTAAGTGTAATGGAATAAGAGAAGGAATTTTTTGCTGAAGAAATTGTGTGCTGTTAAGATGTGTTGAAGATAGAGCAGAAGAGTCCTATTTATAGAGTCCAGGAAGCGTTGGTTTATTAACTGATAATAAACCACCTTCCCATGATCTCCACTCCAAGCACTATCTTAGTGGGTAAGTTATTTCAGTTAAACCCAGGTAACTTCCTAACTTCTCAGACTACGTTCATGTCAAACCCATCATGGGTGACATGGAAATAAAATTAATATATTAATATATTTTATTTCTTTCAGTACCTAAAATGCAAAACTATCATTCTTGGGAATTGGCTCATATAGATTTGAAAAGGAGAGGTTATTCCTTCTTTTTCAGTTAATGTTTATAAAAGAAACACATTCAATCTTTAAATACTTCTAAACTTTAGTCTAGAAAAATTAAATATCAATATCTTTCACTGTATTTCATAAAAAAATTAAATAAATTTTATATGATCTTCAACCCATCATCATTATCCTATTTGTTATATATTTGTCATTAGGAGTGTGTCAATGATACAAGTTGATCGAACAAAAGCCGCATGCGCGTTTGATATGACATTAAGAACCTTTGATCAAAAAAAGTTTATCGAATCTGAAATATTGATATAAAGACTTGGAAATTTAGCATCAAGTTCTAAATTTTACATCTAGAATCTAGTGAAGCACTTATAAAGTTATGGTGATGACTGATTACTAACAATTTGAAAGAAAAATAACAATTCCCCGGAATAATTTGTCCCTTACGATCTAGTTACATTTACTCTATTTTATTTTTTTTGCCAATGGTTGTACAAATATGGGGAGAAACTGTACTATGTACAGGATTACAAGTAATATTAGAATAGAAAGTTTAAAATAGTATAGTCGTTTAGTTTCGTTAACTAATATCTCAATGAACATCGATAGTTGGTCTACTGGTTAGACTACTCCGCAAAGATTTTAATGTATAATAAGAAAAAAAACTAATAACTCAATGAGTTATAACAATAATTCCACTATTACATGTAAAAGTATGATGTAAATACAATGTAAATAGGATAAAAAAGGCACACATTTCCCTTCTTTAAGTTTCACGACTATCACTCGCCTAATAAAATAACCGTAGCAAAAAATACCATTCGTCACGCTATTTTTCTCTGATTTTCACGGGTGTTTAATTTCTCAAACCATTTAAACGTGCTCGAAATAGTTATTTTTTTCAATACCAACCATTTTTTTACTCATTCCAAATGTCATTAGCAAAAACACGTTCGAAAAATAAATGATTGTTCGATTAGAAATTCTCAGCATACAACCCACAAATTTAATCCAACTCCATATACACCATCTTATTGTTAGCGTGAAACCTCGTTTGTAACGCCATCCAAACGATGATTGTATGCTTTGGAGTTACGCATGTATCCCACACAATATTAGCCTAAGGTCTCTGAAGAGATTGGTGACAAAATACATCATAAGACTTGTTAAATTATGTGTAACACTCACCACTAGGAAAGTATAAAAAGATCATTGGCGGAGAAAACACATCTATATATTATTTTCTCACCTTCAATATTCCCAGAGAAGTTACAAGTTCATCCTTTAATTCTCAAACTTTTTTTAGACAAGGCAAATCCATTTTAGCCAAATCCCACGTCCAAACACTTTGTTCCTTTAAATATTTTCCGTATACCCATTTGATCCAAAAAAAGTCTTTTTTATCAACAATACACTACAACATTATCATGAGTAATGCTTTATTCCAAGAACCTAAGTCCTTAAGGGCGAAACCAACTTCTTCTTTCGAGGAGCAAATAGTTTTACACTTAATTTCTGGAGATTTTCCATCCCAATAAAAAATTCTAGGAATACTCACAATTTTATCTCTCACACAAACCAGAACCAGAAATACGGACAACCAAAACACACTAACCCTTGAAGCATCAATCTAATTAGCTCAAACCGATCCGCATAAGATAGTAAATGGGTGTTCCAAGATCGAACATAACTCCCAACTTTATCAACAATAGACTTGTGATGTCTCATACTTTGTGATAGAATTATAGTATCACGAGACATCTTTTTGTGGGATTATTGGAACTAAGAGAGGGATTATTCCCTAGTATTCGATGTTTCTTACTTTTGTATCTCATTTTGGGCTTTTTACTATCTTTAGAGTCTTTTGTGTTTTAATAGTGTGTTAAGTGTGTAGCCTTTAAGTACATGGTTAACATGGAATCTCAAGATGATATGGAGAAGTCAAATAGTCAAATCCATACCGAATTCATGACGTAAATAGAACAAAAATACATTTTGGAGGCATTTGAGCATTTACTGGAAAGTTTGACGTAACATGCTTCCATCAGCAAGAAGAGCTGGTTAAAGACTTTGACCTGATTCCTTTTGATTTGGAAAGAGCTTGAAGTTAGTGTTGCGTAAAAGGTGACATAAGTCGATTCAGAGTTGAGACGAAAAAGTTATGTCAATTTATCCAAGAAGACTTAAAGCTAGCTAACAATAAGTAAAAACGGATTGGGCCTTTTGGACCTCCCAAAGGGGGCCCATAAGGACCTAAAACCTTTTTGGACTCTATAAATACCTTTTATTAGCTGAAAAAAACACAATTCATATTAGAGACAAACTAATCACGCCTAGAGCTAAGAAAGAGAAGGAGGAAGGGCTTTCAACAACAACTCAACCATTCTTCATCCTCCAGAGTCTGTTTCAGCTATTCCATTAGAGTAATTTTATCATGTTTTTAGTTTTAAGAATAATTTTCATAGTTTTAATTATTATTTTCTAGTATTTTAATATGAGCTAAACCCTTATGTTGTTGAGAACTTCGTAGTGTATGAACCTTTGTTTAATTAATTGATGATTCTTAGCTTTTGGGATAGTTTAGTATTTAAATAAATTGAATTAATTTCTAGTTGATTATATCTTTTTGCTTATGGAATATTCTTACCTTTATCAAGTATATGGTATTAATAATAGTTAGACTTTCGCCCGAGAGATGGTTTAATTACGGACATAGGATATAAGTGCTCGAAGTACGTTAGTGAGACGGAAGGTCTTGACAAGCCTAGGAGTCAATAAGGTACGAACCAATTACGTCCAAAAAATATTATAGGTTCACACAGAAGGGGTCTCTAATATCGTACAATAGCGCCCTATTCACCCCGAGGGGTTAGGAAGATAATTGAATCCCGTCTAACGTAGAATGACCAGTTTACCCTTATCTCTAGAAACACCTAATTGATCAAATTAGGGGATTACCAACAATGATCAAGCACATCTCTCTCTCTCTCTCTCTCTCTCTCTCTCTCTCTCTCTCTCTCTCTCTCTCTCTCTCTCTCTCTCTCTCTCTCTCTCTCTCTCTCTCTCTCTCTCTCTCTCTCTCTCTCTCTCTCTCTTCTTAGTTAATTATCATTTACTTCTTGTCAATTATTTAGTTAGCTCTTAATCATTTAATATTGTAGTTTCTTTATCATAATTAGTTTAGCTTTATGAAAAACAAAACAAATAGTTACCTTTTTATTTAATTGTCTTTGCAACTAAACCACAATTTCCTTTAACACAACTATGTAACTTTGTTAATCCCTGCGAACGAAAACCCTTTTCTTACCCATTTCATTACTTGTCAAAGAAACCTGTACATTTGTGAGTGGTTACAGTCCACTAGCATTAGGTGATTATATATGACAATCACAAGACCGGCAAGTTTTTGGCCCTGCTGCCGAAAATTTCAAAAGTTATATAATTGTGTTTTAGTGTATTGGTGTTTAGATGTTTTGTTTGATTTTGCACCTGTTTTTGTTTGTTTTGTTTCTCAATAGGATTGGTACATGCTCTCAGACCTCGAGAAATTAATTCAAGCTCAAAAGTGAACAAAAAGAGAAAAAATAAAAGCACAAGAAGAGATGACTACCGTGAACGATAATGCTTAGCTGAATTTCGTTAAAAATCGGAACCCAAGGGTTCCCCCAAATGGGTTTGTTCCACCAAGAGATGAAGTTAACAATAAAATTCAAGATCCTCTTAGAGAACAACCACCTGTTCACAATAATCAAGGTGCAGAAATCGCACTTGGGGTTATGCCTTGGTTCATGCAGCCTCATGAGCAACAACCATTCTACTTGCCACCACTTGAGATTCTCCTACTTGCATTTCAAGCCGTGATATTCAAGCCTGACGCGAGGATGGCCAACCAATTTGTTAGTTACGACCATTACGGTTGGATCGCGCGTGAAGATCACGTTCAAGCAATGCGCAAGTTTATGCAAATTTGTGATGCGCAAGTCACTCAAGGAGTCACTCAATAACAAATGTACTCTGTTATGTTTCTATTTTTCCTCAAAAGAGAAGATAACAAGTGGTACGATCAACAACAAAACGACAAAATCAACACGTGGGAGCAATTGTAAATCGTGTTCTTCGATAGATACTATCCTCATAGTGTAAGATTGAGTGGACAACTTGATTTAGCGGGATTCTGTTTAGAACAATAGGAAACTGTAGGGGCCGCTTGGACTCCTTTGCAATTGTTGTTGAAGAAATGTCCATTACATGGGTATACATTGGAGTTATAGTTGGGGATGTTCTATCGAAGTTTGGATGTAGTCTCCAAGGCAAAGCTTGACACTATGTGTGGAAGAGGTTTTATGATCGTATGTGTGAATCACGCACTTGCTATAATGGATAGGATTGTGAAAAATGAGATTAGTTGGCAACCATTGAGAGCACCGATTTGAGTTTGTGAAAGACGTACGTTGAATTTAGACACGGAACCCGCTTTAAATGCCAAGATTGTCTCTCTAGAGAACAAGATAAACTTGTATGACAAGAGCCCAAAGGATGTCCCTGTTGTGGGGAAATTTATCACATATGGGAAAAGTGTCCCAATAATCTGAAATCATTATTTTTCATCGATAAATGAATGAAACACTAGTTAGGTGGTCAAGGATATGGTAATCAGAATAGAAGTCATCCGAGCCTTCCATGGTCCAAACCTCAAGAGCGGTCAATCAAAGAAATTATCAACCGAGACCCTAAGGAAAGAATTAGCAATTAAGGCCTCAAAATCACTATTAAGGAGGTCAAGTTATGGAATTCAATTTCATCGAAACTCAGGATATGATGTGTATGTTGATACTCCTGCTCAGAAGGCATTTCATTCTCATCCACAAGAAGGTGTGATTACTACGAATGAATTGGCTGTCGCATTGAATTTTTTTATGATGACATCAGTTGAGAAATCAATTAAGACTGAAGAGATACATATTTCCCACTCAGCCTCATTGAAAATTCTTGTAAATCAAATGTCTCAAATCACCAACGCTTTGAATGTTCGTAGTCAAGATTAGCTTCTAAGCAATACCAAAAGTCCAGAGAGTAATGATGCATGTAAGACAATTGCATTAAGGAGTGAGAAACATCTACCCCTCCCTTAGTGGTTGAGAAGGAAAAAGAGCCGCAAAATCCAATTGTAGAGGATGTCATTGTTGAAGACGTAGTTGATGCTGTGATAAATAAGTAGTTAAGAACCCAATAAGGCTACAAAGGAACAAAAGAAGAAATATTTGGTAGTGAATGATAAAACCACCCTCCTCCTCCCTTTACATCATGGGTACAAAATAAAAGTGGTGAGAAGGATTATGAGAAGTTTGTTGATCTAAGAAAGCTCAAAATTAACTTGCCATTTGTGGAAGCAATTCGAATGATGCCTAAGTACTTGAAATTAATGAAAGATGTGCTATCCAACAAACATAAGTATTTAGATAGGGAGCTGGTTGGTTTATTAGAGGAACGTAGTGCAATATATCGAAGTAAGTTGCCTCTAAAGTTGAAGGATACCAAAAGTTTTAATATCACAATCTCCATTGGTGAAGAGTGGACCGGGAAAGCATTGTGTGATTTAGGCACGAGTATCAGTCTCATGCTGAAGTCATTATTTGAGAAGTTGAATATTAGGAGAGCGAGGTCTACTACCGTGACCTTGCAAATGGCTAACAGGTCCATTTCCCGACCTGAGGGAAAGATAGAAGATGTACTCGTCAAGTCATGTAACTTTATTTTTGTGTAATTTCATTATTTTGACTACGACACAAATAAGAATGTGCCCATCATCTTGGGGCATCCATTCTTATTCATGGGGAGTACTTTGATTGATGTAGATAACAATGGGCTAATCATACAAGTACAAGACGATGGGGTCAAGTTCAATGTATTCAAAGCGATGAAATTCCTCAATACTCGAAATGATTGTTCCCGTATGGATATCCTCGATCACATCATGCAAGAGGTATATAATGAAACATGTTTTGATGATGTTTTGCAAGCTTCTTTGACACTTTATTTTCCTAAGTTACACAAGGAGTCAGCCGAAGTAGTTACAACTCTCGATCTTGGAAACACGCGACCTGAAACTAAGGGTTATGAACAAGTTTGAGGCTTGGGAGATATTTAACCAATGAAGTACCCATCTCTTGAGGTTCCCCTAGACTTGAGGAGAAACCACTTCCATCTCAATTTATCTTCTTGAAGACCTGTCAACTTAGCGAAACAAAAACATGTAATGATTTATTAGTCCAACCATTTCCCAACACAAAATCATCCTCGAAGAGGTAAAAACGAGGTCTATTAAAGGTTAAAGAAGTCTTATGCCAGTTATGAAGGAAGTGGTACGAAAGGAGGTGATTAAATTGTTAGATGTGGGGGCATCTTCTCGATTTCAAATAGTGAATAGGTGAGTCCCGAACAATGTGTGCCGACGAAAGAAGGATTAACCACCGTCCTCAACTCATATAATGAAGCTATGCCATCTATAACAATTGTGGGGTGTAGAGTTTGCATGGATTACTATATGCTTAACAAGGCGACGGAGAAGGATCGTTTTCCTTTGCCATTCATCGATCAAATCTTAGACAAGCTTGCGGGTGAGATTACTATTGCTTCCTCGATGGGTGTTCGGGACACAATCAGATTTATGTTGATCCAGCTGATCAACATAAGGCTACATTTACATGTCCATTTGGTACGTTTTCTTTTCGGATAATGCTATTTGGGTTGTGTAACGCGCCAACTACATTTCAATGGTGTGTGGTGTCGATCTTTTGGGATATGATAGACAAATTTTTATAAGTGTTCATGTATGATTTCTCAGTATTTCGTTATAACTTTGACGAATGTCTTGACAACCTGGAGAAGGTTCTAATATGATGTAAAGAGACTGATTTACTTTTAAATTTGGAGAAATGTCACTTTGTGGTTCGAGAAGGAATTGTGATGATAAACATCTATATTTATTTCTATGAGTATGGCATATAAAAATTGTGTATACTTTCAACTATATATTAATATGTATAGTGCCCATAGCATGCTTCACATGCTTAGCTATATAAGATTCGTTTGAGAAAATTCATTGATTTATCCCTCACAAGTAGCGTTTGGAATCGAATCTTACGCGCATTAAATATAGCTAACACTAATATTCTAGTTACAAATTGTGTGCATTCCTTGGCTTTAATGTAGATGAAAAACCCAGGATACTTAATTTCCCAAACAAACATAAGGCGTTTAAATACAGTTCCAATGATGTGTTTATTAATGTGAAAGTAGAAAATCAAGGTCGATATTTGGTTGAAGGTTGCATCGAGAAAGTTTTATATCTTACACTTCCAAGAATCAAGAAGATTGAAGAATTTTACAAAGCCAAATGCTACAATCGGACATTCAAACCATCGAATGTTGGATACTACACCAAATGGATATTTACTGCAAAACAATTCAAAAAATGCAGTGTAAGAACAAATTGCTCACTCCAACATTAAAGGACTACTCTTTCAATACAAGACCAAACTGCTCACTCCACGATCATAATAATGGCCATTGTATAATTTGTATAAAAATATAATATATATACTTAAATCCGATAATTCTGAAAAATTGTCAGAGTGATGAAATTAGGTTAAAAATAATTCAATTTTTTACCTTAATTTGGGTTCTTCTCCAAGCTGGTTGATGATGGTGGAGAAAGGTCCCTGAGTGGCGACGATTTTCATGTACATGAGAGTGGCTTGGTGTGGGAATGTGAGTGTGAATAGATTTCCTTTTTCTTTTTACCTTGATTTGGGTTCTTTTATTGTTGATGGAGTAGCCACGTCGATTGATGATGGAGGAGCAACAGTTTTCTTGTGCAGAAGGATTGTCGTTGATAAAGGTGGGGAATGGAACACGAGTGTCACCAGGGATAATTGAATTCAAGCGTCGTTGAAGAAGAAGAAGAAGAAGACGAAGAAGAAGAAGAAGAAGAAGAAGAGGAAGAAGAAGAAGAAGAAGAAGAAGAAGAAGAAGAAGAAGACGAGCGAGGAAGAAGACCCTTCAAGAGATTTTTTTCTTCTGTATTTTTGGTCGTAGAATTCAATTATAGTGATTAAAAAAATTAAGATTAATGATGTCATGCTGAGGTGGTGGGTATGTGGCGCTGAGTTGGCGCCACGCGGCGTTGACTAACGGTCAACTCGCACAAATTGATAAAAAGGCTAACTAAGGGGTAATTCAAGACATTGACATTTTTTTGTTACATAGGAGAGCCATTTTGGACTCGAAGTCATTGACTCAGTTCGAACCTGTTCCACTAAATTGGATGACGAATGACCTGACTAATGAGCTAATCCCAACTAGTTTTGGAAAGACATTTAGTAAAATTAAATTTCAAAACTTTTTGATAATTATAAAATATTCTAAATAACACAAGAATAATCGAATCTTTCTATGTTTATTATTTTCCTTAATATGAAGGATGACTACTACATGCTAATATATATAAAAAAGAAAATCTATCTGAGATCCAATTTTCACTTGAATAACGTTAAATTTCATGATTTATTAATCATGATAATTTATTTATTTTTTGTTGGTAATTGTGATAAATTATTGTAACTACTAGAATACCTATCTATCTTTATTATAATATGCATGAATGGTTTTCTAATGATAATCTATTTGACATTTTAATACTGAGTCGTCTTTTGTGGACGTAATACTTTATCAAACAACCCTATAATATATGTGCATTATTACATTATTGCTTTTGATAAGATAATACAACAATGCACTTATATCATAACACTTTGTGACTTTAAAGAATGAGATAAGATTATTCAACTTGACAACTCATTATTTATTATGTATTTTCCACTGTACATATGTGTTCTTTTTTATATCATTTTGTTACTTAAAATAGGTACTATTGTGACGTGGTGTGGCCCTAATATATTATTTGGATTGTTAAACAAAAATGGTCTCAATTACAAAGAGAAAAGATAATCATTGTTATGATAAGAGAAAATAATATAAAATAGAATTTATATTGATTACTAGAAAGTGTCAAGATTATAAAATAGGGATTTTTAGTTATAAATAATAAGATGACAACTATTCGATCAAATCTAGTTATCATAGTTTAGTTGTTGAAGAAGATAATAAGATAGGACAATGTTCCAGTGAAGGAAAATTAGAGAATGGGAAGCATGAAATCTAGTTTAGAAATAAAATATTTTGAAAAAAGTTAATTTTTTCACTAGGAAAAACCTTAAAAAGAGGAAATGTATTGAAGAAGCGACCTACGAATGGTGTGAGTTAGAAGATGAGATAATTGAAGACATTTTACTTAAACGTGCGTCCAGTTGTGCAGTTTGGGCTACATTACAAATGCAAATTAAGACCGATCGTGATTTCAAAGCCAATATAGAAGATTGGATCACCAAAACTATAGATATCTTATCAAACAATGGAGAGAATAAGAGATACGCAGCTGCTTTTGTGTTCTGCACAATGTGGTTTATTTGGAAAGGTAAAATGGAAGGACGATTGGATTTTAAGAGATGGAAAATCAAAAGAATCAGTGAAAGGACCAATAAATATTTAAGAGAAATGTTTGAACCCGCCGCTCCAAAGAAAGATGGAAGTTTATCATAAAAACAAAAGGATGAGATCATGAGGATGTGGAATTATATAATGATGAGAATGAGGTGGTTTGGCTTAATGACGTTTCATTTACTAAGGAATAGAAACCTGCATGGGTTGCTTCGATCACTATCAATAAAGATGGGAAGTGATTCATTTAGGTACCAAAAGAGGCAAAGTGAGTTCGTGTATGCAAGGAGAAGTTTGGGTTATGCTTTTCGCGATGAGGTCAGCTAATGATGATCTTCTTCTCAAGAGTAGTTCTTTCTACTCAGATAACCTTGAAGTTGTTCAAGGAATTTCAAAAAATGAAAAATCCGACCAATCATTGAATAGATTTTGAAATGGATGGCAAAATTCTCGAACTGGAAAGTGTTTCATGTTAAATGCGAACGAAATGGTATAGCCGACTGTGCTACAATATCTGCTAGAATGGAAATGATTTAAAGGGTTGGCACGAGTATTTGGTGGTAGATAGTTTTCTTTTCCTTAGTCACTTATGTAATAATTATGATCTAGGATAGATAGGAATATTGAGTATATGTAGTTCTTTTTGACAAAAAAAAGTAACCCTAAATCTTAGTTTACATGAGCTTGACTACAAATTAATGGAATATGTTCAGTATCCCCAATAGATTTATATTACTCCCTCTTAAATATTCAATCCCTAAAAATATGTCTCGTTAAAACCTTTCTAAAAAAAACCTAGTAGGAAAAAATTTGGTGAAGGAAAAATAATACATTTCTTGTTACGCTTTCTAAAACTACCCCAATAAAAACCTTTATCAAGAAAATCTATTAAGACAAAACCTTGATGAAGGAAAAGAGTGTAGTACGTATTTATAAAACCACACTTGTCATCATTTCAGGAAAGATCTTGAAGTCGTCACATGTCAATCTTGTGTACCAATTTCTTACAGTTACAGATTGGTAATGCCTTTGTGTATAAATCAGTCAAATTGTCACTTGAGAGAATTTGATGGACTTCTATTTCACATTTCTTCTAGAATTCATATATAGAGAAGGACTTTGTTTAGATGTTTTTGGTATAATATTGTTGGATTCTTTTGCTTGTTGAAATTTTGTATTTCCCTTAGATATTCAATTTTGATAATATGTTTCATCAAAACCTCTCTACAAAAATCCAGTGGGACAGATTCTTCGTAAAGAAAAAAGAGTGCAGTATTATTTAATACGCTTATAAAATTGCCTCATTCAAAATCTTGTTAGGAAAACCCAGTGGGATAAAAACCCATGCTAAGGGAAAAAAAGTGCATTGCTTATATATCTCTCCCTAATGTAAGTATAACATAATGGTGTATAACTTGAGATAGACAATAGAAGTAATAAATAGTATGACATAGAATGGATCGATGCTTCATTTGAATTAAGTGCACGATAAAAAATTCATCAAACTTATATAAAGTCTTTCATAATTTTTTAGCAAATAATAGTGCATCCACCACCGGAAACTATATCTCCTTAATCAATAAATTATGTATGCTACGACACACTATCTTATATAGCGACTTCCCCTGGCAGCACATTCATTTTCAGTTGTGAAAATTTCACGTCGTACAAGTGAAATTAACAAAATTGACTTATTTATGTCTTTTACTGATGTCTAGTCAGTTTTATATAGACATTTAAGAAAAAAAAAATCCTCGTTATCATTCATAGATCAATAATTATTGCACGCATATATAAATATTCGATCATAATCAGTTTTTAGTTAGGTTTCAATAATTTAAAGTAGTAAAATAACTGATTGAGGTCTCAATATATGTAACCAAGTACCTGATACTCAGTAGAAGCAATTTAATTATCGGTTATATATACTACTTGATATTTATAAGATGTCGAAAAGTCTCATAATTAGTAAAGTGTTCATTTTGCTACTCTTTATACTATCTTTGGAATCAAATGGGTCTATTGTACTTTAAAGTACAATAGTCTAATTTTATTAAATAGCTCTTCTGATACATAAATTTAATCAGAAACACTAATATTGGGTATTGTGACTTAGTCACGACATCTTTGCAATAGTTTGTACGCGGATCAATAGATGGTGCATTTTTATTCCAGTTTATATTCTTCCCCTAATGTTGATGATAACTTATATAACATGTATTCTTATATTCCATCTTCGTGCACGGTGATGGACCAATTATAATATGTATTGCATAATCAAATATTTTGATGAAATAATTTTATTTTTGGTCTTTGACCAATAGGGGTATTTACTATGAGCACTGATCTTAGCAATTCGTCATAGACGATTCAATATATAAATATGGTAGACTCATATGTATCCCATTGATTTCGCCTTGTAAAAAAAGACAATTAGTATAAAAAAATACTTGGGATAAAATATTTGTTTGGGCATGCCAATTTGCTAACATTCACTTGAATTTATGAATATTTCAATAATATTAATATTATCAATATTTTGATCAATATGCATTATGATTTAATTGAAAAAACATACAAATTTCATAAATTATATCAAATAATACTCATCTTGTAAAAAAAATACTTCTATACGAAATAGAAAAAATTGCAAAACTGTCCTAAAATCTGCACAATAAAATATGAGTATTACAATATATATTCCATATCCCAAACTAAATTATGAAAAAATATAATTTATTGCTAAAAACAAAATAGTGTATTTACAAGTCATAAGAAACAAATTCATAATCAATTGTCTAGCGATTTATATTTATGATCAAATAAATACTTTGGTATATCTCGTTCTAATTTCATTGTTTGACTTATAATATTATATAACAAGGGTCGGTCCTGACATTTCGGGGGCCCAAGGCAAACTTTAAAAAATGGGCCCCTTAAAAATCTTATTTAGTATTATATAGGATAATTTTTTTTTTACTTTAACTTAATTAAACAATGTTTTTAAAAACAAAAAGACAATTAGAATTTTTGTTTAGAGTTGGGCCAAAATTGGGCCTTTTTTAAATAGAAAAAAATTATATTATGTATGAATTTTTGTTTTAAGTTGGGCTAAAATTGGGCTTTTTTAAATAAAAAACTATATTATGTATGAAAAAAAGTTAAAGGGCCCTAAAAGTTGTAAGAATTTGAGGGGGCCCAAGGCCATGGCCTCCCCTCAAGACCAGCTTTGTATATAACAATCAATTTATGATCAACATTATATTTTTAAATAAGACTATAATAAAATTAAAATTTGCGATGGTGAATATATATATACATATACATCATTCACTTCAAGTGATGGTTTGAGTCACTTGGCCATATTGATGATTTTTCATCAAGAGTAGTATAACTTTTATGAGGATATATAACGTTTGACATACTACAGATCTTATCAAACATTTGATTTTTCTGTTCTATTAAAATTGAATAAAGTTGAACTTGCTCATATATTTCAAATGGAATAATGTATGACTTTATTCATAGCTTTCTTGAAAGGCAATTGTTTTCATGTGTTTAATCACATATATTTTATTTAGCATTAGGATATATAGATACTAAATTATTGATGATCAGTGTTTAATAACTATAGTGGTATTATACATAAAATAAAAGTAAGGAGACTATTTATCACAATTTATAAAGAATTTGAATTTTTCATCAAATTTGTAGAGAAAATTGCTAAAACTTCAAAATACCATTACTTTTCATACACTTTGAATTGGAGAATGTATAATATACCAAAGTCTGAAGATTTCAACAAGGGAAACAAAGACCAAACAAAAACTGTCTTACAGTAAAAATTTATATTGCACGAAAATTGAAGTGAAAATTTCTGCCAGAACTCAATATATATTTTCCGTGACTTTTCAAATACGGTTTTTCTTTTGCTTGATTAAAAATGTATTATTACCGTTATATATTTCAATAGGTTATACAATATTAAAAGTATAACATACATATACGACTTATGTATATGCCATATATTAATAAAAGATTGATAATTTATGTGATATCAAATTATATTCGAATAAGATATATATATATATATATATATATATATATATATATATATATATATATATGAATATGTCTAATATAGTTTTTATAGGTTATGCATATATTTTTGTATAATATTGATGTCTCCTTAATTGGTCTAACTATAAGCCCTTAGGAGACATCATTTTAGGTTGAAAATGGTCTTTTTATACTGACTTTTGTGCTTAAATTGTAATATTACACTTTCTCCCTTTGAAATTAGACTATTTGCATTTATAGAGCTTTTGTGCGTTAATTTACTTATTTTTAGTGCAAAGTTAGTAGGTTTATGAATTTCATGAAAAACCAACCCAAGGAGGAGAAGTGAGAATTAAAGTCTTAGAATATTTCTAGTGTGCTTAGTCGAGTTTCCTGAATTTAAATTGCACTTTCTTATTTCTAGTCTTGATTTAATGATTTATTATTTTTAAAGCATATGCGGTTTAAGTTATTTATTTAATGTGAAGCTTTCGAGATAATATGGAAATAAATTAGATTCTAAATAAATGCTAAGGAGATAAGGAAAGAAGATCTTGAAGAAATCTGGAGATAGAAGGAAGTAGAGTTCAACTAGGAAAAGGAAAAGTTGCCTTATAAAATCTGAAATTCCAGCCACGTTTCAAAGATGAGTCCATAACTTAAGATTTGCTAGGAATTTGGGCGAGTGGTCTGCACCAATGGAAAGAACTTTCCAAGATAAGCGGTTTCGAATATTGGAACGCCTCAAACGGATAAGTACTGAAGGAGATATGACCAAAAAAAATCAGCAGCAGAATCTTACCTTTCCTAGATTTTAGGGCTACGAATTTAAGAGTTCTTGCCTTGTCTTCCACTCCAAGTAATTCGACCTAGCACCTATAAATATCAGTTCTAAACCTTAGAAAATCATACCTTGGCTGCATAAGCTTAATATACATATATAATTCATCATAGAAGCAATCAAGAGGATCTAGAGGAGGAAGAAGTAAGAGCTAGAGCTTAACTACATCAATTAAGCACTTCTCCATCTCTATTCTTTGGGTAAATTAGTATTAGATCTATTTTGTCTATGAGGTATTTCTAAGATATTTATTCAAGAAGTGTTATTATGCATAATTTCTCTTTAGGATTGTAATTATATGAACCATTGAATATTGTTTTTCTGTTCTAATTTGAATATGGGATTTTAGTAGTTAATTGAATTGGTTCTTAATTTCCATTCAATATATTATTGTTCTTGTTTACTATCATTGAAGTCATGAATCGAGGGTAGGTTTTAGTAATTGAGCTATTCACTTTAGTGGCGAAGTGATCATCCGGCAGGGGGGGTTTAATTACAGAACTAGAATATAGAAGTGTGGTGTCCGTTACTTGACCGACAGACTTGACTAACCACGTAGCCGAAGAGGTAAAAGAACTTATCATCCGAAGAGGCATATTCTCCCATATAGGGGTTTATAGTACTTTAGGATAGCTGCTAGTGTTAGGTCCACCCGACAAGGGGCTGGGAGATTATAGAGTCCCGACTATTGTGAGATTTCCCATTCACCCTTATTCTTAGGAATCATAAATTCAATAGGATAGGTTCATACTTGCATCTCCTTATCTTATTTGCATAATTGTTTATTATTTATTATTTGTTTTATTTAGTTAATTAAAAAACAAACTCCTTTGCTATTTATCCTTTTAATTAAAACAATGTATTCTAATATTGAACACGAATTTAGAATAACTACTTAAATCCTTGTGGAGACGATAATCCCGTATTTACTTATCAATTACTTGGTACAACCCGTACACTTGCGGTCTGTGGATCCTTTATTCCTTTGCTTTTATTTCATTATTTTATAACACACAAGGACCCACCAAGTTTTTGGCACCGCTGCCGGGGATTTAAAGCAGTTATTTTATTTTGTGTTTAAGTTAGGTTGGTAGTTTTAGTTGTTTTCAGTTTTACGTTTGTTCTGTTTTAGTCTCTTTTCAGGTTTTTCTTTAGGTATGGAGATTTCCCCCTATCAAGAGCAAGATCCACCACTTGTGACGCCTCGTTATCAAGGTCAAGTTCCACAACAGTGGTGGTTGGAACAACTGCAAGACTCTTTTGATAGAATATTTACTTTCACAAATTCGACACGGGGGAGCTTGACAGATCATTATAATGAGCTTGACAGATCATTGTCCTTCTTCTCTTTTGTTTCTTTTGCACAACTCTCCATTCTTCCGCCTTATTTTGTACATTGAGATGATTAACTTGGTGTTTAACTTGATTGTGAACTTTTGGTTTCTCCTTAGTTACTTCCTTTGGGCCTTTGCTACAATTAATATCTTTGTGTCCCAAGACTTTACAAATTGAACACCTTGGAGGTAGCCATTCATAATAAGCTTCCACCACATAAATACCATCCTCCTCAAGATCCACTTTAACCCTTTTAACAAGCTCTTTTGTCATATCTATCTCTACACAAGCTCTAGCAAAACTCAATCTATTCCTTGACTTTGTGATAGGGTCCATTTGAATTGGTATTCCTAAAGTACTACATATGTAACTCAAGCCATCATTTGTCCACAATTGCAAAGGAACCTTCCTCAGTTTGACCCAAAGAGGAACCTTAGTCATGTCTAGCTTCTCAAACTTCATATTAGATTCCCACTTCCTTAGTATCATTATTCTACCATTAACATGCCACACTTGCTACAAAATGTTGTTACACACTTGCTCACTTTGAAACTTGAATAGGTACACATCCATATCAGTTGATTTTATCTCCACAGGACCACAATTCTTCCATTGTGCATTCACCATACCTCTAACCATGTGATAATCAAAAGCTTCCCTAAAGAATTGACCTACAAGACAATTATCCCAACCTTGAATTCAACTTTTAACAATGTTCCTTTGAGGGTTTCACCATGATTTCCTCCTCCACAGAACTAGGAGGAAAGTACTTGAGCTTTAGTTCTTGATCAACTCTTTTCTTAAACAATTCAGTCCAAACTCCCTGCTTTTCCTTGTTCCTTTCAACTGTATTCACCTCAATTTCCTCCACACTTTCCTTATTCAGTGCCTTAGCTTCTCCCAAGAGATTACTTTCATCTGGTAGAGAAATCTCCCCAATTCCTGTCCCAAGAATGGAGTTACTCCCTTTGTGACAAATATCTAAACTCTTTCTCTCGAGGGAAATCAGAGCCTCACCCTCAGATAGGGACTCATCTTGGCCGTTCATGCCCTCAACTATTATACAATCAATAGCCTGAGTAGTCTTGATGCATTCACTGGAGCAAGCTAAAGCCAGGTCCATCAAATCCTCAGTTTCAGTTTCAGTCCTACTCTTAGGACTTTCATCGAACACTTTATCCCCACTCCAAATACCACTCTCCTTGACACTAGAATCGTATTCAGTACACTCCTCAACACTTTTATCCAGCAGGTTACTTCCATTTACACGTTTAGACGCAGAGAAATTGTTACTCACCTTTATTACACGTGTAGCAGGTACATACTTTCCCTTAATTGGTCCATACTTCACGGAATCTTCCTTAGTTTCACCATTTTCGTTGATCCCCTTGTTACCAAACTTCTTACGAGGCACCATAGTATCAGGATTGAAGAAAAAGCACACCAATAAAAGAATCACTAAAATTGATGAAGAAAGCAACAAGAAAAACCGAAAATACAATCCCTAATCGTGAGCGAGTAATGCTAAAATCACAGTTGATATATGCACAAAATTATATGTTAATTCTATTGGGATTACACCCAATTATTGCTCAATTATATACTCAATCCAACTCGAAATCCGAAACTAGTAACGCGTGAAACACCACACCCTATACCTTGAGTGCGTGCTATATCCTATATCGTTGTTGGGGATATAGGACTTTGTTGTCATCCTTGATTTTGATCAACCGAACACTTTGGATGTATCTTCTTCTTGGGTGATTAAATTTTTTCTTCTTGAGTTTTAGTATTGGCCAATAATTTTTTTTAGAAATAAAGGCGTTTTTAGAGAAACATCTTATAATTAGGTTCTTAATAGACCTATTATGTTAATGGGCCAATTAATGGACCTATACATTGATTTTATACAATTATTTATTTTAAATAAATTAAAAATTAAAAAAAACTTTCAATAAAATTAATTTATTCATCACCCAAATGATCTATCTACCTTAAAATGTAAAAAGTACCATTAACTTATACCCATTTTAACACTTACCCACCTCCATTACAGTTGTACCCAAAAATAGTAAAAACATCGTCATGGTATATTGATATCTGCCACAGGTGTTGATTAAAATTGATGTCCTATTAGTAATTGTTATCTTCGACGGCACAAACACTCATGATCAATCACTACAAAATCTTATCAAACTTGAACTTTATCCATCAATCATATTTCGACATTCACAAAACAATAAATTAAGCGAAAGCTCTCTAACGTTAGTTATGGCACAAGTTCAGAGCTACAAAGCATTGAATTCAATTACACTCGCCGATATAGAAGCTCAAGGAATACAATCAGACGTTGCTTCTCAACTTTACCGAAAACTCACTGAAATTCTTCGAATTTACGGTCCTGCCACTCCTCAAACATGGCACTCTATTTCCAAACACCTTCTTACTCCGGACCTTCCTTTCCCTTTTCATCAGATGATGTTTTATGGCTGCTACAAAGATTATGGACCCGACCCGCCCGCTTGGTTACCCGACCCGTATGCCTCGTTTCTCATCTTCATCACTTTCTTTCTGTTTTTATAGATTTACTCTCGATTAGTGTTAAGATTAGTTAATTTTGATTGGATACATGTCTGTCTTAAATTGGTTGATTTGAAGAATGATATGTGAAAACTGAATAGAATTTCTCTTATAATTGTTAAATTATCTAATATCTCATTCAATTCTTAATGAATCCCTGTAATTACACGTAAATCATGTCTCCCAGTGAAGGTTTAGAGATATGTCCTTGTTAAAGATAACTTTGTAAAGGGTATCTAAAGAGCTTCTTAAATAAAAATTGGGTGGGTAAATAGCTTCATTGGTCCCTCTGTTATATGAAATAGCCAAATCTACCCCGTGTTTAGCAAGTATTCCTCTTTC
The DNA here is from genome assembly GCA_029959085.1 of Nemophila menziesii. Taxonomy (NCBI): domain Eukaryota; kingdom Viridiplantae; phylum Streptophyta; class Magnoliopsida; order Boraginales; family Hydrophyllaceae; genus Nemophila; species Nemophila menziesii. The sequence goes on along the minus strand of JARWIR010000074.1, from coordinate 1,528,669 downwards.
CTCTGTTTATTCCAAAGTCTTGCATCATTAGTCCCTGCTAAGAGGCAGCTTTGCACAACACAGGGTTTATCTACAATGTGTATATGGTTATTTCACGTAATACAGGGATCAATAATGCAATTTAACCTCAATAGGTATGTAAGTACTAGTACATATATACACACCTATACTATTCAAAGTTATTTCAATACTAACAAAAAGTATTTTTATTTCACTTAGAGAAAGCGCAAAATCGACAAATATCGGAAAACTCCTCGAGAAGCATGGGAAAGAATTTTTAGGATCAAAATACAAGGACCCAATTACAAACTTCTTAGATTTTCAACAATTTTCAGCTTCAAATCTCGAGGTAATTTACTTTTCATTCAACTATAATGCTATAAATTGTAAAATATATTAATGTTTTGGTAACAGGTTTATTGGAAAACTATACTAGAAGAAATGAATATATCATTTTCCGTACCACCAGAATGTATTTTACGAGAAAGCCCCTCAAACCCAGGTGGTCAATGGCTTCCAAATTCATTCATAAACCCAGCAAAAAATTGTTTAAATTTAAACGAAAATAAAAATTTAAATAACATAGCTATAATATGGCGTAACGAAGGAGAAGATGATACACCTGTCAAGAAAATGTCGTTCAAGGAGTTACGCTCATCGGTTTGGTATTTAATTTTTGTAACTTATTGAATTTACATCTTTAGTCCTTTATAATTCATGAAATATCTTTTGTAGGACAGTTGCATATGCACTTGAAACATTGGGATTTGAAAAAGGATCTTCAATTGCAATTTATATGCCTATGGATGTTAATTCTGTAGTGATTTATTTAGCTATTGTACTTTCTGGATTTATAGTTGTTTCAATAGCTGATAGTTTTGCAGCTAATGAGATTTCAACTAGGCTTAATATATCGAAAGCAAAAGCAGTTTTTACACAGGTTTGCACTATAAGTCCCTGTATTAAACGAAAATTGCTTTATAGGTCCCTGTGTTTAATTTGTTTTCGTATAGGATATTGTCATTCGTGGGGGTAAACAACTTCCTTTGTACACGTGAGTTTTCATTTCTGTTTCATTTACTTTTTGTTTTTTTATTTTTGTTTATGAAGTTTGGATTAATTGCAGGAAAGTCCTTGATGCTGAGTCACCTATTACGATTGTAATTCCGAATAAAAGCTCAAGCTCTAGTGTGAAATTACGCGATGGTGACATTACTTGGCAGAGTTTCTTAGAAAGATCAAAACAATCTAAGTAAAAAACCCTTCAAAAAGTGATTATTTTAACGTTTAGTCCCTAAAAAAATCTTTAATTTCTCGTGAATTTACAGAGATGCAGAGTTTCCAGCTGTAGAGTTACCTGCTGAAGCGTACACTAATATTCTCTTTTCTTCCGGAACAACAGGTATAAACAATATAGGGACCTATAGTGCAATTAACAAATAAAAATTCTCTAATATTGTATGACATATAGGGGATCCAAAGGCTATACCATGGACAGCTATGACACCTATAAAAGCAGCTTCAGATGGGTGGGCCCACGGAGATATACAAAAAGGTGATATAGTAGCATGGCCCACTAACCTAGGGTGGATGATGGGACCATGGTTAGTTTATAATTCGTTACTATGTGGAGCATCCATGGCTTTATATAATGGTTCTCCTCTTGGTTTCGGTTTTGCTAAGTTTATACAGGTCAGATTTATTTATATTATTATTTTATGTTTTTTTAGAAATCTTTTTTATTTATAAGATTGAATATTTATTTAAATTTTCCAGGATGCTAAAGTAACTATGCTTGGTGTAATTCCAAGTATTGTGAGGGCTTGGAAAAGTACAAATTCTGTTGCTAATTGTGACTGGTCAAATATTCGGTAAGTTATCAATTTTTTACCATTTAGTCCCTTATCTTGCAAAGATACCATTTTAATCCCCTATTTTTATCTTCCAACATACGACATTCTTAGCCCTATTTTTTCATAAGTATTTTGTGGTGTGATAGCAAAATAACACGTTTAAGGGCATTTTAGTCTTTTAACACATCAGTGATATGGTGACATGTGGATTTAATACCTATATATATGAAAAAGGACTAACATAGTCACAAAATCGTAAGATAAGGAACTAAAAAATGTTACGTTTACAATCTAAGGGACTAAATTGTGGAAAAGGTCAAAGATAAAGGACCAAATAGGTTATTTACTTATTTACCCTTTATTTTTTTGTGGACACAGTTGCTTTGGCTCTACAGGTGAAGCATCTAGTGTAGATGAATATTTATGGCTAATGGGAAGAGCTTTTTACAAGCCTGTTATTGAATATTGTGGTGGAACTGAAATTGGAGGTGGATTTATTTGCGGTTCACTTTTGCAACCTCAGTCCCTATCCGCCTTTAGTACACCTGCTCTAGGCTGTAATTTATTTATTCTCGGCGAAAATGGACATCCTATAGTAAGCATCTTTTTTTTTTTTTTTGCATTTTACCCCCCTAAGATTTACAAAATTCGCATTATATACAATTTTGTAAACCTGAGGGGTTGGAATGCAATTTTTGATAAATGTGTTGTTTTATTATGGTAAGCCATCGGATAAGCCTGGAATGGGTGAGATGGCTTTAGGTCCACTTATGTTCGGAGCTTCAAGCACGCTTTTAAATGCGGATCATTATAATATTTATTTCAAAGGAATGCCTATATGGAATGGAAAGGTATACACGCATATAAGGGGTTTTATGTCATTTGTTGCTAAATAGAGTTTAACGTATTTGCAAACAGGTCCTTAGAAGACATGGAGATGTTTTTGAACGCACGTCTAGAGGATACTATCATGCACATGGTCGTGCTGACGATACAATGAATATCGGGGGTATAAAGGTCTGTTTAATTTTATCCCTTTCATCATAAAATCAAGTGCACAATATAAAATTACTTTGATTTTTTTTTTTTTTTTAATTATAGGTGAGTTCAGTTGAAATTGAACGGATATGTAACGGAGTAGACAGTAATATACTCGAAACAGCTGCTATAGGGGTCCCATCACCTGGAGGTGGGCCCGAGCGGTTAGTTATAGCAGTTGTGTTCAAAAACTCAAATGACTCAACTATCAACTTAAATACCATTATGTCATCTTTTAATTCTGCTTTACAAAAGAAATTAAATCCATTGTTCAAGGTATGACTGATTTTCACTCTTTTGCAAACTTATATAATTTTAACGGTTGAGATTTGTAGGTTGCGAATATTGTGCCTTTACAGTCTCTTCCAAGAACTGCTACAAATAAGGTCATGAGAAGGATATTAAGGCAACAGTTTTTGAAGACTGATCAAAGTTCAAAGATGTGAGGTGTGTATAAATAAAGACAATAAAAAAATATTACAACTCCATGGTTTAAGTGTTGTATGTGTAATAAAATCGATATGGAATAGTTTAACTTATGGCAATACAATTTTAAGGAGCCTGGTTAATTTAACGTGTCAAAGGCCACACGCTCGTATATTCACCCTCTCTCTAACTAATAATAGTAAAGAAATTTTATAATATAACCTTATGTTATATAAAATCAGAGGTTTAAGAACACACTAATAATATAACACACTAAAATAGCTTGTGTTTAGGATCTCTTAAGTAACACAAGATAATCCATTTCCACATACATAACATAATCTATTACATTTAACTACTACCATTACTATTATGGCTAGCTAGCTAGTTACCAATGTTTGTTGTATTCAGAAGAAACATTGTTTCTCAAAGCACAACAACCAACACTATAAATAAACAAGATAATTATGAAAACAATAATGTTGGTGAGTGTCAAGAGTTTCCATTCTCGTTTAATGTTGGAAAGTACAGCTGCTTTGCATGAGTGACATTCGTAACATAGTTCTGTCTGAACATTGCTCCATGTTTTGCAATCAACGTTGTCTTCTGTTTCTTTAGGTAGGCCTTTTTTGGGCTTTATCCATGTTGTTAAATTCTTTGATTCGAATCCGCAGTACGAAGGTGGTTGACAACATCCCAACTACAAATAACGCAAATTATTAAATAAATTGTAATATAAGAAAATATCAAATATTCCCAAGTTATAGGTAAATTACTTTTTCCACTTAAACTTTTCAAGACTAGCTGTATATACATTTTAAAGTATTTTTCTTGTTGCAATTTTTGAAGGACTCTTGATTGAATTAATTCATATTATAGAATACTTTATTACATCTTATAATTTTATTTCAAACAAATCTGCAGCACCATGCAATGCTTATAAGTGGCACCACGATCAACCCTAATAATACATGGCTATGTAGATATTTTTTTTAGTTATTCTATGGGTTGATACTTGTTTTAGTGGTTAAAATATTCATGTAATGCCTAAAAAATTCTGTGACGGACTCTTGCTCGAGTTAAATGACTCTTTGACGTATTAAAAGATAGTAAAAATTTAGCATATAAACATATTATTTTTGTATTTAGTAATAGTACTAGTATTTTACTTGTAATTATCGGCCTAATGCAAATTACCTTTTATAAAAGTGACCGCGAGTAAACTTTTTCTAAACCACTTAATAATCACATAAAAGCCTCTTGATTATCCATTAAACCTCTCCGTAATTCTATGCCATAAATTTGGATTCCTTTTTTATCCCCTTAATTTAGTGGTGTATCTAGGGATGTCAATGGGGCGCGGGTTTGCGTGTACCCGTCCCACCTCACTTTAAACGGGGCGGGTTTTAAGGTACTAAATGGGGTTTGGGGCGGGTTGTGGGGATGGATCTTCAAAACCCGCACGAGGCGGGGCGGGTTGTGGGGATAAGTATTCCCCATCCCGCAAACCCTCCCCGCATGTATATAATATATAATTAATATATTTCATTTATAATATATATTTAATTTTAATAATTATTAAATCAAAGTTTGGGTACGTCTATTAAAACACACAAAGTTTAAATTATTCAAATGAAATTGCAACTCCAAGGGTAGAATTTGTTTAAAAATCAAAAATACAAATGCAAATTCTAAAGAATGGAATATTTGAGAGTTCAAAAAATAGTAAAATTTGTAGTAATAAAAAAAAATTGAACGATCAAATTAAAACCCGCGGGTAGAACCCACTCCCCGGGGAATAAATGAGCGGGGCGGGACGGGGTGTGGGGAAGAACAACGCGGGGGCGGGGCGGGGTGTGGGGCTTCTATTTTTTTGTGGGGCGGGATGCGGGGATAGGTAAACCCGCCCCAAACCCGCCCCATTGACATCCCTAGGTGTATCTAATTCAACGGTAATTTAGAATTACACACCAAAAAATTATCAAAATAAATATAGAATGCTATTGCAAAAGGGTCACAAACTTCTTATTTGTTTCAATTATCATATAAGTGTCCGGGTATAATATTTGATGGTTAATGTTAAAAAAACTATATTAGTGATTGAGCGTAAATAAATAGAAAAGTAGTTAAGGCAAAGGAATTAAAAAATACCTGAGTTCTCTTGTAGATTTTTTCACCTTTATCTTTACAAAGCTCCATACCAACAAAGCAAGACTTAATTTTATTCCAATTTTCAGGATCCACAACATGTTTTTGCAACCAATGTGAGTAATCTCCAGTTTTAGCCTGATCGATCCCTTTGTTAGAAATAGCATCACCAACACTTTTATTTGTAATCATAATCGTAAAAACCGTAAAACCAATCAACCCCACGATCAACAAAAACAATACCAACAAGTACATCCAAAGGAAAAACTTGAGTTGATACCATGCACCGATTAAGCCAAGAATTGACAAGGCCAATAAGGCGCAACCTAGTATAAGGAGAGGTTTTTGTAGGACTTTTTCGCAATTGGTACCCGAGTGTAATTGAAACCAAATGGATGAGCCTATGGCAATCAAGGCGAAGATGATGAATACCATGTTAAAGAATGTAACGATTACATTGCTTGCACGAGCCATCAAATTTTTTGACAAGAATATTATGGTTTTAAAGTAAGATTTATGATGTGAAAATGGGAAAATTAACGCTGTCGATATGTAGGTTTGTTTTGTTGAAAAGAAATGGATGTTATAAAGAAAAAAAAACAGAAAGAGGAACCATATACGAATGCAGTGGTTACAACTGATTTTTCAAAAAACAAATGTAGATCTTAGCAACGGCTAAATTCGAATTGGACAATTACTTAATAATCAAATTTAAAATATCAAAAAATTAATTAAATAGGTCAATGCGTTTAAATTTCATCCAAAAAGAATCGGTCAATGCGTTTAACCTGAATAAGAAGATATTTATAAAAAGGGTTTAGGCCTAAAATAGGATTAGTCTTCTAATTGTAGGTTACCTAAGATTTTTATTCTAAGTATAGGCCTAAATATAATTAGTCTTCTAATTTTAGGCCTTTAAAATTATTTAGTACCAAAATTACCCCCATATAAATAATATACTTTTTAATTAACACCTTAATAAACACACACATTGCACGCACGACATCAGAGTTCTCTCCCACATACATACACTACACACCTAAAACACACACTAACTTAAATTCTTCAATTTTTGCTCGAATTTCACATAGTTTTCGAAGCTAAATCAACAATCTAAGCTTCTAATCTAAGAATATCAAGGAATTTACGCTAAAAAACAAGCTTCTAAGGGTTTTTTTCATTAACCTAAACTTTATGGGTTCATATTTTAGACTTAAGGGGCTTTTTTACAAATACTAAGAGTTTTTTTCATTTACCAAAACTTTAGGGGTTTATTTTCGAGACTTAAGGGGCTCTTTTACAAAGACTAAGAGTTTTTTTCATTTACCGAAACTTTAGGGGTTCATGTTCAAGACTTAAGGGGCTCTTTTCACAAAGACTAAGGGTCTTTTTTATAATTTACAAAGACTAAGGGTCTTTCTTATTTTTTACAAAGACTATGGGGCTTTTTTACAAAGTTAAAGGGTATTTTAACACATTTTCGAAAGACTAAGGGGCTATTTTATACTTTACAAAGACTAAGGGTCTTTTTTACACATTTTCGAAAGTAAAGGGTTAAAATTTACACATTTAAACAAAGTTAACTACACAAAGTAAAGGGGATGAAAGAATATACCTTCTTGTGATGTTTGTAATACAATTGCGAGTTTGAATAAGTTGTAAAAGAAACTTGAAAGTTGAAATGAAAAACTAAAGTTAAGTAGATGAAAGTGAAGACTTTTGTTTCGTAAGTTAAAATTGTTTGCAATGTGAGTATTACAAAAGAAAGAAACACACTTTTTTTTTGTCAACCCAAAGAAACACACTTATATAGGCAAAAAGGAAGGTGTGTAAAGATGGTAGTTGGAATTAAAATGGTAGATGAGATGTGACTTTTTTATAGAGTGTAAATACAATGCTGAAAATAGCATTTCTCTTTATATCAAATCATTGTCACAAAAGATATTTACTGATTTTGAAGTGACAAGAATCAACCCCATTTAATAGCATTTCAGAAATTTGAAATCATCTTCTACTTTACTTCACAAATCAGAAAAGTTAAACCCCATTTATATTTTTCAAATGTTAGAAATGCAACAACTTGCCAATTTCATGTTACATTTCAAATACTCTAAAGTTAAAAACAATTTAGTATTGCATTGTCATCACCAAAACCGCCTAAGTAAAAAATTGGTCCTTCAAAGGAAAATCAAATTTGTGTTGGGACTAAAATGCTAAAATTCAGATTAAATCATCATTTTAGAAATTCCTCTATATCCAAATCCAAAGTTTATGAAAATTAAGGGGTCAATTTGTCATCAAAGATGGTTTATACAAAAGTTTGTCATCATTTTTGTTTAAAGAAGGGGGTGATTTGCATTTTCAAGAACTAAAAACCCATCAATTCTTAAAACCAAGCAACTATTTATGTCAATTCAAACCAAAATTTCAACTACTTGATCTTGACATTCTTAACCGATTCCTCCAATTCGCAAATTAGGATTTCAAAGGGACCATCATGCAAATTCAACTACTCAAAGGGAATCCACATTGCCAAATTGTAATATATTCATTATCTAAATTGTAATATATATAGCCTAATTGAAATATATATATATATATTTTTCAATATACACAGGGACTAAAATTGCAATTTTCAAAAATCAATTCAACAAATATAGACAACTTCACCAAAAACAGGACCAATATAGCACAAACCATTAATTTTCCCACAAATTTATCAAAAACCAGTTATTTTCTTTCCAAAACCAAGTATCAAAAACTGGAGAAAATCCAAAATCGCTCAAAATCAGATAAATTACACATGGGTTCAAAGCCATCTACTTACAATAGTAGTCAAAGGGGCCAAACACGCAAATTCAATACTCAAACTAAATCAACATTGACAAATTGTTTTATTTTCATTCTACAAATTGTAATATAGATATTTTTCAAGAAACACAGGGCCTAAAGTTGCAATTTTCAAAAATAAGTTCAACAAATGTAGAGAACTTCACCAAAAACATGACCAATATAGCACAAAACCATTGATTTTCCCACGAATTTATCAAAAACCAGTGAATTATTTTCCAAAACCGAGTATAAAAAATTGCAGAAAATCCAAAATCACTCAAAATCAGATCAATTACACATGGGTTCAAAGACATCTACTTACCATAGTAGTCAATACATAACCCATCAACAATATATCCATCTTCATCATTAGAGCACCATTAGAACATGCCAACATGAATAACCAAATAAATCATTACAAAGAATAGATAAAAAAACATTATAGAAGTGATAATTGAATATTAGAGAAGAATTAGACAAACCATAGGGAAGAATTAGACAAACCACCATCCACCACCACCATATCTCGGCGTATTACGAACCTAAACCACCACGACAGTTTAATCAAGCCACCATCAAGAATTAAATAAGGCTAGTAGTTCAAAAAGGAATTGAATGGGGGAGGTGGGTTTGGTGAGATGAATTAACGCAGCGAAAGAATGGGGTGTATTGAATGGGTCGGTGGGCTATGCTGTAGATCTCCCCGCCTAGGTGCGTCTAGACGCCGCCTAGGCGTCAACTCCCCCTTCAGGCGCTTACGCCTAGTTAAAACTCTAGGCGTTTTTGTCTAGCGCCTTAGTCGTCGTGGAATAGGCGCCTAACCCGTCTAGACACCGATTAATGGCAAAAAATAACCGCCTAGGCGCCGATTAGTGGCAAAATATGTCCGCATAGGCCTTCTTGCTATTTTTTTGATTCTCGAGAATATTTTAATTGATATTATAACTCAATTTTTAGCAATTTTATATATACTATAGTGTTGTTAGATGAATTTTATGTCTTAAATAGTTAAAATTGCTATAGTTACTACATATATGTTATTAAATATACAAAATTACACAGCGGGGTTCAAAACCGTATAATTCCTCCTAGGCCCCGTGTAATCCTGCCTAGGCGCTAGGCCCGGGTCGACCGCCTAGGCCTAAAAACCGAGATCTGCAACATAGTCGGTGGGTGTGGGTTCGAAAGAGAAGCCAAGAGTGGGGTGTATTGAATGGGGTCGGTGGGATGGGTTTTAATGTTTAATGTTTTAATGAAAAGAAAAATTCTTATCGGTCCGAACCGGTTCAAACCAAAGTTTTTTTATTAGAACCGAACCTATAAGGTGAACCAACGGTTTGGAGCGGTCCAAGACCGTATGCCTGCTCCAGTTCGGTCTGGTTCCAGAACCGACCGGTCCGGTGGACCGAAGAACCGAGACCGATAGTCAGACTGATTTATAATAAACCAGTTGGGATTAGCTCACTGGGCAATGCCTTGGTCATCCAATTTAGTGGATGCAGGTTAGAACCGAGTCAATGACTCCGAGTCAAAAGTAGCTCTCCTATGTAACAAAAAAATCTCATATAACATATATATTATATTTTAATCATATAAAAACTAATTATGATAACTATTTAATTAGTTTAATGATATTTTATTAATATATAGGATGAAAATCTTAACCTACAAAACTCATGGAACTAAAATTAAAAATAAGAAACAAGTTATACCCCCACTTCTTTTCCACTAGTATTTTTTCACACAATTTAATACTTTTATTTTATGTCTCATGTAATTTGTCATCCAACAAATTTAAATGTTCTATCCAAGAATTTTAATTGAGAACGAAATTAAAAAAACAGATAAAAACATTGTCTTTGACGCGAAAGTATCGACGGATACAATTTTTTCTTCAAAAATACACTTAAAGATACATATCTTCTCGAAATTCTATCAATAAATTTACGAAGATTATGGTTTATCCATTTTACAAGATGCAATTCATCAATACTAGAACTTTTAATTTTGATAAAGAAACCACCATACCGCCCCAGAGTTTTCGAGATATCAGCATTGTCATATAAATACTAATCCACGATTCACTAAATTAAGCTAAAGAAACCAGAAAATCAACATGTCATTATCCCCTAAAACTTTGCTAGTAATTATAGTAATTCAGTGGAAATAAACCATCTTCCTAGTTCCTACAACTTGCCATTCATTTCATTGTCTCCCCAAAAAACCTTTCAATAGTTGATCATTTCTGATTAAAGAGAACCGTGCTCATGCCTTTTCCTGTTCATCTTTTTGGTTATCCAATATGAGATAGGTATCACTAAATTTCTTGGTTTACCCTTATTTTGTCAAACGCTAATAAATTGATGACACTTAAGGATCCAATAATCAAGTTATGAACGTCTCACCGTCTTGGACATCTTAGATAATTAATCAGTCAAGGCTTTGGTTAGAATTCTTCTTCTGTATCCTACTTTTCTTCTTTCTCGTTCTCTCAACTACAAAACTAGGGTTTCTTGTATATTTCATTCTTATGCTAGATTTTTTTTTGAATTAGTGTTAAATTGTTTTAACTTACTTGCATGTATTAATATAGAGTTATTCTCGATTGTTGTCTAGGGTTTCAGATTGAAATCTTAGGGTTTTAGTGAAACATTGTAATAGTTGGATATGGAATGATTATGAAGGTGTAATATGATTTTATAGTGCATCAAGTATCTCTCATAGATTCCATAGTGTGGATGTAGGCATATTATTGATGAACCACGATAAAATCTTGTATTCTTTACTTTTTTGCAATCTTTTCTTTTATACTTTATTTCTTGGTGACCCAAAATGATTTGAACATTGATACTATTTTTCTGAGCCTAAATCTAAGAAACCAAATATACGTATATACAACATAGACAAGTGAGTTGATCATCATGATCACTCGAGAGTTGCTAATACAAGATATATAATTCGAGTGTGGGATCAACATGTGAATTAATGGTCTATTGTACACTGACCTATCAGATTTCAAGGTCATGTATACCTATTCAACTCTTCAGTTTGTCGGCTGCTCAGTCGGCATTAGGGTTTTACACCGGGTTAGGAAATATGCATAACAAACCAACCTGTTTATACTAACCCGAACAAGACTAGTTATTTATTGGGTGGGGTGCGGTTTACATTTTAAAAAATATACATTTTTTGTGAGTTGCGAATTTTAAAGTTGAAACTCACATACATGCATATCCATGTTTTAGGAATCATGTGTTTCTCGCTCTACATATCTTTTTTTCTTCCTTCTCTTTGAAAAAATTAAAATACTTTATCTTACAATGATATTCCATCAAATAAGTCTAATTATGTATTCTATTATGATGGTATCTCTATTTTTTTATTAATTCAAGATTTATTTCACTAAAATCTCATTATGGTTTTCAAAATCAAAGTTCATTTGAAATGGATACAACAACTTTCATTTATAATGTAAAATTGATTCCCCCAATAATCTAGATACACCTTCGATCTGTTTATAACCTAAGCATCCCGAATACACTCGAAATCCATCATACTCCTAACTCAATGTTTTATATAATGTATTGCGTCGATGCGAGTCTAAATTTTCAAAAATGGCACAAAAACAAAAGGTTTGCGGGTTAAACATTTTTATCCCAAAATAACCCAAGCACAACCCTAATAACATAGGCTGGAGTAGGCATTGGTGTTTCTAAATGTCAACATGTTCTCTTTTACCCATCTAGAAGAAACACTCATTTTTTAGAAGATTTTTGCCCAAAAACCTCGACCATACCCATAATTTATATTCCTTCCGTTTCAAAATGTTTGTCCACTTACTAAAATTAATGTTTCAAAATGTTTGTCCATTTAGAAATTTTAAGACACTTTTTTCCAATTTTTTCCATTACTACCCCTATTAAAAAATTAAAATTTATATTTCCAATACACATTTAAGATATCAAGACACTTTATGAAGGGTAATTTTGTAATAGAGATTGTAATCATAAATTTTCTTAATTCGTGTGAAAAGCAAAGTGGACAGACATTTTGAAACGAAGGGAGTAACTTTTAAAAGTAGCATCCCAAAAATTAGCGTTAGAAAAGTAAATACCCTTGAACACCTTCGTAATAAGTGAGTATGAATTAATCAGATCCCTCATATTTGATTAGCCAAAATGGATAGGTTCATTTATATGGAAGTCTCCAAACAATTGCACCAATCTTTTAGCTAATACTGTGTCTGTCGGTCTTTTCCCAAGCAAATCAATAAATTTGTTGTTGTATATGCGATTCCCACCAAAATCAACGGCCATATCCTATAAGGATTTACATAAATAACAAGATCGACATCACATAGTTTGTTAGAACTTGTTACACAACTTTAAAAAGAACTTCTTTGCCCTCTTCCATTAATAAATACGCTCTTTCATGGGTAAGGGTGGATCTAGGGGCTAGGGGTGGCGACAACCCCCTTGCCGGGATGCATAGCGAATTTATTTTATTTTATAAGAAAAAAGTTTAGTAAAACATACATTAAGCCCCCAGTGCCCTGTATATTAGCCTCCCTGGCTTGGATGCCCAACATATTTTTCTAGAGAATCTGTCCTTTTAACTTGTAAGGCATCTAAAGTCGGATTTATCAAGTATACTAAGGGTACCTTTACTGGAGAAAATGGTGGATTTTAAAAGGTTTATCTTCTGGCCCGAGACAAACATAGTATCTACTAAACACATCCTTGAATGCTTGTATTTCCTCTAGAATGATGGCAACAAAGTACAGAAAATTATCTACGAATAAGAGGCAAGTCAGTGTTGGGCACTCTTTAGCAATTTTAATTCCTCTAATGTTTTCATTCAAGCATCCAAAGTTGACTAATCCCAAGTCCCAACAAGTGCCTTTGTTAGAAGGCAAAACAAGAAAGGTAAGAGCGTATATTTTTTGAGCGGAGCTCGAGCTGTTCACGTCATTTACATCTAACTGTAACTAACAGAGAATGTGCATGAGAGGATAGTTAGCTGGAGTGCAAGTGTAAAAAATAGATTTTCGTTTAAAAAAAACACTTCAGCAGGTCAAAGAGGATAGTCCAATTCTCTACTGGACTAAGATAGTGTGGTATAAAAGAAACATTCCAAAGTGCAGTTTTTGTACTTGGCTTGCGTGTCTTGATAGACTTCCTACAAAATCAAGAATGTGTGAATGGGGGAATCAAGTCAACGTGTTATGCGATTTATGCCACAATGCTACAGAAGATAGAGATCATATATTCATATTATGCCCCTTTGCGAATAGAATTTTACAGCTTTGTATGTATAACTGTGATATTACTATGCCAGTTGTTCAGGAGTGGGATGTGATGATGGAGTTTATTTTTAATAACACTGAGGATAAATTCATGTGCACTATTATATCAATATGGTTCACCTCATATGTTTATACCATGTGGAGTAATAGGAATGCGTGTGTTCATGATGGAAAGAGAAGTAATGAGGAGCAGATCATGAGAAGTATTAAGTTCTATCTTAAAGCAAAGCTGGATAACTGCACGAAATTTGAAAATAAAGGGAATAGGTGTCTAATTGTACAAAGATGGCAATTGAGTAATGTTTTTGTTGATTAATGTTTTTCTTGTATTTTATTGAGTTGTAATAGTTGAATTAGTTGCGAAGGATGTAAAAATACTGATGTCTTGAGACAATGTGCTCATGTGACACTGCTGAATGTACTGACTAATGTTGAGCTTAATGAAATTTTTGAAATTATCAAAAAAAAACAGAGAATGTGCATGGATGAACTGATCAAGCTATTTTAAAGATATGAATGACGATTGAGAAAAATAATCACCGATATCAATAAATCAATTAACCATTTTCTATATGCGAATTAGATAAAAAAGAAGAAATGAATGAAATAATTGCCATATGATCTATTTCTGAAAAAGAGCGGTATATAACAATTGATTCCAAGTATCAGGAACTCCAGGAAGACACCAATGGCTACAATCTGAAGCACGGGACCCTCCAAATCCATATATAGAAGGGTGTCCATCTTTCCTTAACTGAGACAAATTTGTAATATCAAGGAGATAAACTTTTTTCGACATTTTTCCCAACACTCTTCTTACTACTATTTCTGCCGGATGTGGCCCTCCGGGGTATTTCGGTTGTAGTACCGGTTTCCATTCCCCCTTGCAAGTCCTAGTTTTTGTGTTCCCCCATTCTCTAGCGCTGAGATTATATGGAAATAAACTTGGTTAACACTAAATCATTGAAAAATGTAAAAATTAAAATTACTCGAGGTTTAAAAAAATGACTTACTTTGAGTGTTCTGGAGAGATTCCCTGGAAGAAAACCTTAGTTTTCTTAGGATTCACATAAGAATCTACCCATTTTGCCCATGTGTTCAGCCCTATTTCGAACGCCACTAATCGATTCATATCTTTGTATAACATATTCTTTACTTGAATATAATCCCATCTGTAACAAGAGGAAAAACGAAACATGATAAATTGCAACATTGCCTCTATGCTATTGAAAATAGCATTTATACCAAACATGAAAGAATATGAGCATTTACGGTTGTTGGTGACCAGTGTGAAGCCACCAGTGCCAGGTATTGAAAATTAGTACGTCTTTTCCAGTCCATTGTTTCCCGCTGCTTAGTGAATCAAGATTAAGAACTCGACCAATCTTCTTTTTATACATAATATCAACAAAAAATGAATTCCGGGAAAGCATTATGGAAACGTTGTATGACTGCAAATCGAGTAATTAAGTTAGCTAAATGTTACTAACATCTATGAAATGCATGCTGACCATAGAACTGAAAAAAGCATAGACACATATAGTGAATTTTTTTTCTTGAGGCTAGTGTTCTAAACTTCGACCCGCCTAGGTAGTGTGATAAGTCTTCTACCACCTACAAAATGGTTTTCTGGACCGCCTAATTTAGAATTTAATTCTTATCATCATCCTCATTCTCTCATAACTCCATCATATAATGATTGTCTTGATAACTTTTTAGAAGCCGACCCTAATTAATAAACATTATAGAGACAAAAGAAGGAAGTAAAAAATGAAAGAGAAAACAGTCTTACAAGAAATTTAAATTCAGATAGATTTTTAGTTCTCGAGAGTTTGTATTGAGCTCGTGGCATTGATTTATGAAGCATGCATGTCAAAGATTGCCATTGATTCAAACTCAATGAATCTCCAATAAACATAATCCGCTTTCCTCTGAATCTTTCTAGAAAATATTTACCATTGAACCTATACTCAAAAAAAAAAAAATTACAATTAATGTGCATTTTGTATCAATTTCTAACTAATTGATTAATCATAAAACATAAAGTTGTTGAACTCTTATCAATTTTGGGAAGAGTAAGAGTCTGTTATAATAAGAACATATTTTGCCGATGCTTAGGTGCAACTAAGCATTACTCTTAAAAATAAGATCAATATAAATAAAGAATGGATGCAAACATATTTTTTAAAAATTGTTTAGTAAATTTGTAAGCTAATTTTCAGATTTTTGTAAATAAAGTCAATGGGAGCGCAGGGTTATCATGTGCATTTCTGACCATCTTATTATTTTTCAGCAATCTTTTAGTCAACTGTCGATTAACCTCTAAGTACATGCATGCTTATATCAGAAAGAAGATTTTATTAACCGTTTAAATGATTATGTAGATTGAAAATTTAGTAATTTGATCAGTCATGCCCAAATTCTTTCACCATTTTTGTCCATTGCTTGATTTGCTTCAACCATGTTAGCAAGTTAATTGATCCATTCTTAAAGATTTGCAAAACAAAAATAATACACTAGCTTGTGTGAAAATAAGAAACGGAAAAGTTATAAAACAAAAATAGTAGGCAAAACAAAAACATGATATTATGGTGACACACGATATAAAAATAATAATAGCTCATAATGATTGGCAAAAAAATATAAAAATAATAGCTCATAATGGAGCAAGCAATTAACATGAATGTACCTTGGTATGTTGCATACATTAGGTTGCCATCTATAGTTGAGATAGAATTTATCTGGTCGACCATTCTTTTGACAATTAAAAGGTTGCTCTATGAATGGACAATCACTTGAGTTGTAAAGAGGATACGATGATGATCTATCATATATCCATCTTCCGTCAAACAAATTGCAATTTCGTCCTCCAACTTTCTTGTTATTAATATCTCTGATGATTTCTCCATTTATATGGTGCAAAATAGATATAATTACCAGTACTATAGTTACACCATGACCATCCATAACGATATATGAACATGAACACAACCAGAACCAAAAAAATACTTAAATAATTAGAAACAAGTTGTGGTTAGTTGTTTTCAAAACATATAAGGTTTAATTTATATATGCATAACTAGCTGCATATCGTTATGGGATATTAGTATACCATGGCAGAGGGAAAAAAGTTTGATGAGAATAAGGTGTAAACTTTAGATACTTATATAGTAGTGGCTCTGCCAAGTGTAGCTTCTTTTATAAGTAAAGTCCTAGTTAGTACTTAGTACTTGTGTTAAGTGAAACTAGTTGCAAAGTTTATATGTTTTTTGACAGCATGCCTAAGTATCTCAGCTTAAAAAGCAAATCTACTATTTAATAACCAAATTATTTTTTATATATATATAGTTTAAGAAAAGAAATATCAAAATTTAAAGTACATGACTTTGACTTAGAACAGTCAATTTGCAACGTTTTATTTATAAACTTGTTGTCTTCTTTTCTTTTATTTTATTTTAACGTACATCTGTCCACATATATATAAGTTACAGAAAATAGGAACTAACGACATAATTGAAACTTTTTATATTGAAATTTATGGAATTAAACTGTAACCTCTCTGTCAATTGCAAAGAATCTAAAGATGAGTTGGAAACAAAACGTGTTGTCAGTAGGTCTGTCATAGGAAATTAAAGAATTTGGATCCTCCATTATCGGCTGTTTCATCGCCCGCCATTAACTTGTAGCATTAAGCCATTAACCAATTTTCTATGAACTTCTGCAACTGTTTTTTTTTCAATAATTTTAGTCAACATTCTTTAATAATACTGGTCTAATTACCTCAGTTTTATTAGCTAAACATTATGAACAAATTACAACTCAAATTAGGTGGCTAAACCTGTCTAAACTACAAGAAGAAAAACTAATAAGCCTAACATTAGAACCAATTACTAAAGCCAACAAGAAAACTCAAGAAATTACAACTTAGACACCAAACAAAACACACCACTCAATCTCAACCTGGCTCATTAGTTGATCATCGGTCTAACTTCCCTTACTATGAATCTTAGTACTTTTTTAGCTCCAAATTGCATAGAAGTAATTGGTTAGCCAAGCACTAATAATTGCAGCATCAATCTACCCTTTCTTGCATGAACAAGAAATTTGTAACTAATAAAAAACAAGAAACAAGATAATACTCTTGCTCTAAATTAGGATTTGAATATTCAAGAATAGATCACTACTACAGTTTACCTCTTTAGCGACCAAAGTACTAGCGATCGCGGTTGGTGGTTGGTAAAGAATAGGATTTCAGAATTTGAGAATACTACGTGGTCGCTGGTAGGTGGATTTCGGAATTTGAAAAAAGAACAATCTTTGGTTCAACGACCACCATTTCGATACGTAAAAGTTTAAAAAAATTAAAAAACTACCCTACAAAACGTCAGCAATGAAGATGTTCTTAAATGTCATTTATTGGGACGATTCTGAAAAACCTTCTCCTCACCCATATATAGAGACCTCTCTCATTTGTAAAAATACAAAAACTTAGAATTTAGAAAAAAATACTCTACTCTCCTCCCACTTATAATATTCTGATATTACTAAAGTAGAGTAGAACCTCTGTTAGAAATATCGACACGACTGAAATATCTTTTTAATGCAACTTTATATACCGTGTAATCGTTTTTTCTCGAATTTTCGTGTAAGTTTCATTTTTTTCAATAACTTGTAATAGTGTAGTGTTACTTTAATTGGAAATTATTTATCTTTTACTTTTAGGAAATCCATTTCTTTCGCTTTTAAAACCAATGATTGAAATTTTACCAACAATTTAAAATGATATTCGTTTTATATCACTGGTTCTTTTTCGAAATGTCTTTTCCTATCTCGACGATCGCTTCACCATTGAACACAAAGACCTTTCCCGACGTGAATAAGTTGAAACCCCTTAATGGTTCCAACTACAAGTGTTGGGCATAAAAGATCTTGATATGCTTGAACAGTACGAACTCGACTTCGTAGTATTCGAAGATCGTCCACTTATGGTGGAAAACGGAGTTCCTACTGAAGAAGAATAGGCTACATATCTTACTCTTGAAGACAAGGTAAAAAAAGCAAACACAGTGGCTCGGTGCTAGATGTTGAACAATATCTCAAATCCCATCTTTGATCTCTTTGCCAAAGAGAGATCGTCAAAGATCATATGGGAAACTCTTGAAAAAAAATATGGGGCTGATGATTCTGGTAAAAAGATATATACGGCGTGAAATTTTCATAATTGTGAAACGAATGTGCTACAAGTGGGAGTCACTATATGAGATAGTATGTTGTAGCACACACAATTTATTTTTTAAAGAGATATAGTCTCCGGTGGTAGATGAACTTTTATTTGCTATTACTTTTTATGAAAGACTTTATATAAGTCTTATGTCGAGCACTATAAATCATTATATATGATTGAAGGGTCGATTCAATTTATGTCGTATTATTTATTACTCATATTAAATGTATCAAGTTATAAACCACTGTGTTATACTCACATTATGGGGAGGCATTTACACAATGTACTCTTTTTCCCTGAGCATAGATCTTTTCCCACTGGGTTTTCCTTGCAATGTTTTTAATGAGGCAAGTTATATAAACGTATAGAAGAATATTGTACTTTTTTTTTCTTTACTAGGATTCTGTCCCATTGGGTTTTTTAAAGAAAGGTTTTAATAAGGTATATTCTCAAAATTAAATATTTAAGGGGAATGCATTCTTTCAACAAATAAACAAAGACCAACAATATGCTACTTGTATCATTCAAGATAAAGGGGGCTACATTAAAGATGTTCATCAAATTCACTCAAGTGACAATTGGAAAATTTATATACAAAGGGCATCACCTACATCTACATTCAAAAAAATTAATGCACAAGATTGTCATACAACGACTTCAAGATCTTTCTTGAGAGGCTAACAAGAGGGGGAGACAAATATGCACTACCCTCTTTTTCTTCATCAAGATTTTGTCCTAATAGGTTTTCCTGATAAAGGTTATTAATAAGGTATTTTTAGAAAGTGTATAAAGAAATGTATTCTTTTTCTTTCACTAAATTTTTCTCCTACTAGGTTTTTTTAGGAAGGTTTTAACGAGGCATATTCTTAGGGACTGAATATCCAAGTGGGAGTGTTATAAACCTATATGTGGATAGTCAGTTCAGCCCATGAACTTGTAGTCAAGCCCATGAAGACTAGGGTTTAGGTTTCCTATTTGCTATATATATGAGTCTATACTATGTAATTCACACACTTCTAATAATCAATTCTCTATTATTCTCACTGTTCATAACAATGTTCATGGTTTTTGATATTTTTGCGATTAACTAAACCATTTCCATCCCTATATATTATAGCAAGGCTTAAACATGAACTTTATTTTTCTCTTTCCTAATTACCCCTGTCTTACATTGTAAAAAATCTAGCAATAATATATACTTTTTTGTTCTTTCATTGTAATGTAATCTAGTTATGACAAATGACTTATATTTATAGGTTAAAGTTAATTTTGCACTTGTATTAAGTTTTCATGTTAAATTAAAAGTATTGTTATTTCTTGTATATATTGTCATATTGTTATATTTTAATAAGATTAAAGTATAACGAATATAGATGTGATAACCAATTAAGAAATTTGGTGATAAATGGATATGAATTGGTTAAACTATTCTTAATCGATGTGATTGTGGTTATGGCATTTTCCGAAGATATCAGTACGGTGTTATCCCTAATCCCAAGGATTATTTGTTTGGGCCTTAACCTGTTTCTTTCTGATAAAATTTTAAAGTCGTTATGGACATTTCCTATAATGATTAAATAATTAATGGGGTTATAGGAATATATGTATTATTAAGTACTCCCTCCTTCCCATTTTAATTTCAGTTTTTGGCTAAAGCACACATATTAATAAAGTTTTAATTTTTACACAACTAAATTAAAAATGACTTAGTTAGCCCTGTTAATTACTTATTAAAATTTTATATGAATATAAACGACAAAGTTAATATTAGAAAAATTATGATCAATACTATATTGAAAAAGTAAAATGACACATATTGGTGAGAGGGGTAGAACTAGCAAAATTGATAATTAAATGGAATGAGAGAATTGATTAGAATACAATTATAAGACAAGAGAAAATAGAGTTAAAAGTTAATAACCGTCGCATTCTGGAACTGAGGCTACTTCTTGAGGATATTCTCAAACAAATTAGATAACCATGACGTGTACAAATCGTCCATGAATACCAATCTTTTTCTTTTATTGAAAAATAGTTTATCGAGAAGTTTTGTAATGGGGAGACTTCACAATAAGCTCGCATTCACTTTCTTCTCGCAATTAAGTTGTCGACCCAGCCCAACATAAATTTAAATTATGGTTCCTCGGATCATTTTGTCGAAAATTCCATGTATTATTATTTCAAAACAAAGTAGTACAACCACTATCTTGACTAACAATATTTACACAAAAGAAACTGTCAATCCAAGCACCTAACTCCCAACAATTCATTCATAGATCGCCACACGTTATCCAGACTGAGCACCAATCTCTTCGTAAATCGAAAGTCATATTAGTCCTTCAAAG
The DNA here is from genome assembly GCA_029959085.1 of Nemophila menziesii. Lineage (NCBI taxonomy): Eukaryota > Viridiplantae > Streptophyta > Magnoliopsida > Boraginales > Hydrophyllaceae > Nemophila > Nemophila menziesii. The sequence continues at coordinate 1,507,498 of JARWIR010000074.1, read as the reverse complement.
GAGACCTTTATCAACCATCCAAATCCTTGCGTCTTTTCCGACCCCACGTGAAAGGAACAGTAACACCATTACCACCACACAAACGAAAACTACAAACAAAAACTAGAAGGAGGTATTTAATCACAGCTAACTTTACAACCGTGACGTGCAACCGTGTAAAACACCATAAATCCTCTCAAATAACCCACAAATAGTATTTTTTTACCACGGAAAATTAGAGAAACGAAAGGTAGATCATAAGCTTAGACATTTTGTAAATCAACAAATTCCTCAATCCAAGATCACGTTGTTTTGTACAATAAATCCAAACTAATCTTCAAACACACCGTGCAAGCTGGACTGGACTGCAACACAAAACTCAGACCCAAACCTTTGTACAAAGCGGTTTAGCCCAACCTGGCCCAAACTTTCAACAACAAAATTATTCAGGCTTGTACAATCCAAAACATATAGTCGAAGCCCATCCATCTTCAACCCCCCAACCGTCACTCTTAATTCAGCCCTACCGGCGACGCCACCAAGAACCGCCGTGCGAGGCTGAGCTCAGCCTCCATCGAAGTCAAAAAGCAGAACAATCCCACGGTGTGTTTGAAAAGTATAATTTTTAGCTATGGCCCATAAGTATAATTTTTAACTAGTACCGTAGCAGTAGATCATCAATGGCCATTGATATTTGAAAAGTTTAATTATGAACGTAATGACTACTATAAATAATGTATCTCAACTGTATGATAAAATTCCTATGCTTTAATTATAATACATAAACTAAGATTATATGTACACATTACAGTAAATAATTCCCTTATACTTTTTTTTATACTTTCTTACAGATGGAGAGTGAAGATCATAAAGCTAATGAGCTTGGAAGCTTACTTGAAATTCTACCCCCAGTTGAATTTTGCTGCATATATGGCTCTAAACTTCACCCAAACAATCAAGACAAGGTTCTTATGCTCTTCTTTCAACTAATTTGATGTTCAATTTGTTGCTATACCAATTAAATTACACCCATGTTGCTTCAAAACATGTGATATACACCAACACTTGGGTATATGTAGCTAATTTCCATAACATAGAGACCAATAATGAAATTTAATTAATCCTTTGGGCCTTTATTTATTTGTAGACATCAATGATAGATTACATTCTTGGTGTAACTGATTCTCAACAATGGCACACTCAGGTTAGTGTAAAACACTACTCTCTTTTACCATCTTATCCCTACAATAATCTTTTTTTAATTTCTTTTTATGATTTTCTAGTAATACGTGTCTTTTCTGTGTTCAAGAATTTGAAAATGAATCGGAATCACTATGCTTCATGGATGGTCCACCTTGGTGGAGAAAAAACGGTGTTTTTACTCTTTCCCTACTTTAATGATTTACTTAATTTGGCTAATTAATTAATTATGATATGAAATTTGAAATTTTTCAGATTAATAATGTAGCAAACCATATAGGTGTAGGTGTGCATTTCAACCCCTTTGTTTCATATAACAACAAGGTATATAAATATTATTAACCTTTTTCTAAGTGTGTGATTAATAATGTTTTAATTATTTTACAGATGTTTAAATACGGAGTTGTACAAATGCATGATTTGATTCAGGATACTCTTGAATGGGACAAATTTTACCTTAGTGGTCGCCTTCAAAAACCCGTATATTTTACTTTAACCTTCAAATTCCTCGTTAATTGCATTTAACCCCCTAAAGTTTAACTGACTTTACCTCTTTTAACTGGATTTAAGGTTAACATTCTTGTGGATAAATTGGACATGAAAAATTTAAACTCTGTTAATTTAAGATCAGCTACTTCAGCTGCTCTTCTCCTTTTACCATCAAAATTTACAGAGGTTAGTTTCATTATATTAAATTAAATTAAATTAAATTACACACATTGTAAGAATTATTCTAAATTTGTATACTTTTAGGAAGAATTATATGCAAAGATTTGTAGTTTATCGTATATGGGTGACTTGCGTATGCTTTTCGCAGAAGATAAAAACAAGGTAAATCCATCATTATTTTACCTTTTAAATATTTAAATAATTGATTAATTTTTTATGACCCAGGTGAAGAAAATAGTACAAGGGCAATTTAATTTGTTTCATAACATGTATAAACCATTTCTCAAAGAGTACGCTGAAAAGGATTTATTAACATTTTCATCGCGTGATAAACATGTACATATAACTCAGGTTTGAACATTCCTTTTCTTTTTTGCGCGTTAAATTATTATTAAAAAACTATAATTTTTGTGTTGATCTTTTGAAATTAGGATTGTGGGTTATCTAGTACTTCAAGTTTAGTCATGAATCTTCCTAAGATGATTAGAAGCCAGATAGGATTGAATGGTTCAGGTATGGTTAAATTGTGATGTGTTTGAAATTAGATTTAAAGTATTTGTTTTTTTATGGATTAATTTATGTGTGAAGGTGTGATTAGTTGTAAAGAGGAGGGTGCAAAATATGTGGAAAAGTTTGTGAAGCGTAAGGTAATGGTTTCAAGTGCAAGACAAGCTGTGGCTGGTTTATTGACAGCTGGTGCAGTTCATGGATTTAGATACTTGGGTAGTAAAATGAGCAAGGCTTGGAGATCTAAGACATAATTTGTTAATTTTTGGAAAAACCAAAGTCTGCTTATTGAAGGCAGGTTATTTGTTACATATCACTTCGATTCCTATTCATAATATTGCAAATTGAATTACAAGAAGAGTAATGATATATATCACCCCTTTTCATGTCACCCTTTTATCACCCTTCTATATATGTGTTTTGATTTCCTTGAATAGAAGATAGAGAAAAATTAAATAGGATAGAGAAATCAATTCATTGGTACACGTAGGTATACACGTAGGAGGTGATAAAAGGGTGATACAAAAAGGGTGACAAATATCATTACTCTTACAAGTAATAGTTTAGATACCAAGGTCGTGAAATGAAATGTATATATCACAACAATGCTTAAATAAATCACTCATAAATTTCTTTTTCTGATATATTTAAAAAAATAAAAAGCTCAGAGAATCTAGGAATTTTTAAAACTACCAAACCTGAACCTCCGCGATGACGGAAAACCTACCTCTAGTACCGCTGCTTGAAGATGATGAGCAGATAGCTCTGAACAACTAAGACACTAACATGATTGACGAAAATGTGACTGAGTTTCCCACATTACAACAAGCAATGGATGAACGGACGCAATTGAAGCAAATGCATGGAACTGAAATAGAAATCACAGATGTCCAGGGGAAGAATAAGTCCAGGGGAAGAATAAAACGGTAGGTATGGGAAGAATAAAACGGTAGGTATGCTGGCAATTCGCCAGGAACATCCGGACGATATGCAGGGGAAGCGAACGCGAGAAATCACATATGGCCATTGGAAGAGCAAAATGCCAGGTCTGTAGGTATGCTGACAATTCGCCAGGAACATCTGAACGATATGCATGGAGAAATCACATATGGCCACGATATGCATAGAAAGCGAATGCGAGAAAATCACATATGGCCATTGGAAGAGCAAAACGCTAGGTTGTCGTCAATTCGCCAGGAACATCTGAACGGTATATGCATGGAGCACCGCAATACCACACAACGGAAATTAGGGCTAATAATATCATGAACCCAGGCCCAAATACGGGTGGATGGAAGAATTTGCTTATAGGCAATAATAAGGTGATTTTGGTGATAATTGATGGTGAAGAAATAACGATTGAAAATCAAGTACATGGGAATGAGGAGTTTACTGAATTTGAAGTTTTAGTGGAAGATGATGAGGACCAGGGTGATGAAACTATACCAACAGTTCTTTGTACTAGAGACGAAATACACGATGAGTTCTGACTGTGGTGAAACACTCTGATAGTACGCTTGTTGGGTAGGGAGGTTGGGTTTACATATTTGTTAACAAAGCTAAAACATATATGGAAACATGTAGGGTTACTAGAAGTGGTTGACGTTGAAAACATGTATTATATGATGAAGTTCGCGGAGAGGGACGATTTTAATTTTGCGATAACATGAGGGCCGTGGATGGAGCTAGATCAATATTTGGTGGTGAGAGAGTGGTCGTCGAATTTTAATGCATTAAACAACTCGATCATGACAACAACATGGGTCAGAATATCGAACGTGGGAATGCAAAACTATACGGTAAGAATACTGGGAAATATCGGGACAAGATTGGAAGAACTATTAGGATTGATCCGCTTACAAAAGGAAGACTAAGGGAAAACTATGTGCGACTTACAATTGAACTTGACTTAAGTAAGCCATTAGAATTGAGAGTTCAGATTGGGTCAGAAGTATGCAAAATAGAGTATGAGGGGTTACATTTAATATGTTTTGGATGTAGTAGGTTTGGACATAAAAAGGACGAGTGCCCGCCAAATGCTCCAAGACAAATGAGTGGAACCGGAGAAGGAATATCTAAAGTAGGAAGAAATAACTAGAACGTAATGGCCCAAACGGATCGTAAAGAAGGAGAGATATGGGGAGTGGATGACGGTGTAGGGGGAAAACGAGGGTATGGGAAAGGAGTTAATACACTGAAAAATAATACTACAAAACATTTTGGTGCAAAAGGGTTAGGGTCGAGATTTGAAGCGCTTCTTGTGGAGGAGGATAATATAGAAAATGGGGCAAGAATTGTACAACATGAACAAAACAAGGGGTGGAGTGTTGGGCCAGGAGATAAATCAAATAAGGGGAAAGGACAAGTCAAGATTGGAACCGAAAATTGTAATGGAACAGGGTGACATCTAGTTATCGCTACACCAAATTTTGAGCAACAAAAAAGCCTTAGGTCCGTTGTAGAAGTAAGAGAATTCAGTGCCACCCTGAAGATAAGTAGGCTAGAGGTGCTAGGTAAAAAGGAGAAAATGGGGGGAGGGTAATTAAGGATGTAGAGAGAAGTGTAAGAAGGGAGGAAAGCGGGAACATATGTGCGCATAGTGTGAGGTGGAACCAGGGCGATTTAGTAGATGTAATAGTGGCATACGGTGATATGTTGGGGGGTGGAGCAATGGTAACTAAATATGCTGATGAGTCAAGTAAGGGGCATGAGATAAAGTCAAGCCCGGTGATCAATCCATCAGCAACGTGCCATGGACTAGAGTCGCCAGATCAGTCCCTCGTGGAGCTGGTACCTGCTGTCTAAATCCTGCAGCTGCTAGATAACCAAGTGTCATATACTTCAATGGAACAACAAACTGATGGAGGAGAGGATCAATGAAGAAGAGATATAGATACGGCAGTGGAGTTGTTGTGATTACGCAATGGTTAGTGATCGTTTGAAACATATTATATTACTAAATGTGTACATATTATATTTCTTAATGGACTATACTTCTCCAAGTCTCATAACTGAAATTGATGCAACAACCGTTTTCAAGTCATGTAGTCTCTTATCCTTGCTTGCCAAATCCCGATCATCTATTAAGATTAAGGGTATTAAAGAAAGAAAATTGTGTAGTAGATAAATTTTGTTTTGTATAATAATGCTATTTTTAACATCGAAGTAATCGATTAATTCGACCCTTAATCTACGTTGTAAATCTCGGTTTTGCGGCCTAGGCGGTCGACCATGGCCTAGCGCTTAGGCAGGATTACCGGGCCTAGGCGGAATTATACAGTTTTGAATCTCGCTGTGTAATTTTGTATATTTAGTAATATATATGTAGGGATTATAACAATTTTAAGTATTTATGCCATAAAATTCATAAAACAACACAATAGTAAATATACAAATACGAAACATTGAGTTTACAATATCAATTAAACAATTCTTGAGAATAAGAAAAATAACAAGAAGGCCTATGCGATCATGTTTTGCCATTAATAAGCGCCTAGGCGGTCATTTTTTGCCATTAATCGGCGTTTAAACGGGCTAGGTGCCTATTCCACGACGATTAAGGCGTTAGGCAAAAACGCCTAGAATTTTAACTAGGCGTAAGCAGTTGAGGGGGAATCGGCGCCTAGGCGGGGAGATCTACAGCATATCCTTAATCCTCTTTCTAATTAAATCTTTTTTGATTTAAAAAAAAAAAACAATCTAGGGTTTAGTAAGTTTTGGTCCTAGAAATATGATTTTTTTTTAAAGCTAATATATGGGCTATACTAACGGGTAAAATTCTTTTAAGGCCCATTTTCAACCGTTGTGACATGTTATTTTAAACCCTATTTCGTTCAGCGCCACCCTTAAACCCTTTCACCTTCACCGCACCAGAGAGAGATACAGAAAGGAGATATGGGAAGCGATAGCGAAATAGAGAAATCGGCGCAGAAGGAGAAAGATAAGAAGAAGATATTAGCTTTAGCCCCTATCGCTAAACCACTTGCCGGAAAAAAACTCAGCAAACGCACTCTCAAGCTCGTCCGCAAAGGTATGTTTGCTTCATTTATATCTGTATTTACCTTAATTTTTGTTGACTCGACGATTTTTATTTATTTACTATGTTCTTTTAGCTGCGGAACACAAGTGTTTGAAGAGAGGAGTGAAAGAGGTGGTTAAAAGCATTCGTCGTGGTAATAAAGGGTCAGTATAATCACCTCTTATCTTTTCAACATATATATATATACACAAATTAATATATTGATCCTGATTTTGTGTGATTGATGAATAATCGAAAGAACTGTTCTTTGTGTTTGAGAAATTTCACAAGAGAATCTAAATTAGTTTAATTTGAGTATCTTATTTTGTTTACTAGAAATTGCTCATGTTCAACTTGTTCAATGCAGAGTATGTGTTATAGCCGGAAACATATCTCCTATAGATGTAATCACTCATGTCCCAATTTTATGCGAAGAAGCAGATATACCATATATCTATGTTGCCTCAAAAGAAGTAAGCTTTATTTTTTCAATCTTAAATTATTTATTGTAAGTATATTAGTTCCTTTTTATTAACATATAATATGATGGGTTTTGTATCAGGATCTTGCTAATGCAGGAGCTACGAAAAGGCCAACTTGTTGTGTTTTGGTACTAACCAAGCCGTCCAAGGGCGAAATTGGAAAAGAGGAACAGGAAAAGTTGAAAGCAGATTATGATGTGGTTGCATCTGAGATCTCTGAATTGGCTAATACAATGGTCTGATGAAAGAGATGTATGGATTGATTCATATTTGTATCTATTCCAGTGATGTACTTTAGTTTTTACATTATTATGTGCGGTATTAGTATATCAATCCATTTTGTTTGAAGAGAAGAACAATCTAGAATGCCTGTTTTTAGTTTTACTCAACCTTATTTCCTTTCTTTATTTATTGTATTGATCTGATCTCTAATGAACTGCGAAAACTTAAAGAAAATATTTAGTTAATCCCCTTGAAATTTTATAAAATAGTATAGAGTATTGGTTGATGAGTTTTATTTTTCTATGCAGTTATCTTTTTTCATTGAATAAAAAAATTTGTAGTTACAGTGAAAAAATTAAGTTCAGTGAACTTTTGAAATGTTTAAAATATGAAATGTATAAATATATTTTGATTGAAACCTTTTTTTTACCTTTTTTTGAAATATGATTACCTTTTTTTTACCACATATACCAAAAACAAAACAAGGAGGTAGAATTGCTGCTATAAGCGCAAAGAAACGTGAACATATAAGATAAGGGTCTTGAGTACCATGAGAATATATATGGGGAGGCATGTATATCTCTATGGGATTAGTCGGGTGCGCGCAAGTAAGCCCGGAACCCATGTAACAAAAAAAAAATATAAGGGTATTGAGTTTATTAGGAAGCCATACCCATAATACTCTCAAAGACTCCAATCCAACTATCCATTAGAAGACTAACTAAAAAAGGAAAAAAACCCAGAACCTCTCCCTCTTTCCTCTTGTTACCTTGAAACAACTCAAACAAAAATACAAACCTTATAATTGGATCTTATTCGCTTCTTTCTCCAATTTCAAAAGAATTTCGTCACCCAGTGACTTTCCCACCTTCCCCACCTTCACAGATGTCACCTTCCCACCGCCCCCGTCTCTCAGTCCTCCCTCTCCTTATTCACACCCAGGTCTCACCCCCTCTCTCTCTTCACACCCAGCCTTCCCTCTCACTCTTCACACCTAGACCTCACCTCCTTCCACCATGGCTCGCCATCTTCACCAACATGGGTACAACCCGTGTCGCCGATCTACTCCACCAAGCCACCTTCCCGCCGACCTGATATGTGAATCAGATTTGTTTTTGTTTTTTGTTTCGATTGTCAATAATGTTGAGTGTATAGAGATTTCTTTTTGTGTTTTGTTCGTTTTGTGTTTTGTTCCTATGTTGCGATTGTAAAGAGATTTTGTTTTCTTTTTTTGTTCCTATTATGCGAGTGTGATGTACATTGATTTGTTTTTGTTTTTTTTGTTCCTGTTATGCAAGTGTGATGGATACAACCCAAGAACAATTCTACCATAGGAACAGTCCAAGAACAGCTAGCCATGGGTACAGTCCAAGAACACATCTACCATGGGTCTGAACTTAATTTTTTTTTCAATGGTGATTTAGAAGAGATTTTAAATTTTTAAATTCCCTTGCAACAAGTGTGAAGAGATTTCAATTTGTTTTTTGTTCGAGTTAGGTCCATACCCATATAGCTATTTGTTCGAGACGGGGCAGTACCTATATAGCCATTGTCCGAGATGGGTACGTACATACATGGACTTTTACATGTACAACTATCAAGAACTTAATAAAAAGTAACAAACAAATTAATAAAAAATGACAAACAACACGGGTCCGTACCCATCATTGGTTAGTTTACTAAAATGTGTGCGAGCGTTAATGGGTCCGTACCCACAGAAAAATCTAAAAATTTCACTCCCTATGCCCAACAAAGGGTATAAGTATAATAAACCAAACCAGATATTTAGAATTAGGACTTTTGTAGGATCGGTTTTTTAGTTGACATTTAAAAAGAACTTTAAAAATTTTTAGGCCTCCTTTTATATTTTCTTCTATAAAATATATAGTGATTGTTTAAATAAGTAGGTTATGGTTCTTAAAAATATAAATAATTGTAAGAAAAATTAGATTATGATCTTCATCATTAGATGAAGAAAAAATTAAAAATGTATTATCATATATATTTTTTATATTTTATAATGATATAGATAAAAGAATATATATTCATATCTTAATATTAAATATTATATTTAACAAACAAAGTAACAATTCTTATTTAATAAAGGTTAATATAATATTTATATAGTTTGGAGATTTTTCTTATATATGTAATATTATTTTAGGATTTTTCAATTTATTTATAGAGTTATAGTTCAGTTATGATTTGAAACCAAAAGATCGTTTAGAACAGAAACCTAATGGTTTGGTTATGATTTAGAAAAATATATTCGAGGGTTAAAATCGTTAGGTTATCGTTATGAATAGAGGATGATTGATTTAAAGAGTTCACAACCAATAATATTTTTCATAATAGTTCCAATCAAATCTTTACGTCAAAAAGGAATTAATTTTACCCTTCTACACCATAAACAAAATTCACTAATAAATAAGTTAATCGAATAAATAAGGTAACAAATTCATAACTCATTCTAGATATCTGAATAACTATTCATGTATCAATGTGGTTTGTTAATATTGATGGACGGTAATTCATGAACTTATATTATCATTTGACTGAGTTATCTTCTTATAAGTGATACGTTGTCCTCTAAAAAACGATGGATTGTTTTAAAAAAAACGATGAGTATTCTTCGATGTTATCTTCAAAAAATGAGCTGTCTTCATCCAGTTGATTGTTTGCAAAATGATCCAAGCACCACTAGAGCTTAAAATAATCTGAGCTTACGAAATTCTCACCAATCACAACTACATTAACAAAGCTCCGAGCATATGCCTTTAACGAATCTTAGACCCGAGCAACTAATCATGGAACCAAATTCTAAGAAACACACAATTCTAAGCACCACTGCCATTCGTCTACAGATCTGAGCAACACACATCAACACACCAAGACTCCTTCCAAACAGAATAAACGCTCGAATTGGTCTGAAGCACCACAACCCGAGCGTATAATATCTAAACATCTCCTACATGTATTAATGTATCGAGCCTATAAAAGGATACCAACCTAGAAAGGTCAATCTTAGCCCAAAAAAGCATTGTTGGTGAAACGATAACTGTTCAAAACCTAACCACCCTGAACTCTCTGCAACATCATACATAAAAGGATTGCAGAGCTTGGAGCATTCCTCAATGTAAAGGCTCAAAACTAGCACCATGTGAAAGAATCAACCCAAAGAATGAAGAGTGGATATGGTTCCACCAAAGGAAAACACTCTCCACCCAACAAACTCAGACTAAGCAAGAGCCCAAAAACATTTTTGAACTATGAAAAGAATACCTTATTAGGCACTATCCGCCCAGGCTACTTGTGGATTTTATACTTCAATGGGTTTAAGTCATGACCTTTGACAAAAAAAGGGTTTAAGTCTTAACCTCTATTGCAACCCCACCAATTTCGTGTAGACACTCCCATCAACGTACTTCCCAGATGGTAGCACAATAAACCTAGGCGTCATTAGGTGAATTCTAATAAAGGATGGGAGAATTGGGAGGGGGGGTGGCTGGGGAAAAACCAAACAAAAATAAAGGAACAAACAAGATATGAGTAAAAAAAAAAAAAAAACTGTCACCTAGAAAGACCTCATCAGCTACGACTATAAGGGATGTATACGTTGTTTTTTTTTTTTTAAAATTCGAAAACCAAGTTGAAATTGAGTTAACTAATGATTGAAGGGAGTAACTCGTGTGTACTAATAATCATCATAATATATCTAACATATTTTTGTAATATATCTAACATATTTTTGTAATTGAATGACGTATTTGTAATTTTATTAATTTAATAAAAGTCAACTTAAGAAGTTAATAAAATATTATAGATAACATTTTAAGTAAGGAAAAACCTTTACCGACCCATGTTAGAAAACGTCTAATTGTTGTAAAAACCGAATAAAATAAAGAAATAAAACTCACATTGAAGATCTAGAGGGACAACCCAGTCCAAACTTGGTATTGTGAGAATCAGAAGTAAACGAAGAAGAAGATGGGATGCTCATTATCTGGACTGAACACCTTATACGACGCCGTAAATGGGCAAGGAGATGTTTGGATCAATGAAAATCGATTCAGAGTGGTAAGGCAGCTCGGTGAAGGTGGTTTCGCCTTTGTTTACTTGGTCAAAGAAGTCATATCTGATCCCTCTAACACTTCTGGTGGCATTTCCCAAAAACTCAAAGACCCTTCTTTTGCCTCTGGTAATTTACATCAATTCTTGAAATCATTTTATGTTTAATCAGCTCAATTGTTCAAAATTTCATCTGTTTTGGTAATTTTCATATCTGATCTGGGTTTTTGCTTTCTTGAACTAAATTTATCGCCTTTGATCTGATTCTTGGTGGGTCAATTTAACGTAATCTTTATTTTTTCCCCAAATTTCAGATGATGGGACTTATGCAATGAAGAAAGTTCTGATTCAAAACAGTGAACAATTGGAGTTAGTAAGAGAAGAAATTCGTGTTTCATCTTTGTTTACTCATCCCAATCTTCTTCCTCTTCTTGATCATGCCATTGTAGCCGTTAAGGTAATATTTACCTAAATTCCTTCTTATAATTGCTTCTTAGTCCTTATTAAAACTTTAATTACAGACTACCCCAGAACAATCTTGGACACACGAAGCATATTTATTATTTCCAGTACATTTAGATGGAACACTCCTAGACAATGCTAAAACCATGACAGCTAAAAAAGAGTTCTTTTCCACCACAGATGTTCTTCAAATCTTCAGCCAGGTATTAAAAAAAAATCCGTTAAAATAATTTTACAGAAAATGATGATTTTTTTACCATATAGATTTTATACAGCTTTGTGCAGGATTAAAACATATGCATAGTTTTGAACCACCATATGCACATAATGATGTTAAACCTGGTAATATTCTTCTTACACACATAAAAGGAAAACCCCCTCTTGCAATATTAATGGACTTTGGAAGTGCTCGTCCTTCAAGAAAACAGATTCGCTCTCGCTCAGAAGCTTTACAGTTACAGGTATATTTTTTTTAATTACGCAAAATGACTAAAATACCCCTAATAATATTTTGGTTGGTTAAATAGGAATGGGCATCAGAGCATTGTTCAGCACCGTATCGAGCACCTGAATTATGGGATTGTCCGAGTTACGCAGATATTGATGAAAGGACTGATATTTGGTCATTAGGTTGCACTTTATTTGCAATTATGTAAGGATTTTTTCATTTTTTTATTTGTTTAAATACTTTTTTTTTATTTAATTGGTTTTAAATTTTTATTTATTATGATAGGTATGGTGCATCACCATTTGAATATGTACTTGGAGAATCAGGTGGGAGTTTACAATTAGCGATAGTTAATGGACAAATAAAATGGCCACCTGGCCCTAATCCACCATATCCAGATGCACTTCATCAATTTGTGACATGGATGCTTCAACCTCAAGCTACAGTTAGACCTAGAATTGATGATATTGTTATTCATGTTGATAAGTTGATCTCTAAGTTTTCTCGTTGAAACTAAATATAAATGGATCTTTCTAAATGGTGGTTATATTATACTTTTAGTTTCTTATTTATACATGTTTGGAGGAGTTTTGGGGAGTGTGTTTCACAGTTTTTTTATGTAAAATTAATTGATTATAGTAATTGAAATTGATGCAAGTATAACTCTTAATTGTTCAAGAATGTAAAATGTTCTATATTTCTACTAATGGAGCTTGTAAGAAGGGCGTGAAAAGCTTAAAAATTGAATTAATAAAACTAGTGCATACTCTGAAATTTTTAGATAATGTGACATTATAGTACTAGTGGCACTTTTGAGTAAACCATGCAAAGGTTTTTTTTTTTTTTAATAATGAGATGAGATGAGATGAGATTTCTTTGCTCGAGGAGTTCTCAAGAGAGTCATGACTTACTACTGATTTTCTTAGTACCATTACTGTAAACACACCCATCATATCAGACAAATAATAATACGATTATATTTTTCATTTGTCCCCGTTTGGTTCGTGAAAACAATGGGTATCAAAATACTAATGAAAACGTGTTTGACTAGAGAAAATGAAAACAGTTGCTTGAAAAATTAAATAAAAACATGTTATATTAGAGAACGTGAGATCGACAATTTCTATATTTTCTAAAAATGTTGAAAAAAAATAAACATTATTTTTAAAAAATATATTTTAAAAACAAAAACAAAAATGTTTTCACAAATCAAACATGGCTCTCAAAGGATTACGAGGAAATAAAGAAACAATCCACAATAAAATTTAAAAAGGAATTACCTTGCACTCTTCAAATTCAGGCCTCATGTTTTCCTTGGAGTAGACTTTTTCCTGGCTCTTATATAGCGACAAATTGTTCAAGAGAAATAAGCTTTTCACATAATGCTGATGACCAAATATAAGGCATTCTTTTCATCTCTTCAGTATCATGGACTTGTCTAGTGTTACTTCATAAACCTTAATTGTTGAGTATGAACTAAATGCTAATAACTCCATGTTTCTTAACCAACCAAGTGGCTTTAAGTAGCCATAATTTACTTTAAATCAACATCAATCAACTTTTCTCATTCTCCGCTTTCTACATTTTTCAAAAACCAAATCGTAAATAAAAACGGATCTAACTTGCTCCGCATACACAAGCAAGTTGGATTTCTCGTACGAGAATCATGTATAAGAAAAGAAAAGACAAGAACAACAATTTTTACGTGGTTCAGCCAAATACGCCTATCTCCACAGGGCAATTTAATATAATTACTCACACTATTACAACTAGATTTTTTGTACGGAAAAACTCAAAACCCTCTCACAAAAGAAAGAACAAAGAACTCTTACACTAACCCATGACTTTAACCACTATAGGACCGTTACACACTCTTGGTTAACTAACCTATATGATTCTTCATTCTTGGATCTTTCGTGTCTATCTTCTTTTCTTGCCTTTTCTTTGTTTTCGACCATCAACATATGATATCTATTTATAGATTTTCACAACTTAAACAAACCAATTAATTTAGCAATTTTGAAAAAGTACAAACCTTTTAAGTTTCCAAGAAACTATTATTTTTTAAGACTATTTGGTTTCCCAAGACACCATTTAGTCTTCTAATACATTGGTTCATGAATATGAGTATATAATTGCTAAAAAAATGCACCCCTCCCCACCTCCCCCACCGCCACCCAAAATTTCCAAATTTTCAAATTTTTATTTGCCCCCTTCAACTATTTAAAATTATCTTTTTAGGCTTTGATTTGTTTTGTTGTTTGTATGATATATATAGCTTATCTTGCATAATATAGGTCTTTTTAAGATGAAGATGAAAAACTCCAAACTAGTTGAGCTTTAAATATGTCATTTTTCATAACCCTGCCAGAATTTTAATCAAAGATACGATTAGATTAAAATAAGTTTTGTTTCTGGTTATTTGGTTTGAAGATCTGTAAAATGAAATTTAATGAAACAATGTAATAGTATTGTGACAATATACTGACGATTTTGATTTTATTTCATGTATGATGGTACAACTTCAGATAAGAGTTCATTGATGGATTTGGTTTGTCTGCTTTAAAGGTTTCTAATCTACTAAAAACGGAGACTTAAAAACTGTGAGTTTTTTATCTTTCATTTCAAGTCTCTTAACCTTCTTAAAAATCTCGTGTCAATAAATTTTGTAGGTAGATTGTGTAATATACTGTTATCTGGAATCCGTTGTCTCGTGTAAGTATGGATATATATATACAGAAGTAAATGTATATGGAAACGGAAAAAAATCTCCTATATTGTAGAAATCGCCGCCTAGGCGTCAACTACCCCCTCAGTCGCTTACGCCTATTAAATATTCTAGTCGTTGTTTCCTAACCCCTTGATCGCCGTGGAAGAGGTGCCTAGCCTGCCTAGGCGTCTATTAGTGTCCAAAAATGACCGCCTATGCGCCGTTAAATGGAAAAAAATTGGCCGGGTAGGTTTTTTTTCTTATTCTCGAGAATTCTTGAAATGATATTATAACTTAAATTTAATACTTTTATATTTACTATAGTGTTATTAGATGTTATTTATGACTTAAATCGTTAAATTAGTTTTAATTACTATGTATATATATCACTAAATATACAAAATTACACTGCAGATTCAAAACGGTCTAATCCCGCCTGGGCCCTGTGTGATCTCGCCTAGGCGTTAGGCCTCGGTCAACTGCCTAAGTCGTGAAACCAAGATCTAAAACATAGTTTGCATCATCACCTAAACTTTAAATATCCTTGTAAAGGAAATATACTAATATATGTATTTTAGAAGGTTTTGAAATAGGTGCTGATTTCCATACTATTACACACCTCTTTTTTGTTGATGACAAAATTTCTTTCTTAAATCCACTTATAATGAAATCCAGACTTTTAATGACATAATGAATAATTATAGTATAGTTAACGACCTCTATTTAAATAAAATAAATGATGGGATTATATATAGTCCTAATCAAAATATTATGGCAGCTAGACTGAATATGAAAACAATTAAAATTGTGAGGACTTGTATAGGACTCCCAACAAAATGAAATAGAAATAAGACTATAGATTTAGACTGGTTCACTGAAAAAGTCTTAAAAAGAACTGATAATTGGAAAACTATTTTCTTATCTGATAATGGAAAAGAAGACTTGATTAAGGTAGTCCTCCAAAGTCCGCCAAACTTTGAAGAAAATTACGACTATTGGGCAATCAAGATGAGGACATACTTCATGTCCCAAAGTTTATGGGATATTGTTGACAAGGGATATACCATTCCCGAAGATATGTCAACTATATCTGCAGCGGAGAAAGAAAAATCAACTAAGGATATGGAGAAAGATAATTTGGCGCTTTACAACATACAAATGGCCATGTCGGAGTCACTGTTCCCAAGGATTAGCGGTGCTACTACGGCGAAGCAAGTTTGAGATACATTGAAAGAGGATTTTCAAGGAAACGTAAAGGTACGTAATATTAAACTTCAAACTTTAAGAAGGGAATTAGAGAATATGAAAATGAAAGAATCTGAGACCGTAAAAATTACTACACTAAATTACGAGAAATAGTTAATTAGCTGAGATCCTATTGAGATGATATAACGGATAAAAGGGTCGTGAAAAAAATATTAATTAGTCTTCCTGCTAAATACGATCCGATAGTAACTACTACTGAAGAAACTAAGGATATAGCCACTCTGTTAGTAACAGAGTTGGTAGGCTCTCTAGAAGCTTACGAGAAAAGACTAAGTATGCGTGAAAATGAATCCATAAAAAACGCATTTCAGTCTAAACTCAACATAAGGTCTCAAACTTCTAAAAATGAGGGGAGAAAATTTGGAGAAAATTGTAAAAATAAAGAAAATGGTGAATCTAATCAAAGATCAAGAAAATATTCACCATGTCGTATATGTAAGGAAACTGACCATCCCCTCACCCTTGTTATTTCTTGAGCCCTTAAAGGGGTAAAGCAAGGGGTGCAAAGTTCGATTCTCCTCCCTAAACATGGGTAACCTAGTTCTTATTAACCTGGGAATATGCATGGGGAGGTGTGTATATTTTCTATGGGATTAGTCGTGGTGCGCGAAAGCTAGCCCGGACACCGATGATATCAAAAAAAGAAAACTAACCATCTTGAAAAAGATCGTTGGTTTCGTGGAAAACCGCAATGCAAGAGTTGTTAAGCAAGATTAGTTGTTAAAGGATTTCATCATCAAGAAGGTGTTGAATTAATTGAACTTTTAGCCTAGTTGTTAAGCATTCCGCGATTCAAATTGTTTGTCAATGGTTGTAATTTTAATTAAAATATTAAACAAACAAATATCCAAAACGAATCCCTTCATGAAAATTTGGAAAAATAAGTTTACATTTCGAAACCCAAATGTTTTGTTCATCCAAAACTTCCTCAACACATCTACAAGCTACATAATTCATTATATGGCCGAAAACAAGCTCCACTTGCTTGGTTGTCTCACTGATATCTTATACATGATTGGTTTACATGAACCTATAGTCACTTTATCAACTGAGTTATTAGCGGCTTACATGTTAATTTTGCTGTTAAAGAGTTTGACGATCTTAATTAGTTTTGGGGGTTGAAGTATTACGATCAAGAGAGTATATGTATTTAACTCAACGTAAGTATATTGCTGATCTCTTACGCCGCACTAATATGGTCGATTCCTGCTCTTCAGATCGAGTAGAGTGTAGAAGAACAAGTTGACATATATCATATGCAGGAAAACAACGAGGAAGACCGTTGGTAATTTAAACTTTGAATATTCAGTTAGTATTACTCTGTTATTCGTTCTTATCCACTGTATTAGAAATATATAATTTCTAATTTTTGTAATAGAGATATGAGAAAAACAATTTATAATATTCTTTCATTCAGATTTTTTATAGCTAACTAGGAAGGTATTAAGGAAACAGTCAAATTACTCCTTATAGACATTGGAAAAAAATACGGGTATATAATTTAGCATCTCCTTCGATGGAGGCAAAAGTATTACAATTTTCAAAAGAATTAATACAAGTTGATGAACCATGATTAAAGAACAATCATTCTCAATGATCACTGAATTAGCAGGAAACTCTTGAGCTCTATAATTTTTTCTATCTCTTTAATAAGAAAACCATTAGAATCCCTTATAACACAGGATCCACCGTTTGTTTTAAAACAATTAATAAGAGGGGGCACCAAAATGTTTTTTTAAACTTTATCAAGCACAAGACCCTCATCAGTAAGGACTGAGGGCGTGTTAGAGTATAATGATTAGCCGTCAACATTTAATTTGCATTACTAGTGCTTGGAGATTCTATATGTTCCTGCCAACAAGAGAAAACATGAGTAGTAGTGTTTAAAGGTATCAACTAAACAATGTTAAAGATAAAATTATTTCTACTCTCTATATAGACCATACCAAATTACTTATGACCTCAGTTGAAAAATTTAGCTCATCAAATCCTGCATTTATTTCTTTGAGAATGTTCATAAACCAAGTATCAAAACTATTGGCAAATTGACTTTGAGTTTGTAAAGTAAATGGCGTAGAGTACCAAACTGCACCGGCCTAAGGATGGGTAAACATGAGATGCTCAATACTCCCATTTTCCGTATTACATATCTTACACACGTGTGATTTTTTTTCATTTTATCTTATAAAGGTTTTTAAGTAGGAAGTAGATTTTACAAGTTTTTCCAATAAAAAGTATAAAATTTTGGGACTACATTTCATATTCGCGACTAATTACCATAAACTAGGTTAAGAATAACGAGAAGAAGAGGCCTTAGGTTTATTTTTTTCACTTTCTTCTTTGTTAATGTTCATTTTGAGCAAGGTGTATATTGTTTTCACTCGGTAATTACCAATTTAGAAATATCCTAACAACAAAGATCACACCACTAGAACTGGGAAGTGGCATGAGTAAAATACACTGAGCTATATTAGGTTTATATAGTTAATTTATTTTATCAAAATTCCAAATTTTATTGTCATGGTTAAAAAGCTCTTTAACCATGTTGTAGCTAATATTACTTAATTTTTCCTCAAGATTGATAATGGTAATCAAAATGTCTTTGTGAATATTAATATAATCCCCATAACCAGTTTTCCAACTAAGGCTATTTAAAAAGTTATTTCATCTACCTAGTAAGTTTCTCCAACCTATAGGAGGTGAGTTCCTTATCTTAGACTCTTTATAAAAATCTTGTTGGGAAAGTACTTCCGTTTAGTAACTTATAAAGAATTGAATGTGGTTTCTAAGAACATTCCAAACTTGCTGAGCTATTAAGGCCAAATTAAAAAGATGAGTTTCCCTAAAACCCATACCACTTTCAGTTTTAGATGTTGTACGTTGGTTCTAATTGTAGTCATGGATACCGCCTTTATGCTGCTTACACCATCAAAACATGGAAATAATGTAATTAATGATATTACAAATATTGTTAGGCATTAGGAAAGCATATATTAAATAGTTTGTCAGACTTTGGAGGACTACCTTAATTAAGTCTTCTTTGCCATTATTAGATAAAAAAATGGGTTTCCAATTATCAATTCTTTTTAAGACTTTTTCAATGAGCCAGTCTAAATCCCTGGTCTTATTTCTATTTCATTTTGTTGGGAGTCCTACAGAAGTCCTCAAATTTTTAATTGTTTTCATATTCAGTCTAGCTGCCATAATATTTTGATTAGGACTATATATAATCCCATCATTGTTTTTATTTAAATAGAGGCCAGTAACTATACTATAATTATTAATTATATCATTAAAAGTCTGGATTTCATTATAAGTGGATTTGAGAAAGAAATTTTGTAATCAACAAAAAAGAGGTGTGTAATGGTATGGAAATGAGCACATACTTCAATACCTTCTAAAATACATATATTAATATATTTCCTTTACAAGGATATTTAAAGTTTACGTGATGATGCTGACTATGTTTTAGATCTTGGTTTCGCGACCTAGGTGGTTGAACGGGGTCTAGCGACTAAGCGGGATCACACGGGGCCTAGGCGGGATCACACGGGGATTAGGCAGGATTAGACCGTATTGAATTCCGCGGTGTAATTTTGTATATTAGTAATATATACGTAGTAATTAAAACTATTTTAACTACTTAAGTCATAAATATCATCTAATAACACTATAGTAAATATAAAAGTACTATAAAAATAAATAAAAAAAAGCCTAAGTGCCCAATTTTTTCCATTTAACGGCGTATAGGAGGTCATTTTTGGACACTAATCGACGACTAGACAGGCTAGGCGTCTCTACCACGACGATCGAGGGGTTAGGAAACAACGCCTAAATTTTTTTATTAGGGGTAAATGACTAAGGGGGATTTGACGCCTAGACGAGCTTAGGCGGCGACTACAACATCGGATGCAGAAGAAAAAAGGTGATAAGAATACACCCTGTTCAATTCCCCATGTGGGATTTTCAGTGTTATGACTCTTACCATTAAGTATTGAGTAAGATATTTTTATAACACAATTGAGTATCTTTTTTACCTATTTTTAATCAAAACCTGTTTTATTAAGAAGGTCACTAAGGAAATCGCACTCAATAGATTCCTTAGCTTTTTTTATACACCAGCCTTGAGTGCCACACATACTTTTCGTATCATTTTTCCTCTTTATAAAGTTAACAAGTTCATATGAGATTAAAATATTAAACTGAATGATTCTTTAACGGACGATTCCAGATTGATATTCGTCCACAATTTAATTCATTAAAGGTTTTAAATATTGGACTGATCTTTCTCCACTTCAAAGAGGGTCTGTTTTGATAGATAGAGATAGACATGAACTAAGCAATATGAACAGAATACCAAAGACTTACTCCCATTTCTCTCTACTCTACCTATCAAGGCTATGAAGGAATTCATTCATAGAATGCTCTTAGATTGCAATACTTTTTGAAAACAACCATACAAGATAGACCCAATGGAGGAGATTGTACAAAAGAAGATCCCTTTAGCCGATCGTTTGGCTGGGGGTGTCCTTAGTCGCCCCGGAGAAGCCATAACCTTAGTAACATTATCCAACTCATCTCTTAACTCCCAAGAAAGGCCAGAAAATCGTGAATAATTTAAGAGGAAAGATTCTCTAAAAGTCGACGCTTTTGTTGTGTTAAGAATGGCTACTTCTTAGTCTTTGTCAGAATTTCGACTTGGAGATACCTTTGACTGATTGCCTGCCCATTCATTATTATTACATAGAGAAAGGAACTATTTACACATAGACGCCAGAACTTACTTGTTGCTAGAGAGATGAGAATTCGCATAGTAGTCATCTTTACCACTGGACTAAACGTCTCGTCGTAGTCAATCCTATACTGCTGTGATGTGAGAATGCATGAGAAACCGTGTCCCTTCGACTGATCCATCACTTCGCTGCTTCCGATATAAGTTACGACTGATAACAATCATCTAAGTTATGACTAAAAGTAGCAGAAATAAACACGCACACACATGGCGAAAGTGTCTGAAAGACGCACTACATACTCCAGTTCATCAATTCTTTAATGCATTTTCTCGACCACTTAGCATGTGAGAGTGTATCAATCACATAAATACATCATAAAGAATGTACTCGTATAGAGTTTGCACCTTTTAGAGCTTTTATGGGGCAAAACATGAACAAACTCAATCCCTATTGCAACCGCAGACCTAAAAGCGGCTGTAAAAATTCTTAAAATCAGTCAATATGAATACAAATGAAAATCACATTAACTAAAAGTAAATTGTTCCAAACACAGACTCAATTACACTATAGGTTATGAAGTATTAAAATCAAATTTGACCATAATACTTCCAAATTGGAACAGAAAACTATCCTAACAAAACATAATAAACAGAACTGAAAAAGCAAATTAAACTCCAAATTTCAAACAAATTACAATATTGCACGTCTATTCTTTTTCATTTATTAATGGATCGCATGAATAATGGAAGGAACCAATATCACAGATGGCTTGAGTCAACAGAGATACATGAAGAATTCAAGTAGAAAGTATTAAGCCTGCTTAGAACATTTTCTATCAACATGTTTAGCAGGCTATAGTTGATGATCAAAGAGAGTATGCATATTAGTTTAAGCATGTTGGCATGCCTACAAATAAACATCTCCTTCTACGTATGGAAAGAGTTTCATGTTAACAGAAAATAAAAAAACCGAGCAAGAAATTTGTCTAACTAAGCTAAAATATAATTGATCATTTACCAGATATAATTGATTATGTCACTGATTTTTCATAACTTAATATGGTCTTGTACTTGTTTATGATTCATAAAATATCATTGGTTTGTTTGATCTAATGGTAATACAGAAAGTTTTAGTAAACTGTTTTTACAATCAATCTCACATGGATAGAGAAGTAGATGAATGTAAAGCTCACTTAGATAAGTCATGGTGCAAGAATTGGTTATTTTATATGCAAAAAAAATGCTACATCCGTGTATGAATCAATGCCTTATTTATGTTATATGCTTGAATAGTTCTAAGTAATTTTTGTTTTGATATCATTTTCAATAAGGTTTGAGCATGATCGATTGGAATCCATTTACAAATTCTCTTTTCTCTTTCTTTTTTCCATTTCTTTTCTAATCGGTACAAGATTTAATTCTCCCCTCTATTTTATTTATTATTTGGTAATAATAATACTTTGGAAGGAAGAATTTTTCAATATATTGATTTATAAAGAAATTAATTTAAAATAATATATAAATTTATATTGCAATTCCTTTGTTTCCCTATCATCAAGGGAGAAAAAGGAAAAGAAAAGTGAAGGAAAATTTAAGCACCAGCCTGGAGATGACCGTTGGCAAAAAAATGAAAACAACGTGGTGATCTAGAAAAAGGAATGAGACCGTTAGTAATATTTGAGGAACAAAACAGTACAGTATAAATATAGGGAAAGGACACGACCCTTTCACTCACCACATCGTCCGCCTCTTTCAAATTATACTTCAATATGGTCACCTCCTTTTGTCTCCCTGATGATGTGGTTTTTATCATTCTACTTCACTTTCCCGTCGATCTTCTTTACAATGTATTGAGATATGTTTGCCGACAGTGGTACAACATCATCCAATCCCCTATTTTTATCTCTAGCCACCTAGAAAAACACTCAATTACCAACTCTTTATTAATACATCATTCCGTGATCACTGGGTATATTCTTAAACCAAAATCTCATGGGCGCCGTCTTCTTGATGTGAAGTATCCAAACTTGCCGTGTGTTTTACAGACTTGGGCAAGTTGTAATGGTTTATTATTTGTAACAACTGGTCCTATAGAGCGCCGTTTGTATTGCCCCTCTTATATTGTAAATCCAGTTACAAAACAGTATTTGGCCCTCCCTTTATTTCCTTATATCCTTTCAAAATACGACTGTTGGTTTGGATATGTGGCTGCTTCTAGGGTATACAAAGTGTTGAATTTGGAATGTTTAATATTAACGGTAGGTATTGATAAGTCATGGAGACAAGTTGAGACTGTCGGGAAGTTAACTAACATGTATAAGCACCTCATGATGTCCTCATACATACTTGGTCATCGTGGTCTTACCCTAAGAGGTTCCGTGTATTGGTTAAGTGCATTATTCCCAAGTACTATCCTTCGTTTTGATATGGAAACCGAAAGTTTTTACATGATTCCTTTTTCTTCTAAATACGATTTTCATCTTTGTGATTATACTCTTTTTGCAATGGAGAGTTCTCTTTGTTTGTGGGTGTGGAGGTTGGAAGAAAAGTATTTATTTGAGTTTTGGTTACTGAAAGATCCAGAAAATGGAGATGGAAATTGGGAAAAACATGAAATCAACGTTAAAGGTCAAAGGCGTTTATATCGCTTGAATTATCGCGATTTCGAGCCAATTGGCTGGATGCGAAGCATGGAGCTATTGGTTGTTCGTGCAGATGCAGAAATTATGGTTTACAATACCAAAAATGGAAAAGTTCACCAAACTAAAGAAATGAGAAATTCTATATCTCAGTTTTGCAGTCACGTTTATTCTGAATCTTATGTCGACAGCTTGGTTCCTTTGAACAATTTGTCGTTAGATATGAGAGTTGGACAACCAAATAAGAGCTCCATAAATAACATAAGGGCTGAATTGGAGGAGTTCAAGGAGCCGCTTTAAATACACACCATTACTGTAATATTTAAATACTTGAAGGATAAAAACCAACCATTTGCTGTTATTTCATTTCTTGTAATCCTTTCAGAATTTTAATATTCCATTGTAATGAAGTAGTTCACAATTTCCGTTTCTGTTATCTTGTTATTGGAATTATTTTTAACATCATTGCATTCATATGTAATGCCATTTTCCATTTCACCTACCAAAAGCAAGCAAAATCCGGAAAGAATGTCTAACTTAGACCAATTATTTTACTTTGACAGTGCTCTGATCATGGCATTCTTCTCCCTAGTTTCACTATAGTAGAAGTGAAATCCGAGCTCTAAAATTAGATCAACCAAAAGAAACTCAACCAATATCCTTACAATTATTGTCGTGGTGAAGGAGCTTAGTTAATGCAGAACATTTTGATAGTTCGTTATTATTAATCTGTTATTTGTTTAATCCACTTTTTATCTATAGATTTTTATTATTGATATTTGAAAAACAATATACAAAATTCTTATATTTAAATTTTTGCATCTCATTATATGTTTTCTCTCAATTTTTATTTAATACCAAATTTTCATATTCAATTTGATTGTTTCTAATAAAATTGAAATTTGATGTAGAATGTTTCTTTTTTCAATTTCTAACTTATATCGAAAAATATTCGAATAGAAATTAAATCTGTTCAGTCAGAGGACAAATCTATATTTTCAAGGACATGATATTTTACATCGATTAACATTTTCACACAATCACCCATAAATAAATAAAAAATTGAAAGATACTCCCTTCGTCCTAAAAATAATGTCCACTTTGCTTTTCACACAAATTAAGAAACACAATTTTTATCTTCCCCATTACTAAAATACCCCTAATTAAGTGTCTTGATATTTTAAATATTCATTGAAAACATAAATTTAAATATTTTAATAAAGGTAATAATAGAAAAAGATGGAATAAAGTGTCTTGAAATTCTAAGTAGACATTATTTTTGAGACACCATTTTTAGTAAGGTGGACATTATTTTTGGGACGGAAGGAATATCATACACAATTGTGAAAATGCATTTCATACACCAATATGTCTCACTAATAAACTTTCTATACTCTTAACAACTAAATCACTTTACAAAAGAATTCCTAATTTGTCTTTCTTACAAGTCTTTGCATGTGCTTGTTGGCCTAATCTTTCCCCCCTACAACAAACATCGATAATATTTTTACACAAAACATGCGACTTTATTGTCTATAGTATTAATGACAATAGGTATGAGTGCCTTGATTTATTAATTAGTAGGTCAAATTTATCTTTCTCGCCATGTCATCTCTAACACAAATATATTTCTGTATAAGAAAAAAACTCTTCACATGGTATTGATATAAAAATTTGGAAAATGATTTGGAATTTAAAAGTAGCGCCTAAGATTAAGAATTTCATATGTGGAGGGTACTAAAAAATATACTACCTACTAATAAAAATATATATAAAAAAAGAGTTATTAAATCCCCTTTGTGTGATATATGTAATAAAGAGATTGAAACTCCTGAACATTTATTGTTAAATTGTGAATGGACAAGAATTATTTGGTTTGCTTCCCCTTTCAACATTCATACTTGCAACCAAATATTTAATAGACTGGATACTTGGATGGTAAGGATTGTTGAAAATATGAGGAAACAAAAGCTAGATAAAAATCTTGTATTGGAACAGATTTGTACACTTCTATGGTGTATATGGAAAGCTAGAAACGATAATAAATACAAGTTTACAAAACTTGAGCCAATGCAGGTTATAGAAAAAGCAAAAATAGAGTGGAATGAATACCAAAATGCGAATTATCCTAAGGATGCTATTAATTTACTAAAGGATAAAAAATCTCAAAACAGCTATACTGAGTTGAAGTATGATGAAACAAATAGTAACAATGAACAACAAAATGAGAAAATTTGGAAACCCCCCTGTGAATCATATTAAAATAAAATGTGATACCTATTTTATTAACAATAGAGCTGCAAGCAATTTCATGTGTTAACATGGTCCATGAAGGAAAGGTGCTGGATTGCAATGCTTGGGAAATAAAAGTTGATTCTCCATTAGAAGCTGAAGCACTTGGAATCCTCAAGGCTTGTGTGATTGCGAGAGACATTAGAGATACACGAGTTATTATTGAGAGTGATTGTCAAGATGTTATGCTTCCTTTGGAGAAAAACAAACTTATTTCTATTCCTAAAATTTGTAATATTATTAAAAGCATCCATTTTATTTCTGAAAAATGTAACCCTATATTTAGATGGATTAGTCGAGATAGGAATAGTTTAGCCGATGAGGTAGCCAAACATAAGCTTTTTAGCAACATGAATGACTTGCAATTAGTTGCATACTCAAGTAGGTTAACTAGAATTATTCATAATGAATCAACTCCTTCAGGAATTGGTTAAACTTTGTAGCATTGGTTTTTTATATGAGGTAACATTTGGAACAAAAAAAAAAGAGTAAACCATGCAAAGGTTTTTTTTAATAATGAGATGAGATGAGATGAGATTTCTTTGCTCGAGAGTTCTCAAGAGAGTCATGAGTTACTACTGATATTAAATCCTAGTACCATTACTGTAAACACACCCATCATATTAAACAAATAATAATACCATTATATTTTCCATTTGTCCCCGTTTGGTTCGTGAAAACAATGGGTATCAAAATACTAATAAAAACGTGTTTGGCTAGAGAAAATGAAAATAATTTTTTGAAAAATTAAATGAAAACAATGCTATATTGGAGAACGTGAGATCGACAATTTCCATATTTTCTAAAAATGTTGAAAAAAAACGAAAATCATTTTTTGAAAATATATTTTAAAAACAAAAACAAAAAATGTTTTCATATATCAAACAGGGCTCTCAAAGGATTATGAGGAAATGAAGAAAAAATCCACAATAAAATTTAAAAAGGAATTACTTTGCCCTCCTCAAATTCAGGCCTCATGTTTTCCTTGGAGTAGACTTTTTCTCGGCTCTTATATAGCGACAAATTGTTCAAGGAAAATAAGCTTTCCACATAAAAATGATGACAAAATATAAGGAATTCTTTGCATCTCTTCATTATTATGGACTTGTGGGAAATAAGCTTTCCACATAAAACTGATGACCAAATATAAGGAATTCTTTTCATCTCTTTAGTATCATGGACTTGTCTAGTATTACTTCATAAACCTTAATTGTTGAGTATGAACGAAATTCTAATAACTCCATGTTTCTTAACCACCCAAGTGGCTTTAAGTAGCCATAGAGCTTAAAACCCTTTCACTTTAAATCAACATCAATCAGCTTTTGCCATTCTCCACTTTCTACATTTTTCAAAAACCAAAACGTAAATTAAAACGGATCTAACTTGCTCCGCATCCACAAGCAAGTCGGATTTCTCGTTCGAGAATCATTTACAAAAAAATGTATCTCTCTTTATGTAGAACATTTTGATAGTTCGTTATTATTAATCTGTTATTTGTTTAATCCACTTTTTTATCTATAGATTTTTATTATTGATATGTGAAAAACAATATATATAATTCTTATATTTAAATTTTTGCATCTCATTATATGTTTACTCTCAATTTTTATCTAGTATTAATTTTTCATATTCAATTTGAATGTTTCTAATAAAATTGAAATTTGATGTAGAATGTTTTATTTTTTTTCAGTTTCTAACTTATATCTAAAAATATTCGAATAGAAATTAAATCTATTCAGTCAGAGGATAGATCTATATTTTCAAGGACATGATATTTTACATCGATTAACATTTTCACACAATCACCCATAAATAAATAAAAAATTTGAAAGATACTCCCTCCGTCCCAAAAATAATGTCCACTTTGTTTTTCACACAAATTAATTAAGAAACACAATAATTATCTTCACCATTACTAAAATACCCCTAATTAAGTGTCTTGATATTTTAAATATTCATTGGAAACATAAATTTAAATATTTTAATAAAGATAATAATAGAAAAAGATGGAATAAAGTGTCTTAAAATTCTAAGTAGACATTATTTTTGGGATACCATTTTTAGTAAAGTGGACACTATTTTTGGGACGGAAGGAATATCATAGACAATTGTGAAAATGCATTTCATACAACAATATATCTCACTAATAAACTTTCTATACTCTTAACAACTAATTACTTTACTAAAGAATTCCTAATTTGTCTTTCTTACGTGTCTTTGCATGTGCTTGTTAGCCTAATCTTTTCCCCCTACAACAAACATTGATTATATTTTTACACAAAACATGCGACTTTATTGTCTATAATATTAATGACAATAGGTATGAGTGCCTTGATTTATCAAATAATAGGTCAAATTTATCTTTCTCGTCAAGTCATCTCTGACGAAAATATATTTCCGTATAAGAAAAATGACTCTAATCAGTGTCTATCTTTTTCTCAATCACCAACACATGTTTCAATATCTTTAAATCTCAAATTATATCATCCAACTATGCAGGATACTATACAACCGTCCATTACCAACTAAATGTATCTCCAGTCACTCACTTTAGAGGAACAAATGAACAATGTCTTTATGTCAAGATCCATTTTCGATAGGTTTGGAAGGTATCATTTACCAAAGACTTCACCTGTTTTTATTGAATCTAATATTGCATAAAACATCTTGCTTTACATAGGTAACTTTTTTTTGGACATTAATATAGGTAATTATATCATCAAAGTGGCATGTAATGATGAATAGTGAATCTGATGCTCTAATGAAAAATGGTACATGGACATTTGTCGGACCACCAACTAAAGCCAATATAGTTGGATGTCATTGGATATAAAAAAATGATTATCTTAAAAGATATAAAGCAAGATTAGTTGTTAAAGTATTTCATCATCAAGAAGGTGTTGAAGTTAATTGAACTTTTAGCCTAGTTGTTAAGTATGCCATGATTCAAACTGTTTTGTCAATGATTGTGATTTTAATTGAAATATCAAACAAATTAATATCCAAAATGAATCCCTTCATGAAAATTTGGAAAAAGAAGTTTACATGTCGCAACCCAAATGTTATGTTCATCCAAAATTTCCTCAACACATCTACAAGCTACATAATTCATTATATGGCCGAGAACAAGCTCCACGTGCTTGGTTGTCTCACTAATATCTTACACATGATTGGTTTTTGCGAGTGCAATTCTGATACGTCTCTCAATATTTGGCGAAAAAATGTTTTTTTTATTTCGGTTCTCATATACGCTGATGATATTATTATTACATGAACCTATAGTCACTTTATCAACTGAGTTATTAGCGGCTTACATGTTAATTTTGCTGTTAAAGAGTTTGACATTCTTTATTAGTTTTGTGGTTGAAGTATTACGATCAAGAGAGTATATGTATTTAACTCAACGTAAGTATATTGCCGATCTCTTACGCCGCACTAATATGGCCGGTTCATGCTCTTCGGATCGAGGAGATTGTAAAAGAACAAGTTAACATATATCATATGTAGGAAAACGAGGAGGAAGATTGTTGGTAATTTAAACTTTGAATATTCAGTTAGTATTACTCTGTTATTCGTTCTTATCCCATTGTATTAGAAATATATGATTTCCAATTGTTGTAATAGAGATATGATAAAAACAATTTATAATATTTTTTCATTCAGATTTTTTATAGCTAACTAGGAAGGTATTAAAGAAACTGTCAGATTACTCCTTATAGACATTGGAGAAAAGTACGGGTATATAATTTAGCGTCTCCTTAGATGGAGGCAAATGGATTACAATTTTCAAAAGAATTAATACAAGTTGATGAACCGTGATTAAGGAACAATCATTCTCAATGATCACTGAATTAGCTGGAAACTCTTGAGCTCTATAATTTTTTCTATCTCTTTAATAAGAAAACCATTAATAAGAAAACCATTAGAATCCCTTATATCAAAGGATCCACAGTCTGTTTCAAAACAATTAATAAGAGGGGGCACCAAAATGTTTTTTTAAAACTTATCAAGCACAAGACCCTAATCAGTAAGGCTGAGGGTGTGTTAGGGTATAATGATTAGCCGCCAACATTTAATTTTCATTACTAGTTCTTGGAGATTCTAATTGTTCCTGCCAACAAAAGAAAACATAAGTAGCAGTGTTCAAAGGTATCAACTAAACAATGTTAAAGATAAAATTATTTTTACTCTTCTATATAGACCATACCAAATTACTTATGACCTCAGTTGAAAAAATTAGCTCATCCAATCTTGCATTTATTTCTTTGATAATGTTCATAAACCAAGTATCAAATCTATTGGTAAATTGACTTTGAGATCGTAAAGTAAATGGCGTAAAGTAACAAACTGCTTTGGCCCAAGGATGGGTAAACATGAGATGCTCCATACTCCCATTTTCCGTATTACATATCTTACACACGTGTGATTTTTTTTTCATTTTATCTTATAAAGGTTTTGAAGTAGGAAGTAGATTTTACAAGTTTTACAATTAAAAGTATAAAATTTTGGGACTACATTTCATATTCGCGACTAATTACCATAAACTAGGTTAAGAATAACGAGAAGAAGAGGCCTTAGGTTTATTTTTCTCACTTTCTTCTTTGTTAATGTTCATTTTGAGCAAGGTGTATATTGTTTTCACTCGGTAATTACCAATTTAGAAATATCCTAACAACAAAGATCACACCACTAGAACTGGGAAGTGGCATGAGTAAAATACACTGAGCTATATTAGGTTTATATAGTTAATTTGTTTTATCAATATTCCAAATTTTATTGTCATGGTTAAAAATCTCTTTAACCATGTTGTAGCTAATATTACTTAATTTTTCCTCAAGATCGATAATGGTAATCAAAATGTCTTTGTGAATATTAATATAATCCCCATAACCAGTTTTCCAACTAAGGCTATTTAAAAAGTTATTTCATCTACCTAGTAGTTTCTCCAACCTATAGGAGGTGAGTTCCCTATCTTAGACTCTTTACAAAAATATTGTTGGGAAAGTACTTCCGTTTAGTAACTTATGAAGAATTGAATGTGGTTTCTGAAGAACATTCCAAACTTGCTGAGCTAGTAAGGCCAAATTAAAAAGATGATTTTCCTTAAAACCCATACCACTTTCAGTTTTGGATGTTGTACGTTGGTTCTAATTGTAGTCATGGATACCGTCTTAATGCTGCTTACACCATCAAAACATGGAAATAATGTAATTAATGATGTTACAAATATTGTTAGGCATTAGGAAAGCATATATTAAATAGTTTGTCAGACTTTGGAGTACTACCTTAATCAAGGCTTCTTTGCCATTATTAGATAAAAAAATGGTTTTCCAATTATCAATTCTTTTTAAGACTTTTTCAATGAGCCAGTCTAAATCCCTGGTCTTATTTCTATTTCATTTTGTTAGGAGTCCTATAGAAGTCCTCAAATTTTTAATTGTTTTCATATTCAGTCTAGCTGCCATAATATTTTGATTAGGACTATATATAATCTCACCATTGTTTTAATTTAAATAGAGGCCAATAACTATACTATAATTATTCATTATATCATTAAAAGTCTGGATTTCATTATAAGTGGATTTGAGATAGAAATTTTGTCATCAACAAAAAAGAGGTGCGTAATAATATGGAAAAGAGCACCTATTTCAAGACCTTCTAAAATACATATATTAATATATTTCCTTTACAAGGATATTTAAAGTTTACGTGATGATGCTGACTATGTTTTAGATCTCGGTTTCGCGACTTTGGTGGTTGACTGGGGCCTAGCGACTAGCTGAGATCACACGGGGCCTAGGCGGGATTACACGGGGCCTAGGCAGGATTAGACCGTATTGAATTCCGCGGTGTAATTTTGTATATTAGTAAAATATACGTAGTAATTAAAACTATTTTAACTACTTAAGTCATAAATATCATCTAATAACACTATAGTAAATATAAAAGTACTAAAATTTAAGTTTTATATCATTTCAAGAATTCTCGAGAATACAAAAAATAAAAAAAAAGCCTATGCGCCCAATTTTTTCCATTTAACGGCCATATGAGGTCATTTTTGGACACTAATCGGTGACTATATAGGCTAGGCGCCTCTACCACGACGATCGATGGGTTAGGAAACAACGCCTAGAATTTTTTACTAGGGGTAAATGACTGAGGGGGATTCGACGCCTAGGCGGCGATTTCTACAACATCGGATGCAGAAGAAAAAAGGTGAAAGGGGTACACCCTATCTAATCCCCCTTGTGGGATTTTCAGTGTCTCTTACCATTAAGTACTTAGTAAGATATTTTTGTGACACAATTAAGTATCTTTTTTACCAATTTTTAATCAAAACCCGTTTTATTAAGAAGGTCACTAAGAAACTGCCACTCAATAAGCTTTTTTTATACACCAGCCTTGAGTGCCACACATACTTTTTGTATCAGTTTTCCTCTTTATAAAGTTAATAAGTTCATATGAGATTAAAATATTAAACTGAATGATTCTTTAAAGGATGATTACAGATTGATTTTCATCCACAATTTAATTCATTAAAGGTTTTAAATATTGGACTGATCTTTCTCCACTTCAAAGAGGGTCTGTTTTGATAGATAGAGATAGACATGAATTAAGCAATATGAACAGAATACCAAAGGCTTACTCCTATTTCTCTCTACTCTACCTATCAAGGCTATGAAGGATATCATTCATAGAATGCTCTTAGATTGCAATACTTTTTGAAAACAACCATACCAAATAGACCCGATAGAGGATATTGTACAAAAGGAGATCCCTTTAGCCAATCGTTTGGTTGGGGGTGTCCTTAGTCGCCCCAGAGAAGCCATAACATTAGGAACATTACCCAACTCATTGCTTAACTCCCAAGAAAGGCCAGAAAACCGTGAATAATTTAAGAGGAAAGATTCTCTAAAAGTCGACGCTTTCGTTGTGTTAAGAATGGCTACTTCTTGGTCTTTGTCAGAATTTCGACTCGGGGTTACCTTTGACTGATTGCCTGCCCAGTCATTATTATTACATAGAGAAAGGAACAATTTACCCATAGACGCCAGAACTTACTTGTTGCTAGAGAGATGATGTTGCTAGAGAGATGACAACTCGCATAGTAGTCATCTTTACCACTAGACTAAACGTCTCGTCGTAGTCAATCCTATACTGCAGTGATGTGAGAATGCATGAGCAACCGCGTCCCTTCGACTGGTCCGTCACTTCGCCGCTTCACCTTGTACACCCACTTACGATGAATTGGTTTAGCTCTAGCTAGAAAAGAAACAAGGTCCTATGTCACATTCTTCATTAAATTGGAAATCCCCTCGCGCATCGCGTTCTCCCACTCGTCATTAACCTTTGCTTCTTCAAACAATACTGGCTCCCTGATCTCGGACACAAAACACTGTAAGAGTGTAAGAGTAAGATAGCGTCTGCAAAGCCGGCTTGCATATACTTCAAACCAGACTTCTTGATCCGCAAAGAATTTCTCAGGCTTGGCTAATATTCAGTCGTGATGTCTACCATTGGTAGTGGTATCTTTTCTCGACTATCTCGCAACTCTATTTGTGATCTTTTCTCTCAACTTCTTGGAGAAGGATTTTTCTGGCTTTGGACTTTGAACCTGGCAAACAGCTGTCTTTTATCAAATGGAGCTATAAGAACTACAAGTTCATGAACTCGATTTAGGCGGCTATACTAGTCTCGAGTCGATTCCGATAGAAACCTCATAACGCTCTGGTGAAATGCAGATTTTGACTGCCGCTGCACAGGTTAAATGTAGGTTTTGACCTCGCTGCCCGGGTCAAATGTAGTTTTTGACCGTCGTTGCACGAGTTAAATGCAGTTTTTGACCGACACTGCATGGTTAAATGCAGTTTTTAGACCGACTTGTACAGGTTGATTTCATGTGCATGTGCAGTTTACGATTGACTACGACCTTTTCTTAATTAGCGTTTGTGTCCTCGAGTATTTGAATGCCTGTTACATCATTGTGGTTTCAAGAAATTTATGAGATTGTGTTGTTCCGTATTTGTATTAGTATTGATTGTCATTTAATCTTACATGTGTTATGAGGTGTGATATTCGTATTTTCTTTTGTTTCCTTTAGGTATTTTGACTTACTGAGTTTTGTCGCTCATTTATTTGTAATTTTGATTCCTTTTGCAGTAGATTCAAAAATATAAACTATCAACTTTAGGCATGAATCGTAGATTTGTGAATGGTTGGTTCGCAAGGTTTAGGCATGAATTTATGGTTTTGCAGAGTTTATTAATTTGATAAAAGTTATTATTATGTAGTCTTTCCGGTCTAAGATGTATATTTTAGGTTTGCGACGGTCTTGTCCCGAGAATTAGCTTGCTATGTTTTTGGGACGTGACAAAGTGGTATTATTGCAATATGTTTTTCGATAAACGAGACATAGATATCGGTAGCAGAACTGTGACAAAGTAAGATTGTATAGGTGACATCTTTGTTTTCGATTAAGAGTAATGACATAATTTCATATTAGTCGATAGATTTTTGGAATTAAACTTAACATACTCACTCGTCATTGAAGTGGAGTTTCGAGTTAACTATAAATATTTATTTAGACAAATACTTTTCATAGGACCGTCAGAGTTTTATTTAAACCTTTTATAAATCTATGAATATGATTTTGGTGTTGATTTGATATAAATCATAAGTCCAGGATTGGAGTAGTTCAATGAAGATTAAAGTTAAGGGTTATATGTCAGAATTTTATAGTAGAGTAGAATATTCCATTTTGTCCCGTTTGTTACCTTTAGGAACTATCGATTTGCCTGCATGTTTCAGATGAAATCCATAAAGTATTTTATGCAACATGGAACTGGGATGAAGAAAAGGTGGAACGACATAGTATTATGGTACCAAGGGTGTGTAATATGGATAATACCGAAGAAGAAGGTCCACAGAACACTCGGGAACCAACATCACCATGAACTCCAAGATCATCTTCATCTTCATCCAGTGATGACGAGTCGTCTCCAGTAACACCAGGCAAGACAAGGTCACTTAGACACATATATCAAACATGCAATTTCGTGACTTTGGAACCAGAAAATTTTGAAGCAGCATCAAAACAAAAGGAATGCGTAAACACAATGGAGGAAGAGATCAAAATGATCGAGAAAAATAAAACATGGGAACTAACAAAGAAGTCATCAGAGTCAAGTGGGTCTACAAGACGAAGCTCAACCTAGATGGCTCAATCCAAAAACATAAGAAAAGACTGGTTGCTAAAGGGTACTCACAACTACCAGGTATTGACTACAACGAGACATTTGCTCCAGTTGCACGTTTAAACACTATAAGAGCACTTATTGCATTAGCTGCTCAAAAGAAATGGAAGGTCTATCAATTAGATGTAAAGTCAACATTCCTCAATGGCTATATAGAAGAATAAATATATGTCGAGCAACCTCAAGGGTTCATAGAGAAAGGCAAAGAAGACCGAGTTTTAAGACTAACAAAAGCACTATACGGACTCAAGCAAGCTACCCGAGCATGGTACAATCGAATTGACAATTAATTCACTGATCGAGGTTTCACGAGAAGTCAAAACGAGCCTACTCTCTACATTAAAAACCAAGGTAACAATAACAGACTCAATGTCTCTCTTTATGTAGATGATCTCATCTATACAGGAAACAATGTCCAAATGATCAAAGAATTCAAAAAAGACATGATGAAAACCTTCGAGATGACAGATCTCGGGTTAATGCACTACTTTCTCGGCATTGAGGTGATACAAGATAAGAGAGGAAGATTCATCTCACAGAAGAAATACACAAAGTCACTTCTAAAGAAGTTCAAGATGCATGAGTACAAGACTATTGCTACTCCTCTAGTCACTAATGAAAAACTAATCAAAGAAGACGGCTCAACAAAGATAGACCCAACAATATACAGAAGTCTCATAAGAAGTTTGCTATATCTTACAGCCACGAGACCAGACATCATGACGCTATGAGTCTACTATCAAGGTTCATGCACAGTCCAAGTCAAGTCCACTATGGAGTAGGAAAAAGAATATTAAGATACTTACAAGGTACAAAGGACTATGGCACATGGTACGAGCCTAACACTAATTCAAGACTGTCTGGCATCGATTGGGCTGGATTGGTAGATGATATGAAAAGTACCTCAGGCTATACATTCTCACTCGGCTCAGGAATATTCTCATGGTCATAAAAAAACAAGACTGCGTGGCACAATCTTCAGCAGAAGCGGGATATGTTGCAGCAGCACTAACAGCAAGTCAGACAATATGGCTTAAACGTATACTTGAAGACATGGGAGAGCAGCAAAAAACACCAACAAAAATCTACTGCGACAATAAGTCGGCAATATCAATGACAAAGAATCCCGTCCATCATAGACGGACTAAACATATTGCTATCAAATATCACTTTCTTCAAGAAGCATCTAATAAAGGACAAATTGAACTTCAATATATAAAGATCGAAGAACAACTCGCAGATATTTTTACAAAAGCACTTTTACGGTCGAAGTTCGAGACACTACGAAAAATGCTCGGTATTACGAAAATAAGCATTAAAGGGGAATGTTAAATTAATGCTTATTTTCAGTTTATCTAGAATTTTCTTAGTGTATAATTTTAATAAATATTCTAGAACCATCTTTATAATGCTAGAATTTTCTAGTAGGTAGAATAACTAGTTTATTCTAGAATATTAGGAATATTTATAAAATGTAATACTAGAAGGATCTAGAAAATGATCCACCGCCATATAACTTACTTCCTCCGTTTTAAAATGTTTGTCCATTTACTAAAATTGGTGTTTCAAAATATTTGTCCACTTAGTATTTCAAGACACTTTTTCCTAATTTTTTCCATTACTACCCCTATTAAAAAATTAAAATTTATATTTCCAATGCATATTTAAGATATCAAGACACTTTATGAAGGGTAATTTTGTAATAGGGATTGTAATTATTAATTTTCTTAATTCGTGTGAAAAGCAAAGTGGACAAACATTTTGAAACGGAGGGAGTAGTATAAATAGGCCATCAAAATTCATTGTAAAGCATCTTGAGCAAAATCAGCTAAACCCACTGCAAAAGCCTTGTAAGCCTTTAATATCTAATACAAGTCTTCTTTTTAAACCAAGAGTCCACTGCACTTTTTAAAACCAGACTATTTTCTTTTTTCTTTCCAATATAAAAGGCTTTACACATTCATTTCTTTTTTATTATATGATATACAAACCAACAATTAACTATATAAACCTAATTTAGCTCAGTGTATTTTACTCATGCCACTTTCCAGTTATAGTGGTGTGATCTTTGTTAGGATATTTGTAAATTGGTAATTAACGAGTGAAAACAATATACATTTTGCTCAAAATGAACATTAACAAAGAAAAAAGTGAGAAAAATAAATATAAGAACTCTTCTTCTCGTTATTTTTAACCTGGTTTATGGAAATTAGTCTTGAATATGAAATGTAGTCCCAAAATTTTATAATTTTTATCAGAAAAACTTTTAAGAATCTACTTCCTACTTAAAAACCTTTATAAGATAAAATGAAAAAAATCCCGGGTATGTAAGATATGTAATATGGAAAATGGGAGTATCGAACATCTCATGTTTACCTATCCTTGGGCCAAACCAGTTTGGTATTCTACGCCATTTACTTTATGAACTCAAAATCAATTTACTAATAGATTTGATACTTGGTTTATGAACATTATCAAAGATATAAATGCAGGATCTGACGACACCGCAAGAAATAGTAGCATTAGCGGGGAAGCTATTGCGGCAACAACTAAAATGGCCTCTAATGATATTTTTAAAAACCAAAATGGCCTCTAATTATATTTTTAGCGGCAATATTTGCCGCTAAAGATAAAGTTAATAGAGGCAAAAACAAATAATTTGCTACTAAAGGTATCTTTAGCGAGGAACTTATAGAGGCGACAAATAACAACTATTAGCGGCAAAATTAAGATTTTTAGTGTTAATTTTTTTTCCGCTAAAGATACTATTTTTTATAGTGCGAGCAAATTTTTTTAGCTGAGGTCATAAGTAATTTGGTATGGTTTATATAGAAGAGTAGAAATAATGTTATCTTAAACCGTGTGTAGTTGATACCTTTGAACACTGCTACTCATGTTTTCTCTTGTTGGAAAGAACAATTAGAGTCTCTAAGCACTAGTGATGCAAATTAAATATTGACGGCTAATCATTATACCCTAACACACCCCCAGTCCATACTAATGAGTGTTTTGTGCTTGATAAAGTTAAGAAACACATTTTGGTGGTCCTTCATATTAATTGTTTCAAAAGGGACTGTAGATCCTTTGTTATTAGGGATTCTAATGATTTTCTTGCTAAAGAGATAGAAAAAATTATAGAGCTCAAGAATTCCCAGCTAATTCCGTGATCATTGAGAATGATTGTTCCTTAATCACGGTTCCTCAACTTGTATTAATTCTTTTGAAAATTGTAATACTTTTGCCTCCATCTAAGGAGATGCTAAATTATATACACGTATTTTTCTCCAATCTCTATAAGGAGTATTTTGACAATTTCTTTAATACCTTCACAGTTAGCTATAAAAAATCTGAATGAAAGAATATTATAAATTGTTTTTTCTCATATCTCTGTTACTACAATTATAAATTATATATTTCTTATACTGTGGATAAGAACGAATAACAGACTAATACTAACGGAGTATTCAAAGTTTAAATTATCGACGATCTTCCTCCTTGTTTTCCTGCATATGTGGTGTCTCCTTGTGTGTTCTAAATAAACACACCTAAAAAGGCAAGACACGTACCGCAAGTGTACGGGTTGTCCAAGTAATATCCGGTAAACGGGATTTCGATCTCAGGGACGGATTAGGTAAGACTAAGGTGTTATGCAATAAATGGAAATAGTTGCTTGAATGACAATTATAAGTAAATAAATAAATTTTTGTTTTGTTTTTGTTTAATAACTAAAGTGCAAATACAGTAAATACTAAACTAAATTAAAACCAATGCAAGAAAATAAAATATGAAGAGACGCAAGGATGAGAGATAGTACTTGAGTCAGGCTAGGGTATCACCGAAATAAACTTAATCAATGCTCCTTATAAGGGACAAATTAGTAACTAGTAATAGTCGGGATTCTAGATTCTCCTAACCCCCGTCAGGGTGGACTTAGGAGCTATTCTCAGATGTTACAAACCCCGCCAAGGCGATCATAATCCACCTTCGAATGTCAAGTTCTCTACCCAATTGGCTATAAGATTAACTAAGTCCGTCAGGATCAATAATTTCTATCTTATGTTTATAACCTATGTCTGTAATTAAACCCCCCGTCAAGATGATCACCACCACTAGTGAATAGCTTAATTACTCAATCATATCTCCGATTAGCTAATTCATTGATAGTGAAATTAACTTACGATAATAACAATACTAATTTACTCAATTCAAATTAAATTATAAAAATCCCAAATCAAAAAATATCAATTAAATAAATTAAGGTTCAACCCGAATCTCAAGAACTTAATAAGTTTAGCTCATAACAGAAAATAAAACTAACACAATAAAATTAAAAGACATAATGTTTAACAGAAAGAAAATAAACAAAACCTAACGAAGAGGTTGGATTTGGCTTTGAATTGGAGAGGATGACTGCTCTATCTCTTAGCTTCTTCCTTCCTGCTTGCTCTGACTTAAATCCTTAAGCCTCTTTGATAATTATATGAAGTGTATGTAAAAGAGGAGGCTAAGGGGGTGTATTTATAGGTGCTAGGAAGCCCTAATTCGTTTTTACTTGGAGTGTAAGACAAGTAAAGAACTCTTTAATTCACAGCCCTAAAATCTAGGAAAGGTAAGATTCTGCTGCTGATTTGTTTTGGTCATATCTCTTTCAATACTTATCCGTTTGACGCGTTGCAATAGTCGAAACCGCTTGTCTCGGAAATATCTATCCATTGGTGTAGACCATTCTCCCAAATTCCTATACAATCTTAAGTTATGAACTCGTCTTTGAAACGTGGCTGGAATTTCAGATTTATTTGGCAGCTTTATCTTTTCGATCTTTGCATATATCCTTCCTTAATCTTCTTATTTCCATGTAAATCTCTTTCCTTTACTTCTTAGACTTGAATTGGTCTCTAATTATCTTTTAAAGCTTCACAATAAATAAATAATTAAACCGCATATGCTTTAAAAGATAATAAATCAATAATTCAAGACTAGAAATAGGAAAGTGCACTCTAAAATTAGAAACTCGAGTAAAATACTTCCTAACACAGTAAAAGTAAGCTAAGACTCTAATTCTCACTTCTCCTCCTTGTATGAAATTTAAGAACATACTAACTTTGCACTAAAAATATTCAAATTAACACACAAAAGCTCTAAAAATGCAAATAGTCTAATTTCAAGGGGAGAAAGTGCAATATGATGAAATAAGCATAAAAGTCTAGCTAATAAGTCAATAATTCACCTAAAATGATGTTTCCAGAGGGCTAATATTTAGAACAAATAGGGAGACATTAATATGATATATGTCAACTTGTTCTTCTACACTCTTCTCGGTCCGAAGAGCAAGAATCGACCATATAAGTGCGGCATAAGAGATTAGCAATATACTCTCTTATCGTAATACTTCAACCCCAAAACTAATTAAGATCGTCAAACGCTTTAATAGCAGAATTAACATGTAAGCCGCTACTAACTCAGTTGATAAAGTGACTATATATAATATTATCAACGTATATGAGAACCAGGATAAAAAATCATTTTTTCGCCAAATATTGAGGGACGTATCAGAATTGCACTAGCAAAAACCAATCATGTGTAAGATATTAGTGATACAACCAAGCGCGTGGAGCTTGTTTTCGGCCATATAATGAATTATGTAGCTTGCAGATGTGTTGAGGAAATTTTGGATGAACATAACATTTCGGTTGCGACATGTAAACTTCTTTTTCTAAATTTTCATGAAGGGATTTATTTCGGATATTAATTTGTTTGATATTTCAATTAAAATTACAACCATTGACAAAACAATTTGAATCGTGGCATGTTTAACAACTAGGCTAAACGTTCAATTAACTTCAACACCTTCTTAATGATGAAATCTTTTAACTAATCTTGCTTTATACCTTTTAAGATAATCATTTGTTTTATATCCAATGACATCCAACTATATTGGCTTTAGTTGGTGGTCCGACAAATTTCCATGTACCAGTTTTCATTGGAGCATCAAATTCACTATTCATCATTACACACCACTTTGATGATTTAATTACCTATCTTATTGTCCAAAAAAATTACCTATCTAAAGCAAGATGTTTTATGCAATATTAGATTCAATAAAAACAAGTGAAGTCTTTGGTAAACGATACCTCCCAAACCTATCAAAAATGGATTTTGGCATAAAGGCATTGTTCATTTGTTCTTGTAAAGTGAGTGTCTGGAAGTACATTTAGTTAGTAATGGTGACAGTTGTATAGTATTATGCATAGTTAGATGATATAATTTTAAATTTAAAGATATTGAAACATGTGTTGGTGATTGAGGAAAATATAGACACTGAGTCATTTTTCTTATACAGAAATATACTTTCATCAAAGATGACATGACGAGAAAGATAAACTTGACCCATTAATTGATAAATCAGGCACTTATACCTATGGTAATTAATACTATAGACAATAAAGGCGCATATTTTGTGTAAAAATTTAATTGATGTTTGTTGTAGGGGGGAAAGATTAGGCCAACAAGCACATGCAAAAGACACGTAAGAAAGAAAAAATAGGAATTCTTTTGTATAGTGATTAGTAGTTAAGAGTAGAGAAACTTTATTGAGATTTATTTATTTATGGATAATTGTGTAAAAACGTTAATCGATGTAAAATTATATCATGTCCTGGAAAATATAGACCTATCCTACTACTGAATAGATTTTATTTCTATTCGAATATTTTTCGATAGAAGTTTAAAAATTGACAAAATAAAACATTCTACATCAAATTTCAATTTTATTAGAAACAATCGAATTGAATATGAAAAATTAGTACTAAATAAAAATTGAGAGAAAACATATAATGAGATGCAAGAATTTAAATATAAGACTTTTATATATTGTTTTTCACGTATGATCAATAATAAAAATCTATAGATAAAAAAGTGGAATAAACAAATAACAGATTAATAATAACAAACTATCAAAATGTTCTTCTACATTAACTAATTTCCTTCACCACGACAATAACTGTAAGGATATTGGTTGAGTTTCTTTTGGTTGATCTAATTTTAGGGCTCGGATTTCACTTCTACTGTCATGAAACTAGGGAGAAGAATGCCATGATCAGAGCACTGTCAAAGTAAAATAATTTGTCTAAGTTAGACATTTTTTCCCGATTTTGCTTCTGGTAGGTATTACGCCTGTTTAGAACATTTTATATCAACATGTTTAGCAGGCTATAGCTGATGATCAAAGTAAGTATGCATATTAGTTTAATCATGTTGGCGCGCCTACAAATAAACATCTCCTTCTACGTACGGAAAGAGTTTCATGTTAACAGAAAATAAAAAAACGAGCAAGAAATTTGTTTGACTAAGCTAAACTATAATTGATCATTCACCCGATATAAATGATTATGTCATTTGTTGATATTTGGTAAAGTCAAAATGTTGGTCAAATGGTCGAGTTGGCATCTTATGTGGCTATACACTTCAGCAAGTGATATGGGCCAGTTCTCGGGTTATAAATTACACCGCCTTACTTATGAGACTTAATCTCACGCGTTGATCAAGTACCACTTTGGACGGCTCAGATTAAAACCCTTTGAGGGCCATATAAAAGACTCAAGTCTTCAGACTTGGTCATAATACACTCTCTCGTCTTTGACTCTTCGCTCTCTTCTCTCTCTTGTTCTTCAGATATCTCTTTAGGGTTTTGTAAACATTATCAATCTATCATATAAGATTGATAATTAGAATAGTTGTAATCAAGTGTAATACTTGTAGATTGAGTAGCTGTTCTCGATTGATCTTAGGGTTTCACGCTGAAACTCTTGTGGTGTTCTATTCTTGTAAATCCTGTAATCTGAAGTTGTAACCGTGTTCTTATAGTAAGCGAAGCATCATCTGAGGGTGGCTTCAACGTGGATGTAGGCATATTGCTGAACCACGATATATCCTTGTGTTCTTTAATTTCTGCATTTATCTTTTTCTGGGTTTGATTTGTTTTTCAACCATAGATATATTTGATCTATTTTCGCCAAATATTTATTACGTTTTGCTAAGAGTATTTACAACAGTGGTATCAGAGCTTTGTTCGGTTGATCTTTAAAAACGTTTTAAGAAAAGTTTTGTTCCTAATCTTTACAGATCTGTGTTTTGGCGTGTTAAAACTTTCTGAAAATCTTTTCTCAACAATACAATTTCTTAATCTTGTATTGTAACTCACAGATCTAAAATCTTTAGGATTTTCCGAAAACTTAAAATCCTTGAATAATTTTTTCTAGGGTTTTTCGATTTAATTAACCCTAATAGTGTGTTGGATGTGTTGTTTCTCTTTGTTTCTTATATACAGAAGTTAAGGAATGGCAACAACACGGCTTGAAATATCTGTATTTGATGGAAAAGGCGATTTCAGTGTATGGAAGAAGAAAATGCGAGTATTACTTTCACATAACAAGGTCATAAATGCTCTCGAGCCTGATCTTGAAAAATGGTCCGAAGAATCTTTGAAAAGAACAAACGAAATAAGAGAAGAAGCTTATAATCTCCTGTTCTTAAACCTATCTGATAATGTTATACGAAAAGTAGATGGAGCAGATACTGCACTTGACTTATGGGGTAAGCTTGAATCTCTTTACTCTTCTCAATCTGCTCCTAATCTTGCTTTCTTGAAAGGAAATTTGTTTTCGTATAAAATGGATTCTTCTAAAACAATAGATGAAAATGTTGATGAGTTTTTAAAACTTAATCTTGTTCTTAAAGGTTCTGATATGGCTTTAGATGAGACCTCTAAATGCATGATCCTTTTGAATGCTATTCCTGACTCTTATCAAGTTGTTAAAGATGCGTTTCAATATTCTACTGTTATTCCTACATTTGATCAAATTGTTGCCTCTCTGAAAACTAGGGAACTTGAATTAAAGAATATTAAACGTGTTGGAAATAATTTGTTTGTGAATCATAAAACTGATAATCATGAGCATGTTAAGAACAATAAGAATAAGAAAAAGTATAAGGGAAATAAGAATAAGGAAACTCGCAAATGTTATCATTGTGGTAAACCAAGCCATATTAAGAAGAATTGTTATGCGCTTAAGAACAAAAATAACAATAATAATATTGAAACCAATATTACATGTATGCCCCATAAGATTGATGATACTTGTGAGGTCCTTAATGTTTCAGACATTGCTTGTAAGTCTAATTGGATTTTAGATTCTGGTTGTACATTTCACATGAGCCCTAATAAAGATTGGTTTGTGGATTTGATTGAAA
This sequence comes from Nemophila menziesii, assembly GCA_029959085.1. Classification (NCBI taxonomy): domain Eukaryota; kingdom Viridiplantae; phylum Streptophyta; class Magnoliopsida; order Boraginales; family Hydrophyllaceae; genus Nemophila; species Nemophila menziesii. Next base: position 1,463,301 of record JARWIR010000074.1, on the reverse strand, counting down.
CTAATGTTGAAACTGTGTATATGGGTAATAATAATACATGTCAGGTAGCTGGTATTGGTAAAATAAATTTGAGACTTAATAATGGTAAAAATGTGACCCTTACTGATGTTAGATGGATTCCTGATCTAAAAAGAAACCTTATCTCTTTAGGTGTTTTAGATGACTTGGGTTGTGTTTATAAAGTTTCAAATGGTGTTATAAATGTGTTAAAACATGATAAACTTGTTCTATGTGGAAAGAAAATGTCTGGCCTATACATTCTTGATGGTATGTGTATTGAAAATGATATGAACTCTGTTAGTACTAACCTTGATAATGCAGCTACTGTTAAGTGGCATTTAAGACTTGGCCATATGAGCCAATTAGGCTTGAATGTGCTAAGTAAGGATGAAATGTTTGGTAAGGATACTATCTCTAATCTCTCTTTTTGCGAGCCTTGTGTGTTAGCTAAGCAACACAGAATGAAATTTAATGTGGGTGTTCATATGTCTAAATCAATACTTGAATATATACATGCTGATTTATGGGGTCCTGATAAGTATGAAACACATGGGGGTAGAAAATATTTGTTATCCCTTGTAGATGATTATTCTAGACGTGTTTGAACTTTTTTGTTGAAAAATAAAAGTGATACTTTTGAAACAATAAAAGATTGGCTTATCTTGTATGAAAACCAAACTGGAAAGCATGTTAAAACTTTTAGAACTGATAATGGACTTGAATTTTGCAATGAAGAATTTGATAATTTTTGTAAATTGCGAGGCATATTAAGACATAGAACTGTTAGAAAAACACCACAACAAAATGGTGTAGCTGAAAGAATGAATAGAACTTTATTAGAAAAAGTTAGATGCCTCTTATTCACACCTGGTGTGCCTAAATCTTTTTGGGGTGAAGCATTATATACTGCTACCTATTTGATAAATAGAAGTCCCAATAGATCCCTTAGTATGAAATGTCCCATGGAATTGTGGAACAATAAAAAACCTGATTTGTCCAATTTGCGCATATTTGGTTGTGCTGCATATGCTCATAATAGGGAAGGAAAATTAGATCCTAGATCTCTTAAATGTGTTTTCTTGGGTTATCAAACTATGCATGGTACTAAAGGTTATAGATTGTGGGATAAAAGTGCTAAGGGCATTAAAGTCATTATTAGTAGGGATGTAATATTTGATGAATCTAACTTTCCTCGCAAGAATGATTCTGTGATTTCAGGTATTGACTCAAATAAGGCAGATACTACACCTGAAAAGGTCACTACTGATAGAACAGAGTTTGAGGTGGAGCCTTTACAAGCTGGAAATGATGAGAGCAATCCTGATCCAGCTACAAAAGAAGAAGATTCAGAACCTCAGCTATCTGAGCAGCCAGGTAACACTGAGCCACACTCAGAAACTGAGGATCTTCAAGAATCACTTCAACAAAGTCTCTCAAACTATCAGCTGACTAGAGATAGAGAAAAGAGGGATCCTAAGCCCTCTACAAGGTATTCTTATGCTGAGTTAGTCTATACTGCCTTAATTGCAGCTTCTGAGGTAATACATTCTGAACCTGAAACTTATAGTGAGGTGCTTAAGTCTAGTGATAAACTTGAATGGTTAAATGCTATGAAAGAAGAGATGCAATCTTTACATGTTAACAAAACTTGTATTCTTGTTAAAAACCCACCTGGACAAAAACTTGTTGATTGTAGATGGTTGTTTAAATTAAAAGAGGGTGTTAATGAATCTGATCCCCCTAGATTTAAGGCTAGACTTGTAGAAAAGGGTTATACACAAAGGGAAGGTGTTGATTTTCATGAAATATTTGCTCCTGTTGTGAAATTTAAAACTATAAGAATCATGCTTTCATATGTAGCTTGTTATAATTTGGAATTAGAACAACTGGATGTTAAAACTGCCTTTTTACATGGTGAACTTGAGGAGAAAATTTATATGAAACAACCTGAGGGTTTTCTTGATATAAAACATCCTGATTATGTATGTTTGCTTCAAAAATCTTTATATGGTCTTAAACAATCCCCTCGGCAATGGTATAAAAAGTTTGATAATTTTGTTTTGAGCCTTGGAATTAAAAGAAGTGCTTATTCCAATTGTTTGTACTTTAACACTGATTCAAAGAATGTGATATTTTTGCTATTATATGTTGATGATATGCTACTAATTAGCAATTCTTTACCGAGTATAAATGATTTAAAAGCAAATCTAAATTCTGAATTTGAAATGAAGGATTTAGGTAAGGCCAAGAAAATTTTGGGTATGATCATAGAAAGAGATAGAAATAAAAGCAGACTTAAGTTGCACCAAAAACCTTATCTGGTAAAGCTAGTTGAGAAATTTGGAAATCTGAATTGTAAGAAAGTAAAAATGCCATTAGCTGGGCATTTCATCTTAAGTAAGACTCAATGTCCTCAAAATGCTACTGAGAAAGTAAAAATGAGTTATATACCTTACTCAAATGTTATTGGTTCTATTATGTATGCAATGATAAGTACAAGGCCTGATCTATCATATTCAATATCTCTACTAAGCAGATTTATGTCAAATCCTGGTCCTGAACACTGGACAACTTTAAAATGGGTAGTTTCTTACATTAGTAGTACATTAAATGTTGGATTACAGTATGGTAAGTATGAAGTACCTTTTGAATTATGTGGATTTGTGGATGCTGATTATGCTGGTGATAGAGATAGTAGAAAATCCACTACAGCTTATTGTTTTGTACTTGGAAATAATTGTGTTACTTGGATATCTCAGTTACAACCCCTTGTGGCCTTATCAACCACTGAATCTAAATATGTTGCTATTTGTGATTGTTTCAAAGAAGCTATTTGGTTACAAGGTTTGACTAAGGAATTACAGTTGACTAAGTCAACTGCAACTATATTTAGTGATAGTCAAAGTGCTATACAATTAAGCAAGAACCCTGTGTACCATGAGAGAACTAAGCATGTGGATGTGAAGTTCCATTTTATCAGAACTTGGCTTGTAACTGAAGGAATTAAATTGTTGAAAATAAAAACAGAGGATAATCCAGCAGATATGGGAACTAAAATTGTTACAGTTAGCAAATTTAAGCATTGCTTGAATCTGCTGAACATTCTCTAACTCTTTATTTTCTGATTTTGATAATTATAAATTATTAACTTGTGGTTTTAATAATTATTGCAGATTTAATTATTTTGAAGCAACCAGATGGTGCTAAGCTTACTTGAACACGTGGAGGACAATTAATGATGAAGAGCTATGAAGTTTGACTTTAAGGTGGAGATTGTTGATATTTGGTAAAGTCAAAATGTTGGTCAAATGGTCGAGTTGGCATCTTATGTGGCTATACACTTCAGCAAGTGATATGGGCCAGTTCTCGAGTTATAAATTACACCGCCTTACTTATGAGACTTAATCTCACGCGTTGATCAAGTACCACTTTGGACGGCTCAGATTAAAACCCTTTGAGGGCCATATAAAAGACTCAAGTCTTCAGACTTGGTCATAATACACTCTCTCGTCTTTGACTCTTCGCTCTCTTCTCTCTCTTGTTCTTCAGATATCTCTTTAGGGTTTTGTAAACATTATTAATCTATCATATAAGATTGATAATTAGAATAGTTGTAATCAAGTGTAATACTTGTAGATTGAGTAGCTGTTCTCGATTGATCTTAGGGTTTCACGCTGAAACTCTTGTGGTGTTCTATTCTTGTAAATCCTGTAATCTGAAGTTGTAACCGTGTTCTTATAGTAAGCGAAGCATCATCTGAGGGTGGCTTCAACGTGGATGTAGGCATATTGCTGAACCACGATATATCCTTGTGTTCTTTAATTTCTGCATTTATCTTTTTCTGGGTTTGATTTTTTTTTCAACCATAGATCTATTTAATCTATTTTCGCCAAAGATTTATTACGTTTTGCTAAGAGTATTTACAACATCATTGATTTATCACAACTTAATATGGTCTTGTAACTATTTATAATTCATAAAATATTGGTTTGTTTGATCTAATGGTAATACAGAAAGTTTTAGTAAACTGTTTTTAAAATCAATCTCACATGGATAGAGAAGTAGATGAATGTAAAGCTCACTTAGATAAGTTATGGTGCAAGAATTGGTTATTTTATATGCAAAAAAAATGCTACATCCGTGTATGAATCAATGCCTTATCTATGTTATATGCTTGAATAGTTCTAAGTAATTTTCGTTTTGATATCATTTTCAATAAGGTTTGAGCATGATCGATTGGAATCCATTTACAAATTCTCTTTTCTCTTTCTTTTTTCCATTTCTTTTCTAATCGGTACAAGATTTAATTCTCCCCTCTATTTTATTTATTATTTGGTAATAATAATACATTGGAAGGAAGAATTTTCAATATATTGTTTTATAAAGAAATTAATTTAAAATAATATAAGAATTTTAGATAATATATAAATTTATATTGCAATTCCTTTGTTTCCCTATCATCACAGGAGAAAAAGGAAAAGAAAAGTGAAGGAAAATTTAAGCACCAGCCTGGAGATGACCGTTGGCAAAAAAATGAAAACAACGTGGTGACCTAGAAAAAGGAATGAGACCGTTAGTAATATTTTAGGAACAAAACAGTACAGTATAAATATAGGGAAAGGACATGACCATTTCACTCACCACATTGTCCGCCTCTTTTAAATTATACTTCAATATGGTCACCTCCTTTTGTCTCCCTGATGATGTGGTTTTTATCATTCTACTTCACTTTCCCGTCGATTTTCTTTACAATGTATTGAGATATGTTTGCCGACAGTGGTACAACATCATCCAATCCCCTATTTTTATCTCTAGCCACCTAGAAAAACACTCAACTACCAACTCTTTATTAATACATCATTCAGTGATCACTGGGTATATTCTTAAACCAAAATCTCATGGGCGCCGTCTTCTTGATGTGAAGTATCCAAACTTGCCGTGTGTTTTACAGACTTGGGCAAGTTGTAATGGTTTATTATTTGTAACAGCTGGTCCTATAGAGCGCAATTTGTATTGCCCCTCTTATATTGTAAATCATGTTACAAAACAGTGTTTGGCCCTCCCTTTATTTCCTTATAGCCTTTCAAAGTACGAATGTTGGTTTGGATATGTGGCTGCTTCTAGGGTATACAAAGTGTTGAATTCGGAATGTTTAATATTAACGGTAGGTATTGATAAGTCATGGAGACAAGTTGAGACTGTAGGGAAGTTAACTAACTTGTATAAGCACCTCATGCTCATGATGTCCGCACATATACTTGGTCATCGTGGTCTTACCCTAAGAGGTTCCGTGTATTGGTTAAATGCAATATTCCCAAGTAGTATCCTTCGTTTTGATATGGAAACCGAATGTTTTTACGAGATTCCTTTTTCATCTAAATTAGATTTTCGTTTATGTGATTATACTCTTTTTGCAATGGAGAGTTCTCTTTGTTTGTGGGTGTGGAGCTTGGAAGAAAAGTATTTATTTGAGTTTTGGTTACTGAAAGATCCAGAAAATGGAGATGGAAATTGGGAAAAACATGAAATCAACGTAAAAGGTAAAAGGTGTTTATATCGCTTCAATTATCGCGATTTCGAGCCAATTGGTTGGATGCGAAGCATGGAGCTATTGGTGGTTCGTGCAGATGCAGAAATTATGGTTTACAATACCAAAACTGGAAAAGTTCACCAAACTAAAGAAATGAGAAATTCTATATCTCAGTTTTGCAGTCACGTTTATTCTGAATCTTATGTCGACAGCTTGGTTCCTTTGAACAATTTGTCATTAGATATGAGAGTTGGACAACCAAATAAGAGCTCCATAAATAACATAAGGGCTGAATTGGAGGAGTTCAAGGAGCCGCTTTAAATACACACCATTACTGTAACATTTAAATACTTGATGGATAAAAACCAATTATTGCTGTTATTTCATTTCTTGTAATCCTTTCAGAATTCTAATATTCCATTGTAGTGAAGTAGTTCACAATTTCCGTTTCTGTTATCTTGTTATTGGAATTATTTTTAACATCATTGCATTCATATGTAATGCCATTTTCCATTTCACCTACCAAAAGCAAGCAAAATCCGGAAAGAATGTCTAACTTAGACCAATTATTTTACTTTAACAGTGCTCTGATCATGGCATTCTTCTTCCTAGTTTCACTATAGTAGAAGTGAAATCCGAGCTCTAAAATTAGACCAACCAAAAGAAACTCAACCAATATCCTTACAATTATTGTCGTGGTGAAGGAGGTTAGTTAATGTAGAACATTTTGATAGTTTGTTATTATTAATCTGTTATTTGTTTAATCCACCTTTTATCTATAGATTTTTATTATTAATATTTGAAAAATAATGTACAAAATTCTTATATTTGCATCTTATTATATGTTTTCACTCAATTTTTATTTAGTACCAAATTTTCATATTCAATTTGATTGTTTCTAATAAAATTGAAATTTGATGTAGAATGTTTCTTTTTTCAATTTCTAACTTATATCGAAAAATATTCAAATAAAAATTAAATCTGTTCAGTCAGAGGAAAGATCTATATTTTCAAGGACATGATATTTTACATCGATTAACATTTTCACACAATTACCCATAAATAAATAAAAAAATTGAAAGATATTCCCTTCGTCCTAAAAATAATGTCCACTTTGCTTATCACACAAATTAAGAAACACAATTATTATCTTCCTCATTACTAAAATACCTCTAATTAAGTGTCTTGATATTTTAAATATTCATTGGAAACATAAATTTAAATATTTTAATAAAGGTAATAATGGAAAAAGATGAAAAAGTGTCTTGAAATTCTAAGTATACATTATTTTTGGGACACCATTTTTAGTAAGGTGGACATTATTTTTGAGACGGAAGGAATATCATAGACAATTGTGAAAATGCATTTCATACAACAATATATCTCACTAATAAACTTTCTATACTCTTAACAACTAATCACTTTACAAAAGAATTCCTAATTTGTCTTTCTTACGTGTCTTTGCATGTGCTTGTTGGCCTAATCTTTTCCCCCTACAACAAACATTGATTTTTACACAAAACATGCGACTTTATTGTCTATAGTATTAATGACAATAGGTATGAGTGCCTTGATTTATTAATTAGTGGGTCAAATTTATCTTTCTCGTCATGTCATCTCTATCAAAAATATATTTCTGTATAAGAAAAAAACTCTTCACATGGTATTGATATAAAAATTTGGAAAATGATTTGGAATTTAAAAGTAGCGCCTAAGATTAATAATTTCATATGTGGAGGGTACTAAAAAATCTACTACCTACTAATAAAAATATATATAAAAAAAAGTTATTAAATCCTCTTTGTGTGATATATGTAATAAAGAGATTGAAACTCCTGAACATTTATTGTTAAATTGTGAATGGACAAGAATTATTTGGTTTGCTTCCCCTTTCAACATTCATACTTGCAACCAAATATTTAATAGACTGGATACTTGGATGATAAGGATTGTTGAAAATATGAGGAAACAAAAGCTAGATAAAAATCTTGTATTGGAACAGATTTGTACACTTCTATGGTGTATATGGAAAGCTAGAAACGATAATAAATACAAGTTTACAAAACTTGAGCCAATGCAGGTTATAGAAAAAGCAAAAATAGAGTGGAATGAATACCAAAATGCGAATTATCCTAAGGATGTTATTAATTTACTGAAGGATAAAAAATCTCAAAACAGCTATACTGAGTTGAAGTATGATGAAACAAATAGTAACAATGAACAACAAAATGAGAAAATTTGGAAACCCCCCTATGAATCATATTAAAATAAAATGTGATACCTCTTTTATTAACAATAGAGCTGCAAGCAATTTCATGTGTTAACATGGTCCATGAAGGAAAGGTGCTGGATTGCAATGCTTGGGAAATAAAAGTTGATTCTCCATTAGAAGCTGAAGCACTTGGAATCCTCAAGGCTTGTGTGATTGCGAGAGACATTAGAGATACACGAGTTATTATTGACAGTGATTGTCAAGATGTTATGCTTCCTTTGGAGAAAAACAAACTTATTTCTATTCCTAAAATTTGTAATATTATTAAAAGCATCCATTTTATTTCTGAAAAATGTAACCCTATATTTAGATGGATTAGTCGAGATAGGAATAGTTTAGCCGATGAGGTAGCCAAACATAAGCTTTTTAGCAACATGAATGACTTGCAATTAGTTGCATACTCAAGTAGGTTAACTAGAATTATTCATAATGAATCAACTCCTTCAGGAATTGGTTAAACTTTGTAGCATTGGTTTTTTATATGAGGTAACATTTGGAACAAAAAAAAAGAGTAAACCATGCAAAGGTTTTTTTTTAATAATGAGACGAGATGAGATGAGATTTCTTTGCTCGAGAGTTCTCAAGAGAGTCATGAGTTACTGTAAACACACCCATCATATTAAACAAATAATAATACCATTATATTTTTCATTTGTCCCCGTTTGGTTCGTGAAAACAATGGGTATCAAAATACTAATAAAAACGTGTTTGGCTAGAGAAAATGAAAATAATTTTTTGAAGAATTAAATGAAAACAATGCTATATTGGAGAACGTGAGATCGACAATTTCTATATTTTCTAAAAATGTTGAAAAAAAATGAAAAATAATTTTTTGAAAATATATTTTAAAAACAAAAACAGAAAATGTTTTCACAAATCAAACAGGGCTCTCAAAGGATTATGAGGAAATGAAGAAAAAATCCACAATAAAATTTAAAAAGGAATTACTTTGCCCTCCTCAAATTCAGGCCTCATGTTTTCCTTGGAGTAGACTTTTTCTTGGCTCTTATATAGCGACAAATTGTTCAAGGAAAATAAGCTTTCCACATAAAAATGATGACCAAATATAAGGAATTCTTTGCATCTCTTCATTATTATGGACTTGTGGGAAATAAGCTTTCCACATAAAACTGATGACCAAATATAAGGCATTCTTTTCATCTCTTTAGTATCATGGACTTGTCTAGTATTACTTCATAAACCTTAATTTTTGAGTATGAACGAAATTCTAATAATTCCTTGTTTCTTAACCACCCAAGTGGCTTTAAGTAGCCATAGAGCTTAAAACCCTTTCACTTTAAATCAACATCAATCAGCTTTTTCCATTCTCCACTTTCTACATTTTTCAAAAACCAAAACGTAAATTAAAACGGATCTAACTTGCTCCGCATCCACAAGCAAGTCGGATTTCTCGTTCGAGAATCATTTACAAAAAAATGTATCTCTCTTTATGTAAAACATTTTGATAGTTCGTTATTATTAATCTGTTATTTGTTTAATCCACTTTTTTATCTATAGATTTTTATTATTGATATGTGAAAAACAATATATATATTTCTTATATTTAAATTTTTGCATCTCATTATATGTTTACTCTCAATTTTTATCTAGTATTAATTTTTCATATTCAATTTGAATGTTTCTAATAAAATTGAAATTTGATGTAGAATGTTTTTTTTTTCAGTTTCTAACTTATATCGAAGAATATTCGAATAGAAATTAAATCTATTCAGTCAGAGGATAGATCTATATTTTCAAGGACATGATATTTTACATCGATTAACATTTTCACACAATCACCCATAAATAAATAAAAAATTTGAAAGATACTCCCTCCGTCCCAAAAATAATGTCCACTTTGTTTTTCACACAAATTAAGAAACACAATTATTATCTTCACCATTACTAAAATACCCCTAATTAAGTATCTTGATATTTTAAATATTCATTGAAAACATAAATTTAAATATTTTAATAAAGGTAATAATAGAAAAAGATGGAATAAAGTGTCTTAAAATTCTAAGTAGACATTATTTTTGGGATACCATTTTTAGTAAAGTGGACACTATTTTTGGGACGGAAGGAATATCATAGACAATTGTGAAAATGCATTTCATACAAAAATATATCTCACTAATAAACTTTCTATACTCTTAACAACTAATCACTTTACTAAATAATTCCTAATTTGTCTTTCTTACGTGTCTTTGCATGTGCTTGTTGGCCTAATCTTTTCCCCCTACAACAAACATTGATTATATTTTTACACAAAACATGCGACTTTATTGTCTATAATATTAATGACAATAGGTATGAGTGCCTTGATTTATCAAATAATAGGTCAAATATATCTTTCTCGTCATGTCATCTCTGACGAAAATATATTTCCGTATAAGAAAAATGACTCTAATCAGTGTCTATCTTTTTCTTAATCACCAACACATGTTTCAATATCTTTAAATCTCGAATTATATCATCCAACTATGCATGATACTATACAACCGTCCATTACCAACTAAATGTACCTCCAGTCACTCACTTTAGAGGAACAAATGAACAATGTCTTTATGTCAAAATCTATTTTCGATAGGTTTGGAAGGTATCATTTACCAAAGACTTCACCTGTTTTTATTGAATCTAATATTGCATAAAACATCTTGCTTTACATAGGTAACTTTTTTTGGACAATAATATAGGTAATTATATCATCAAAGTGGCATGTAATGATGAATAGTGAATCTGATGCTCCAATGAAAAATGGTACATGGACATTTGTCGGACCACCAACAAAAGCCAATATAGTTGGATGTCATTGGATATAAAAAATGATTATCTTAAAAGATATAAAGCAAGATTAGTTGTTAAAGGATTTCATCATCAAGAAGGTGTTGAAGTTAATTGAACTTTTAGCCTAGTTGTTAAGTATGCCATGATTCAAACTGTTTTGTCAATGATTGTAATTTTAATTGAAATATCAAACAAATTAATATCCAAAATGAATCCCTTCATGAAAATTTGGAAAAAGAAGTTTACATGTCGCAACCCAAATGTTATGTTCATCCAAAATTTGCTCAACACATCTACAAGCTACATAATTCATTATATGGCCGAGAACAAGCTCCACGTGCTTGGTTGTCTCACTAATATCTTACACATGATTGGTTTTTGCGAGTGCAATTCTGATACGTCTCTCAATATTTGGCGAAAAAATGTTTTTTTTATTTCGGTTCTCATATACGCTGATGATATTATTATTACATGAACCTATAGTCACTTTATCAACTGAGTTATTAGCGGCTTACATGTTAATTTTGCTGTTAAAGAGTTTGACATTCTTTATTAGTTTTGTGGTTGAAGTATTACGATCAAGAGAGTATATGTATTTAACTCAACGTAAGTATATTGCCGATCTCTTACGCCGCACTAATATGGCCGGTTCATGCTCTTCGGATCGAGGAGATTGTAAAAGAACAAGTTAACATATATCATATGTAGGAAAATGAGGAGGAAGATCGTTGGTAATTTAAACTTTGAATATTCAGTTAGTATTACTCTGTTATTCGTTCTTATCCCATTGTATTAGAAATATATGATTTCCAATTGTTGTAATAGAGATATGATAAAAACAATTTATAATATTCTTTCATTCAGATTTTTTATAGCTATCTAGGAAGGTATTAAAGAAACTGTCAGATTACTCCTTATAGACATTGGAGAAAAGTACGGGTATATAATTTAGCGTCTCCTTAGATGGAGGCAAATGGATTACAATTTTCAAAAGAATTAATACAAGTTGATGAACCGTGATTAAGGAACAATCATTCTCAATGATCACTGAATTAGCTGGAAACTCTTGAGCTCTATAATTTTTTCTATCTCTTTAATAAGAAAACCATTAATAAGAAAACCATTAGAATCCCTTATATCAAAGGATCCACAGTCTGTTTCAAAACAATTAATAAGAGGGGGCACCAAAATGTTTTTTTAAAACTTATCAAGCACAAGACCCTAATCAGTAAGGCTGAGGGTGTGTTAGGGTATAATGATTAGCCGCCAACATTTAATTTTCATTACTAGTTCTTGGAGATTCTAATTGTTCCTGCCAACAAAAGAAAACATAAGTAGCAGTGTTCAAAGGTATCAACTAAACAATGTTAAAGATAAAATTATTTTTACTCTTCTATATAGACTATACCAAATTACTTATGACCTCAGTTGAAAAAATTAGCTCATCCAATCTTGCATTTATTTCTTTGATAATGTTCATAAACCAAGTATCAAATCTATTGGTAAATTGACTTTGAGATCGTAAAGTAAATGGCGTAAAGTACCAAACTGCTTTGGCCCAAGGATGGGTAAACATGAGATGCTCCATACTCCCATTTTCCGTATTACATATCTTACACACGTGTGATTTTTTTTTTTCATTTTATCTTATAAAGGTTTTTAAGTAGGAAGTAGATTTTACAAGTTTTACAATTAAAAGTATAAAATTTTGGGACTACATTTCATATTCGCGACTAATTACCATAAACTAGGTTAAGAATAACGAGAAGAAGAGGCCTTAGGTTTATTTTTCTCACTTTCTTCTTTGTTAATGTTCATTTTGAGCAAGGTGTATATTGTTTTCACTCGGTAATTACCAATTTAGAAATATCCTAACAACAAAGATCACACCACTAGAACTGGGAAGTGGCATGAGTAAAATACACTGAGCTATATTAGGTTTATATAGTTAATTTGTTTTATCAATATTCCAAATTTTATTGTCATGGTTAAAAATCTCTTTAACCATGTTGTAGCTAATATTACTTAATTTTTCCTCAAGATCGATAATGGTAATCAAAATGTCTTTGTGAATATTAATATAATCCCCATAACCAGTTTTCCAACTAAGGCTATTTAAAAAGTTATTTCATCTACCTAGTAGTTTCTCCAACCTATAGGAGGTGAGTTCCCTATCTTAGACTCTTTACAAAAATATTGTTGGGAAAGTACTTCCGTTTAGTAACTTATGAAGAATTGAATGTGGTTTCTGAAGAACATTCCAAACTTGCTGAGCTAGTAAGGCCAAATTAAAAAGATGATTTTCCTTAAAACCCATACCACTTTCAGTTTTGGATGTTGTACGTTGGTTCTAATTGTAGTCATGGATACTGTCTTAATGCTGCTTACACCATCAAAACATGAAAATAATGTAATTAATGATATTACAAATATTGTTAGGCATTAGGAAAGCATATATTAAATAGTTTGTCAAGACTTTGGAGTACTACCTTAATCAAGTCTTCTTTGCCATTATTAGATAAAAAAATGGTTTTCCAATTATCAATTCTTTTTAAGACTTTTTCAATGAGCCAGTCTAAATCCCGGGTCTTATTTCTATTTCATTTTGTTAGGAGTCCTATAGAAGTCCTCAAATTTTTAATTGTTTTCATATTCAGTCTAGCTGCCATAATATTTTGATTAGGACTATATATAATCTCACCATTGTTTTAATTTAAATAGAGGCCAATAACTATACTATAATTATTCATTATATCATTAAAAGTCTGGATTTCATTATAAGTGGATTTGAGATAGAAATTTTGTCATCAACAAAAAAGAGGTGCGTAATAATATGGAAAAGAGCACCTATTTCAAGACCTTCTAAAATACATATATTAATATATTTCCTTTACAAGGATATTTAAAGTTTACGTGATGATGCTGACTATGTTTTAGATCTCGGTTTCGCGACTTTGGTGGTTGACTGGGGCCTAGCGACTAGCTGAGATCACACGGGGCCTAGGCGGGATTACACGGGGCCTAGGCAGGATTAGACCGTATTGAATTCCGCGGTGTAATTTTGTATATTAGTAAAATATACGTAGTAATTAAAACTATTTTAACTACTTAAGTCATAAATATCATCTAATAACACTATAGTAAATATAAAAGTACTAAAATTTAAGTTTTATATCATTTCAAGAATTCTCGAGAATACAAAAAATAAAAAAAAAGCCTATGCGCCCAATTTTTTCCATTTAACGGCCATATGAGGTCATTTTTGGACACTAATCGGTGACTAGATAGGCTAGGCGCCTCTACCACGACGATCGATGGGTTAGGAAACAACGCCTAGAATTTTTTACTAGGGGTAAATGACTGAGGGGGATTTGACGCCTAGGCGGCGATTTCTACAACATCGGATGCAGAAGAAAAAAGGTGAAAGGGGTACACCCTATCTAATCCCCCTTGCGGGATTTTCAGTGTCTCTTACCATTAAGTACTTAGTAAGATATTTTTGTGACACAATTAAGTATCTTTTTTACCAATTTTTAATCAAAACCCGTTTTATTAAGAAGGTCACTAAGGAAATCCCACTCAATAAGTTTTTTTTATACACCAGCCTTGAGTGCCACACATACTTTTTGTATCATTTTTCCTCTTTATAAAGTTAATAAGTTCATATGAGATTAAAATATTAAACTGAATGATTCTTTAAAGGACGATTACAGATTGATTTTCATCCACAGTTTAATTCATTAAAGGTTTTAAATATTGGACTGATCTTTCTCCACTTCAAAGAGGGTCTGTTTTGATAGATAGAGATAGACATGAATTAAGCAATATGAACAGAATACCAAAGGCTTACTCCTATTTCTCTTTACTCTACCTATCAAGGCTATGAAGGATATCATTCATAGAATTCTCTTAGATTGCAATACTTTTTGAAAACAACCATACCAGATAGACCCGATGGAGGATATTGTACAAAAGGAGATCCCTTTAGCCGATCGTTTGGTTGGGGGTGTCCTTAGTCGCCCCAGAGAAGCCATAACATTAGGAACATTACCCAACTCATTGCTTAACTCCCAAGAAAGGCCAGAAAACCGTGAATAATCTAAGAGGAAAGATTCTCTAAAAGTCGACGCTTTCGTTGTGTTAAGAATGGCTACTTCTTGGTCTTTGTCAGAATTTCGACTCGGGGTTACCTTTGACTGATTTCCTGCCCAGTCATTATTATTACATAGAGAAAGGAACAATTTACCCATAGACGCCAGAACTTACTTGTTGCTAGAGAGATGATGTTGCTAGAGAGATGAGAACTCGCATAGTAGTCATCTTTACCACTAGACTAAACGTCTCGTCGTAGTCAATCCTATACTGCAGTGATGTGAGAATGCATGAGCAACCGCGTCCCTTCGACTGATCCGTCACTTCGCCGCTTCACCTTGTACACCCACTTACGATGAATTGGTTTAGCTCTAGCTAGAAAAGAAACAAGGTCCTATGTCACATTCTTCATTAAATTGGAAATCCCCTCGCGCATCGCGTTCTCCCACTCGTCATTAACCTTTGCTTCTTCAAACAATACGGGCTCCCTGATCTCGGACACAAAACACTGTAAGAGTGTAAGAGTAAGATAGCGTCTGCAAAGCCGGCTTGCATATACTTCAAACCAGACTTCTTGATCCGCAAAGACTTTCTCAGGCTTGGCTAATATTCAGTCGTGATGTCTACCATTGGTAGTGGTATCTTTTCTCGACTATCTCGCAACTCTATTTGTGATCTTTTCTCTCAACTTCTTGGAGAAGGATTTTTCTGGCTTTGGACTTTGAACCTGGCAAACAGCTGTCTTTTATCAAATGGAGCTATAAGAACTACAAGTTCATGAACTCGATTTAGGCGGCTATACTAGTCTCGAGTCGATCCCGATAGAAACTTCATACCGCTCTGGTGAAATGCAGATTTTGACTGCCGCTGCACAGGTTAAATGTAGGTTTTGACCTCGCTGCCCGGGTCAAATGTAGTTTTTGACCGTCGTTGCACGAGTTAAATGCAGTTTTTGACCGACACTGCATGGTTAAATGCAGTTTTTAGACCGACTTGTACAGGTTGATTTCATGTGCATGTGCAGTTTACGATTGACTACGACCTTTTCTTAATTAGCGTTTGTGTCCTCGAGTATTTGAATGCCTGTTACATCATTGTGGGTTTCAAGAAATTTATGAGATTGTGTTGTTCCGTATTTGTATTAGTATTGATTGTCATTTAATCTTACATGTGTTATGAGGTGTGATATTCGTATTTTCTTTTGTTTCCTTTAGGTATTTTGACTTACTGAGTTTTGTCGCTCATTTATTTGTAATTTTGATTCCTTTTGCAGTAGATTCAAAATATAAACTATCAACTTTAGGCATGAATCGTAGATTTGTGAATGGTTGGTTCGCAAGGTTTAGGCATGAATTTATGGTTTTGCAGAGTTTATTAATTTGATAAAAGTTATTATTATGTAGTCTTTCCGGTCTAAGATGTATATTTTAGGTTTGCGACGGTCTTGTCCCGAGAATTAGCTTGCTATGTTTTTGGGACGTGACAAAGTGGTATTATTGCAATATGTTTTTCGATAAACGAGACATAGATATCGGTAGCAGAACTGTGACAAAGTAAGATTGTATAGGTGACATCTTTGTTTTCGATTAAGAGTAATGACATAATTTCATATTAGTCGATAGATTTTTGGAATTAAACTTAACATACTCACTCGTCATTGAAGTGGAGTTTCGAGTTAACTATAAATATTTATTTAGACAAATACTTTTCATAGGACCGTCAGAGTTTTATTTAAACCTTTTATAAATCTATGAATATGATTTTGGTGTTGATTTGATATAATTCATAAGTCCATGATTGGAGTAGTTCAATGAAGATTAAAGTTAAGGGTTATATGTCAGAATTTTATAGTAGAGTAGAATATTCCATTTTGTCCCGTTTGTTACCTTTAGGAACTATCGATTTGCCTGCATGTTTCAGATGAAATCCATAAAGTATTTTAACAATATTTAAAAGTAAATCCCTCCAGAACATTTGGAGAGACTCTTGAACTCTCCATCTTATATTTATCAAGTTTTTTTGGTATTTAAAACATATTTAGTTGAAGAATTGATCAATGATAATTTGTCTTAGCAGGTGAAGACACATCTAGTAAATTTTCTAATGATTACTTGATTGTCTTTTATTTATTTTTTAGTCAAAACGCAATATTATTTAAATAGCAACGTAAAAAAGTCACCCCATTCCATGAGCATTGTGGTCATTACAAAAGAGCTTAGATAATTGGGGTGAAGGTAACCATTCAAAGCCAAATAATTTACCTTTATGCTTTTGTTTAGCTTCCTTAATGGTCTTTTCTGCAAAGACCAAAAATTCATTTTTCTTCATCTAAACTTTTCTTACAGTAAGGGACTTAGTGTTAGATTGCGTATATATCACTAAAATAGATTTGTAGTCAGTACCATCATAAAAGAGATAATAAGTAGAAGTTGAAGCAAACCTTATTGTCATTGAAGAGTCTTGCAGTAACAGAAATCTACATTCACATTCACGATTTGTCTATCTATCCAAAAATTCAAGCTCATCAAATACTTAATCAAAAGTACATTAGAAGGTAATTGTACCGTAAGCCCCTTATCTATGCAAAATTGTCAAACATACCTACGTATTGCATAATAACTTTATCATGATTCCGATATAAGTAATGACTAATAGCAATCATCTAAGTTATGACTGAAAGTAGCAGAAATAAACGCGCACACACATGGCGAAAGTGTCTGAAAGACGCACTACATACTCCAGTTCATCAATTCTTTAATGCATTTTCTCGACCACTTAGCATGTGAGAGTGTATCAATCACATAAATACATCATAAAGAATGTACTCGTATAGTGTTTGCACCTTTTAGAGCTTTTATGGGGCAAAACATGAACAAACTCAATCCCTATTGCAACCGCAGACCTAAAAGCGGCTGAAAATAATCTTAAAATCAGTCAATATGAATACAAATGAAAATCACATTAACTAAAAGTAAATTGTTCCAAACACAGACTCGATTACACTATAGGTTATGAAGTATTAAAATCAAATTTGATGATAATACTTCCAAATTGGAACAGAAAACGTTCCCAACAAAACATAATAAACAGAACTGAAAAAGCAAATTAAACTCCAAATTTCAAACAAATTACAATATTGCACGTCTATTCTTTTTCATTTATTAATGGATCGAATGAATAATGGAAGGAACCAATATCACAGATGGCTTGAGTCAACAGAGATACATGAAGAATTCAAGTAGAAAGTATTAAGCCTGCTTAGAACATTTTCTATCAACATGTTTAGCAGGCTATAGTTGATGATCAAAGAGAGTATGCATATTAGTTTAAGCATGTTGGCATGCCTACAAATAAACATCTCCTTCTACGTATGGAAAGAGTTTCATGTTAACAGAAAAAAAAAAACCGAGCAAGAAATTTGTCTAACTAAGCTAAAATATAATTGATCATTTACCAGATATAATTGATTATGTCACTGATTTTTCACAACTTAATATGGTCTTGTACTTGTTTATGATTCATAAAATATCATTGGTTTGTTTGATCTAATGGTAATACAGAAAGTTTTAGTAAACTGTTTTTACAATCAATCTCACATGGATAGAGAAGTAGATGAATGTAAAGCTCACTTAGATAAGTCATGGTGCAAGAATTGGTTATTTTATATGCAAAAAAAATGCTACATCCGTGTATGAATCAATGCCTTATTTATGTTATATGCTTGAATAGTTCTAAGTAATTTTTGTTTTGATATCATTTTCAATAAGGTTTGAGCATGATCGATTGGATTCCAATTACAAATTCTCTTTTCTCTTTCTTTTTTCCATTTCTTTTCTAATCGGTACAAGATTTAATTCTCCCCTCTATTTTATTAATTATTTGGTAATAATAATACTTTGGAAGGAAGAATTTTTCAATATATTGATTTATAAAGAAATTAATTTAAAATAATATATAAATTTATATTGCAATTCCTTTGTTTCCCTATCATCAAGGGAGAAAAAGGAAAAGAAAAGTGAAGGAAAATTTAAGCACCAGCCTGGAGATGACCGTTGGCAAAAAAATGAAAACAACGTGGTGATCTAAAAAAAGGAATGAGACCGTTAGTAATATTTGAGGAACAAAACAGTACAGTATAAATATAGGGAAAGGACACGACCCTTTCACTCACCACATTGTCCGCCTCTTTTAAATTATACTTCAATATGGTCAACTCCTTTTGTCTCCCTGATGATGTGGTTTTTATCATTCTACTTCACTTTCCCGTCGATTTTCTTTACAATGTATTGAGATATGTTTGCCGACAGTGGTACAACATCATCCAATCCCCTATTTTTATCTCTAGCCACCTAGAAAAACACTCAATTACCAACTCTTTATTAATACATCATTCAGTGAACAGTGGGTATATTCTTAAACCAAAATCTCATGGGCGCCGTCTTCTTGATGTGAAATATCCAAACTTGCCGTGTGTTTTACAGACTTGGGCAAGTTGTAATGGTTTATTATTTGTAACAACTGGTCCTATAGAGCGCCGTTTGTATTGCCCCTCTTATATTGTAAATCCAGTTACAAAACAGTATTTGGCCCTCCCTTTATTTCCTTATATCCTTTCAAAATACGACTGTTGGTTTGGATATGTGGCTGCTTCTAGGGTATACAAAGTGTTGAATTTGGAATGTTTAATATTAACGGTAGGTATTGATAAGTCATGGAGACAAGTTGAGACTGTCGGGAAGTTAACTAACATGTATAAGCACCTCATGATGTCCTCATACATACTTGGTCATCGTGGTCTTACCCTAAGAGGTTCCGTGTATTGGTTAAGTGCATTATTCCCAAGTACTATCCTTCGTTTTGATATGGAAACCGAAAGTTTTTACATGATTCCTTTTTCTTCTAAATACGATTTTCATCTTTGTGATTATACTCTTTTTGCAATGGAGAGTTCTCTTTGTTTGTGGGTGTGGAGGTTGGAAGAAAAGTATTTATTTGAGTTTTGGTTACTGAAAGATCCAGAAAATGGAGATGGAAATTGGGAAAAACATGAAATCAACGTTAAAGGTCAAAGGCGTTTATATCGCTTGAATTATCGCGATTTCGAGCCAATTGGCTGGATGCGAAGCATGGAGCTATTGGTGGTTCGTGCAGATGCAGAAATTATGGTTTACAATACCAAAACTGGAAAAGTTCACCAAGCTAAAGAAATGAAAAATTCTATATCTCAGTTTTGCAGTCACGTTTATTCTGAATCTTATGTCGACAGCTTGGTTCCTTTGAACAATTTGTCGTTAGATATGAGAGTTGGACAACCAAATAAGAGCTCCATAAATAACATAAGGGCTGAATTGGAGGAGTTCAAGGAGCCGCTTTAAATACACACCATTACTGTAATATTTAAATACATGAAGGATAAAAACCAACCATTGCTGTTATTTCATTTCTTGTAATCCTTTTAGAATTTTAATATTCCATTGTAATGAAGTAGTTCAAATTTTCCATTTCTGTTATCTTGTTATTGGAATTATTTTTAACATCATTGCATTCATATGTTATGCCATTTTCCAGTTTTACCTACCAAAAGCAAAATCGGGAAAAAAATGTCTAACTTAGACAAATTATTTTACTTTGACAGTGCTCTGATCATGGCATTCTTCTCCTTAGTTTCACAATAGTAGAAGTGAAATCAAAGCCCTAAAATTAGATCAACCAAAAGAAACTCAGCCAATATCCTTACAATTATTGTCGTGGTGAAGTAGCTTAGTTTATGTAGAAGAACATTTTGATAGTTCGTTATTATTGATCTGTAATTTGTTTATTCCACTATTTTATCTATAGATTTTTATCATTGATATGTGAAAAACAATATATAAAGTTCTTATATTTAAATTCTTACATCTCATTATATGTTTTTTCTCAATTTTTATCTGATACTAATTTTTCATATTCAATTTGATGGTTTCTAATAAAACCAAAATTTAATGTAGAATGTTTTTTTTTCCAATTTTTAAACTTATATAAAAAAATATTCGAATAGAAATTAAACCTATATATACAGTTTGAGGGTAGATCAATATTATCAAGGACATGATATTTTACATCGATTAACATTTTCACACAATCACCCATAGATAAATAAAAATAAAATAAAATGCATTTCATACAACAATATCTCTAATTAATAAACTTTCTCTACTCTTAACAACTAATCACTTTACAAAAGAATTCCTAATTTTTCTTTCTTACGTGTTTTTGCATGTGCTTGTTGGCCTAATCTTTTCCCCTACAACAAACATTGATTAGATTTTTACACAAAACATGCGCCTTTATTGTCTATTGTATTAATGACCATAGGTATAAGTGCCTTGATTTATCAATTAATAGGTCAAATTTATCTTTCTCGTCATGTCATCTTTGATAAAAATATATTTCTGTATAAGAAAAATGACTCTCATCTGTGTGTATCTTTTCCTCAGTCACCAACACATGTTTCAATATCTTTAAATCTCGAATTATATCATCCAAATATGCATAATACTATACAACCGTCACCATTACCAACTAAATGTACCTCCAGTGTGACTCACTTTACAGGATCAAATGAACAATCTCTTTAGGCCAAAATCCATTTTCGATAGGTTTGGGAGGTATCGTTTACCAAAGACTTCACTTGTTTTTATTGAATCTAATATTTCATAAAACATCTTGCTTTAAATAGGTAATTAAATCATCAAAGTGGCATGTAATGATGAATATGAATTTGATGCTTCCATGAAAAATGGTACATGGACATTTTTCGGACCATCAACTAAAGCCAATATAGTTGGATGTAATTGGATATAAAACAAATGATTATCTTAAAAGGTATAAAGCAAGATTAGTTGTTAAAGGATTTCATCATCAAGAAGGTGTTGTATTAATTGAACTTTTAGCCTAGTTGTTAAACATGCCACGATTCAAATTGTTTTGTCAATGGTCGTAATTTTAATTAAACAAATAAATATCCAAAATGAATCCCTTCATGAAAATTTAGAAAAATAAGTATACATTTCGCAACCCAAATGTTATGTTCATCCAAAACTTCCTCAACACATCTATAAGATACATAATTCATTATAATGGCCAAAAACAAGCTCCACGTGCTTGGTTGTCTCACTGATATCTTACACATGATTTGTTTTTGCGAGTGCAATATTGATAAGTCTCTCAATATTTGGCAAAAAAATGATTTTTAATTCCGGTTCTCATATACGTTGATAATATTATTATTACATGAACCTATAGTCACTTTATCAACTGAGTTATTAGCGGCTTACATGTTAATTTTGCTGTTCAAGAGTTTGACGATCTTAATTAGTTTTGGGGGTTGAAGTATTACGATCAAGAGACTATATGTATTTAACTCAATGTAAGTATATTGCTGATCTCTTACGCCGCACTAATATGGTCGATTCGTGCTCTTCGGATCGAGTAGAGTGTAGAAGAACAAGTTGACATATATCATATGCAGGAAAACAATAAACTTTAAATATTCCGTTAGTATTAGTTTGTTATTCGTGCTTATCCACTGTATTAGAAATATATAATTTATAATTTTTGTAATAGAGATATGAGAAAAACAATTTATAATATTCTTTCATTTAGGTTTTTTATAGCTAACCGGGAAGGTATTAAAGAAACTGTCAAATTAATCCTTATAGAGATTGGAGAAAAATACGGGTATATAATTTGGCAACTCCTTAGATGGAAGCAAATGTATTACAATTTTCAAAAGAACTAATACAAGTTGAGGAACCATGAATAAGGAACAATCATTCTCAATGATCACTGAATCAGTTGGGAACTCTTGAGCTCTATAATTTTTACTATCTGTTTAATAATAAAACTATTAGTATCCCTTATAACAAAGGATCCACAGTCCCTTTTAAAACAATTAATAGAAGGGGCAGCATAATGTATTTTTAACTTTATCAAGCACAAGCCCTTCATTAGTAAGGACTGAGGGTGTGTTAGGGTATAATGATTAGCCGTCAACATTTAATTTGCATAACTAGTGCTTAGAGATTCTAATTGTTCCTGCCAACAAGAGAAAACGTGAGTAACAGTGTTCACAGGTATCAACTAAACACTTTTAAAGATAAAATTATTTCTACTCTTCTATATAGACCATACCATATTACTTATGACCTCAGCTGAAAAACTTTGCTCATCAGTTCCTACATTTATTTTGATAATGTTCATAAACCAAGTATCAAATCTATTGGTATATTGATTTTGAGTTCGTAAAGTAAATGGCGTAGAGTACCAAACTGGTTTGGCCCAAGGATGGGTAAACACGAGATGCTCAATACTCCCATTTCCGTATTACATATCTTACACACCTGGGATTTTTTTTCATTTTATCTTAAAAAGGGTTTTAAGTAGCTAGGAACTAGATTCTTATAAGTTTTTCTGATAAAAAATATAAAATTTTGGGACTACATTTCATATACCAGACTAATTTCCATAAACCAGGTTAAAAATAACGAGAAGAAGAGGCCTTAAGTTTATTTTTCTCACTTTCTTCTTTGTTAATGTTCATTTTAAGCAAAATGTATATTGTTTTCACTATGTAATTACCAATTTAGAAATATCCAACAACGATCACACCAATATAACTGGGAAGTGGCATGAGTAAAATACATTGAGCTATATTAGGTTTATATAGTTAATTTATTTTATCAATATTCCAAATTTCATTGTTATGGTTAAAAAGCTCTTTAACCATGTTGTAGCTAATATTAATTACTTAATTTTTCCTCAAACTGATAATGGTAATCTAAATGTCTTTGTGAATATTAATATAATCCCCATAACCAGTTTTCCAACAAAGGCTATTTATAAAGTTATTTCGTCTACCTAGTAGGCATCTCCAATCTATAGAAGGTGAGTTCCCAATCTTAAACTCTTTACAAAAATATTGTTGGGAAAGTACTTCTCTTTTAGTAACCTATGAAGAATTAAATTTGGTTTTTGAAGAACATTCGAAACTTGCTGAGCTAGTAAGACCAAATTCATAAGACGAGTTTTCCTAAAACCCATGCCACTTTCAGTATTGGATGTTGTACGTTGGTTCTAATTGTAGTAATGGATACTGTCTTTGTGCTGCTTACACCATCAAAACATGGAAATAATGAAATAAATGATATTACAAATATTGTTAGGCATTAGGAAAGCATATATTAAATAGTTTGGCAGACTTTGAAGGATTACCTTAATCAAGTCTTCTTTGTATTATCAGATAAGAAAATAATATTCCAATTATTAATTTTTTTAAAGAATTTCATTTTGTTGGGAGTCCTATACAAGTCCTCAAATTTTTAATTGTTTTCATATTCAGGCTAGCTACCATAATATTTTAATTAGGACTTATATTATCCCACCATTGTTTTAATTTAAATAGAGGACAGTAACTATACTATAATTATTCATTATATAATTAAAAGTTTGGATTTCATTATAAGTGGATTTAAGAAAATAATGTTGTCATAAAAAAATAGGTGTGCTCAAAACCTTCTAAAATACATATGTCAATATATTTCCCTTACAAGAATATTTAAAGTTTAGGTGATGATGCACACTAGGTTTTAGATCTCGGTTTCGCGACCTAGGAGTTGACCGGAGCCTAGCGCATAGGAGGGATCACACGGGGCCTAGGTGGGATTAGACCGTTTTGAATCTCGTCGTGTAATTTTGTATATTTAGTAATATATACATAGTAATTAAAACTATTTTAACTATTTAAGTTATAAAATATCATCTAATAACACTATAGTAAATATTAGTAAATATAAAAGTACTAAAACTTAAGTTATAATATCATTTCAAGAATTCACGAGAATAAGAAAAATAAAAAAAAAGCCTATTCGGCCAATTTTTTTCCATTTAACGGCGCATACCCGTGTTAGAGGTGTGCTATTCATATTTTCTTTTGTTCCTTTAGGTATTTTGACTTACTGTGTTTTGTCGCTCATTTATTTGTAATTTTGATTCCTTTTGCAGTAGATTCAAGAATATAAATTATAAACTTTAGCCATGAATGGTGGATTCGTGAATGGTTGGTTCGCAAGGTTTAGGCATGAATTTATGGTTTTGCAGAGTTTATTAACTTGATAAAAGTTATTATTATGTTTCCTTTTCGGTCTAAGATGTATATTTTACCATGCGGCAGTCTGGTCCCGAGAATTAGCTTACTATATTTTCGGGGCATGACAAAGTGGTATCATTGCAATAGGTTTTTCGATAAACAAGACATAAATATGGGTAGCAGAACTGTGACAAAGTAAAATTGCATAGGTGACATCTTTGTTTTCGATTAAGAGTAATGATATAATTTCATATTTGTAGATAAATTTTTAGAGTTAAACTTAACATACTTACTCGTCCTTGAAGTGGAGTTTCGAGTTATCTATAAGTATTTATTTAGACAAATATTTTTCATAGGCTTGTCAGAGTTTTATTTAAAGCTTGTATAAATCTATGAATACGATTTTGGTGTTGATCTAATATAATTCATAACTCCAGGATTGGACTAGTTCAATGAAGATTTAAGTTAAGGGTTATATGTCAGGAATTTAGTAGAGTTGCAAGAGAACTCCTTAATGAGCAGACTAGTAAACTCATAAAGCGGTAAGAATATTCCGTTTGTTATACCTTCAGAAACTATCGATTTGCGATTAGTCCTGCAAGTTTCAGATGAAATCCATGAAGTATTCGAACAATATTTAAAAGTAAATCCCTCCAGAACATTTGGAGCGACTCTTGAACTCTCCATCTTATATTTATCAATTTTGTTGGTATTTAAAGCAAATTTAGTTGAAGAACTGATCAATGATAATTTGGCTTAGCAGGTTAAGATGGATCTAGTAAATTTTCTGTTAATTACTTGATTGTCTTTTCTTTCTTTTTTTAGTCGAAAAACAATATGATTTAAATAGCAACGTACAAAAAGTCATCCTATGCCATGAGCATTGTGGTCATTACAAAAGACCTTAGATAATTGGGGTGAATGTAATTATTCCAAGCCATATAATTTGCCTTTAAACTTTTGGTTAGCTTCCTTAATGGTCTTTTCTGCAAAGACCAAAAATTCATATTTCTAACAGGGCTAGATCTAAACTTTTCTTACAGTGAGGGACTTCGTGTTAGATTGCGTATATATCAGTAAAATAGATTTGTATATAGTACCTTCATTAAAAGAGATAATAAGTAGACGTTGAAGCAAACCTTAGTGTCATTGAAGAGGCTTGCAGTAACAGAAATCTGCATTCACATTCACCAATCCAATTTGTCTATTCTTCCAAAAATTCAAGCTTATCAAATACTTAATTAGAAGTACATTAAAAGAAGGGTAATTGCACCATTAGTCCCTTATCTATGCAAAATTATCATACATACGCATTGCATAATAACTTTATCATGATTCCGATATAAGTTACGACTAATAACAATCATCTAAGTTATGACTAAAAGTAGCAGAAACAAACGCGCACACACATGGCGAAAGTGTCTCAAAGAGGCATTACATACTCCAGTTCATCAATTCTTTAATTCATTTTCTCGACCACTTAGCATGTGAGAGTGTATCAATCACATAAATACATCATAAAGAATGTACTTGTATAGAGTTTGCACCTTTTAGAGCTTTTATGGGGCAAAACAAGAACAAAGTCAATCCCTATTGCACCCGCAGACCTAAAAGCAGCTGAAAATAATCTTAAAATCAGTCAATATGATGAATACAAATGAAAATCACATCAACTAAAAGTCAATTGTTCCAAACACAGACTCATTTACACCATAGATTATGAAGTATTAATACAAAATTTGATCATAATACTTCCAAATTGGAACAGAAAACTTTCCCAACAAAATATAATAAACAGAACTGAAAAAGCAAATTAAACTCCAAATTTCAAACAAATTACAATATTGCAGTCTATTCTTTTTCATTTATTAATGGATCGCATGAATAATGGAAGGAACCAATATCACAGATGGTTTGAGTCAACATGAAGAATTCAAGTAGAAAGTATTAAGCCTTCTTAGAACATTTTCTATCAACATGTTTAGCAGGCTATAGTTGATGATCAAAGAAAGTATGCATATTAGTTTATGCATGTTGGCGTGCCTACAAATAAACATCTCCTTCTACTATGGAGAGAGTTTCATGTTAACAGAAAATAAAAAACCGAGCAAGAAACTTGTCTAACTAAGCTAAAATGTAATTGATCATTCACCCGATATAATTGATTATGTCATTGATTTATCACACCTTAATATGGTCTTGTAGTTATTTATGATTCATAAAATATCATTGGTTTGTTTGATCTAATGGTAATACAGAAAGTTTCTGTAAACTGTTTTTATAATCAATCTCACACATGGATAGAGAAGTAGATTAATGTAAAGCTCACTTAGATAAGTTATGGTGCAAGAATTGGTTATTTTATATGCCAAAAAAAAAATGCTTACATCCGTGTACGAATCAATGCATTATTTATTTTATATTCTTGAATAGTTCTAAGTAATTTTCGTTTTGATATCACTTTCAATAAGGTTTGTGATCGATTAAAATATGGAATTCATTTACAAATTTTCCTTTTTCTTTCCTTTTTCAATTACTTTTCTAATAGGTAAAAGATTTGATTCCCCCCTCTATTTTCTTTATTATTTGGTAATAATAATACAGAATATTAAATGTTGGAAGGAAGAATTTTTTAATTTATTGATTTATAAAGAAATTAATTTAAAATAATATTAGAATTTTAGATAATATATTTATATTGCAAATCCTTTGTTTCCTTATCATCACAGGAGAAAAGGGAAAAGAAAAGTGAAGGAAATTTAAGCACCAGCCTGGAGATGAATGTTGCCAAAAAAGTTGAAAAAAATGTGGTTATCTGGAAAAGGAAATCACACCGAATTTCAAATTTAAATTTTTACTTTTAGAAAATAGATAATTGAAGAGAATGATGACAAAATGGGTAATTGCAACGGTAATATTTTATGAACAAATCAGTATTTAAATAAGGAAAATGACACACAATCCTTTCACTCACCACTCGCCCGCCTCCTTGCAATTTTTCTTCAATATGTTCCCCCAAAAGAGAAACCAAAGTGGTAGTTGTAAGAGGAAGAGAAGTAGTAACTTATGCTCTTATTGTCTCCCTGATGATGTGGTTTTTATCATTCTACTTTTCTTTCCTCCCAATCTTCTTTACAATGTAATGAGATATGTTTGCCGACAATGGTACAACATCATCCAATCCCCAATTTTTATCTCTAGCCACCTAGAAAAACACTCAATTACCAATTCCCTATTAATTCATCATTCCATGATCAGTGGGTATATTCTTAAACCAAAGTATCATGGCCGTGTTCTTGATGTAAAGAATCCAAAGTTGCCGTGTGTTCAAAAGACTTGGGCAAGTTGTAATGGTTTATTTTTTGTAACTGGTTCTATAGAGCGCCATTTGAATTGCCCCTCTTATGTTGTAAATCCTGTTACAAAACAGTATTTGCCCCTCCCTTTATTTCCTTATCGCCTTTCAAAATATGATTGTTGGTTTGGATATGTGGCTGCTTCTAGGGTATACAAAGTGTTGAATTTGGAACACAGATGTTTAATATTAACGTTAGGTATTGATAAGGCATGGAGACAGGTTGAGACTGTAGGGAAGTTAAGTAACTTTTATAAGCAACTCATGATGTCTGCATACATAGAAGGTCGTCGTGGTCTTACCCTAAGAGGTTCCGTGTATTGGTTATGTGAGCCAATATTCCCAGCTATCCTTCGATTTGATATGGAAACCGAAAGTTTTTATGAGATTCCTTTTTCTTATCAATACGATTTTTATTCTTGTGATTATGCTCTTCTTGAAATGGATAATTCTCTTTGCTTGTGGGTTCGGAGGTCGCCAGAAAAGTATTTATTTGAGTTTTGGTTGCTGAAAGATCCAGAAAATGGAGATGGAAATTGGGAAAAATATGAAGTCAACATAAAGGGTCAAAGGCGTTTTCATCGCTTGAATTATCACGATTTCGTGCCCATTGGCTGGTTGCGAAGCATGGAGCTATTGGTGGTTCGTGCAAATGCAGAAATTATGGTTTACAATATTAAAACTGGAAAAGTTCACCAAACTAAAGAGATGAAAAATTCTATATCTCAGTTTTGCAGTCACGTTTACTCTGAATCTTATGTCGACACCTTGGTTCCCTTGAACAATTTGTCGTTAGATACGCGAGCTGGACAACCACATAAGAGCTCCATAAAGAACATAACGGCGGAATTGGAGGAGTTCAAGGAGCCTCTTTAATACACAGCATTACTGTATAATTTAAATACTTGAAGGATAAACCCACCATTGTTGTTGTTTCATTTCTCGTAATCCTTTCAGAATTTTAATATTAAATTCAAGTGAAGTAGTTTTAATTTTCGATTTCTGTTATCTTGTTATTGGAATTATTTTAAACATCATTGTATTCATATATAATGCCATTTTCTGGTTTATCAAAAGAAAAATTGGGAAAAAATTTCTAACTTGGACAAATTATTTTTACTTTTGACACAGCTTATAAGCCGCAACTGTAGGTGCTCTGATCATGGCATTCTTCTCATTAGTTTCACTATAGCAGAAGTGAAATCCGAGCTATAAAATTAAACGATTCAAAAGAAACTCAACCAATTAATATTCTCACAATTATTGTCGTGGTGAAGGTGCTTAGTTAATTTAGAAACATGTTGATAGTCCGTAACTGTTTACCACTATATTAAAAATATATAGTTTTCTATTATTGATAAGTGAAAAACAATATGTAAAATTCTTATGTTCAAATTCATATAGTCATAAAAAACTTGCATCTTATTATATGTATTTTTCTCAATTTTTATCTAGTGCTAATTTTTCATAATCAATCTGATTTTTTCTAATAAAATTTAAAATTGATGTAAAATGTTTATTTTTCAATTTCAGTATTATGTCGAATAACATTTTGAACTAACAATCTAATATGTCCCGTCATTAAAGACATCTATATTTTCAAGAACATGATATTTTACATCGATTAGTATTCTCACACAATCACCATAAATGAAATAAACTGAAAGACGTCATAGACAATTGAAATAATGCATTTTATACAACCATTTATCTCATTAATGTACTTTCTACTACTCTTAACAACTTATCCCCTGTGAGGTACTTTACAAAAGAATTCCTAACTTTCTTTCTTACGTCTTTTTACATATGTTTCTTGGCCTAATCTTTGCCCCCTACAACTAAAGATCGATTGAATTTTTACAACCAAACATGCTTCTTTATTCACTACCGGACGCGGCATCTTTAGCGAGGACCGCGGTCGTCGCTAAAGACCCAGCAGGTCCTCGCTAAAAATTTGTCCATAAAGACCCCCTTTTGCGACAGCGTCACGTGTCGTCGCGTGAGCCACATTCTTTAGCGACGACATGCTGTCCTCGCAAAAGACCCCCTTTTTGCGAGGACTTAGTTCTTGCTAAAGGGCTGGTCTTTTACGAGGACAGCGTATCGTCGCGATTGCTAGTCACCTTTTTAGCAAGGACTAGTCAACTCTCGCTAAAGATCTTTTCCTTTTATTTTTTTTATTTCAATTATATTATTTTTTTAAATTTTTTTTTATTTCAATAATATATATTTTTTTAAAAATTATATAATTTATTTATTTTTGCTTTTGTTTTGAATTTGTGTTTCCTTTTTTTTATTTGAATTTAATTTTTTTTTAAATTTTATATATGAAAAGAGAAAAAATAATACTATACGAAAACTAAATTATCCGATAGCCAAAGTCAAAGTCAAAGTCATAAAAAGTCAAAAAGTACAAACCATAAACCGAAATAATAAAAGTCATAAGAAGTCAACATAACTTCAAAATAAACACAAACTCTTAACAAATTAAACAACACACCATCTAAGGAATAAATATATCTTCCTCACCATCTTCTTCTTCTTCTTCATCATGGAGTCGCGAGCTTGAAGGACCTGATGTAGTGGGTCGGGGCCAGGCTTGGGAGGGACCAGCAGCGGATCGATTGCCGGATGGAGGGACTAGATTTTCCTCGTGACCACGTTCCTCTCGGCACCTATTGAGCAAGGTGATGGCTGTACTCATCCGTGCGTCCATCGCCTCCTTAGTCGGTCTCGTACTAGCAGTGGAAGCCGAGGATCGTGAAATATCGTCTGGCACCGGGTCCTTGCCTATGGAGACAAGGATCTCGTTCAGGGACTTCATCAGCCACTCGTAGTCCCGAAGCATGCTCTCGCTTACCGGATCCCAAGCATTTGAAGAACTCCTCTTCTCCGGAAGCAGATGGCCCACTCCGGGGATCCAGTAGCGGGTCCCGTCTCCTAACACCTGTCGAGCTGCTTCCATCACGGCATCTACCTGCTCCTGCTCTGTCATGGGAGGTGTACAAGATAAGTCTTTGCTTTGGCTTTGGGATTCCCGAACTCTATTCTCGAGAATCTCCTTCAACGCTCTCTGTACAATAAAATAAATATATTAAAATATAATCAATTGTATGATATATGAAAATAAAATAAAAAAATTACGTCCGCTCTCTCGTACTCGAGACTCCTCCACCCGTTATTCTTTCTGCTCCACTCGATCTTGAATAAGATCTCGTTTATTTTTGGCAGAGGCACCGATTCCATGTTATCCCCGACCCCTTGAGAGGGTTGACTACTCCCTTGTCCCTGTAAAAAGTCAAACAATCAAAAAAAGTTATTGAAATGAAAAAATTTAAAACATTTATTACCTCCTCCATTAGATTATCCCTCCACCTTGTATAGGTCCTAGAACCGGTCCTGCTTTGATTTTGAAGCAGCTCCCTATTATCCTTATTCCTTTGCGCTTGGTTCTAATTTTTAAATCAACGAATGAAAAAAAAATGTTAGTCAATAATTAAGATAATATTTTAATTGATACATATTAAAACATTACAATCACCTGAACCCGTTCCGAGTCCCACATCTCCAAGGCGAGCTCCCAGTTTTCGGGAGTTTGGTCATCCGGTTTTACTCTGAACTTGTAATACTCTTTCTTCACTTGATTCTTGTGGTCGCTATACCCCTACCCACATTTGTTGGTTATCATTCATTGGATATCCTTCCAATCTGATCGGGCCTGCCAATTCTCCACCACAAAAAATTCCTGTTTAAAAATAAATGAAGTTAATTATATTTTTGTAGATAAGTATAAAAAAATAAAAATAAAAGTTAGTCACTTACTCTTAATCGAGTCAAAACATTCGTATGCTCTTCTTTCGGGACATCTGTCCAGTACCTGTAATGTGGTGGAACATTTGCTCGAATTGTGTGATTAATTACTTGAGGCACGTGGTGGGAGTATTTTCCAACGGGATTCCAAGTTTTATCGTACGAGCAAAACTCCATTGGTAGCCTACCGCCATACTTCCTCTTTGACTCTTGGACCGAGGCAAGAGTCGTCTTCCCTCTCACATTTCTCGTGTTATTACCTGTTTAATTTTACGATTAAAATAATAATTCATTTAAAAGTAGGCGTAAAATGAAATATTACCCTGTGAGTTGCAACCCCCTATGGGATTGCTTCGATTGTGTGTGGGGTCCCGTCCATCTCCATCTCCGTCGTGACCTAGTGGCGGCATTATATCGGCCATCTTATATTTTCAAAATTACACTTTATCCACTAATATTTTTTAAAAATCCAAATTAATCCCTAATTTTTTTTTAAAATCCAAATTAATCCCTAAATTCAATATAAAATTTCTAAGGCACCTAATATTTTCAAAATTACACTTTATCCACTAATATTTTTTTAAAATTCAAATTAACCCCTAAGTATCCTTGACCCGACCATCCTGAAGTATACGATCTAGCCGGAAAATCATTTGTCGTGAACAACAAACCAACCTTCATCACAAATACCACCTTCTTATGTGCATCCCATGTAACTATCCCCGTACCCCACAACGTTTCCAACTCATCTATAACCGGACGGAGAAATACATCCATATCTTTTCCAGGTGATCGAGGACCCGGAATCAAGAGGGTAAGAATAAAAGTGGACTCTTTCATGCATAACCAAGGCGGAAAGTTGTATATCGTCAATATAACCGGCCACATGATGTACGAGTTGTTTTGCATGGAGAAAGGACAAAACCCATCGATACCCAAACCAAGACGTACGTTACGTGGTTCACTAGCAAACTCGGGATTCCTCCTGTCAAATGTTTTCCAACAATGACCATCTACATGATGACTTAACACGTCTTCGTTAGTACTCTATCCTGTATGGTGCCAAATTATATCTTTCGTGATGTGCCTCGAAGGATACATTCTCTGTAACCTAGACGCAATCGGAAAATACCGCAACTTCTTATGCGCCACCTTCTTCCCCTTCTTCGGGTCCCACCTTGATTCTCCACAAACTGGACATTTCTCAAGATCCTCATTCTCTTTGTAAAACAATGCACAATCATTCACACACACCTCGATCGTGGTGTATCCCATGCCCAAACTTTTAAACTTTTAGTTACACTCCACATAATAAGCAGGTAAGTTATGAGGTTCAGGCAAAACACGACCCAACAACTGAAGAAGTTCGGTAAACGAGGTGTTCGTCCACTTGTTCCTCACTTTCACGTGCATTAGTTTTGCTATGAAATCCAAAGAACTCATTTTAGTACAACCAGGGTACAAATCTATCTCCATTTCCTTGATCAACGCGTCGAAAGACCCACGATCACTTTCATTGGCATTTTCATTAAGCATCTCGGTGTCACCGGAATTCCCACCAGTTTCGAACGTGGGTCCCAAATCATGAATTACATTACCCATTACATTATCTTTGTTCGGTTGATCCACGGGAATTGCTACTTCCCCATGTTTCGTCCAAACCTCATACTCTGACCAAATACCCCACTTAAATAGATGCCCTTGAACTTCGGCTAATGTAAACTTTCGATTATTGTAGCAATGACTACACGGACAATGTATTTTACCAGCGTGATCCAAACTATTAGAGGCAAACTCAATAAACTGTATTATACCATTTATATATTCTCTCGTAACCTTATTCTTTGATTTAATCTAACTCTTGTCCATTCTCTAAAGTAAATTAAAACACTACTTTTTTTTTCAAATGGTTTAATTTAAATACTACTAAAATCATACGATTACGAAGTTCTTTATATGTCACTAATGCACCTAAACTTTAAATAATTTCATTAAGGCACCTAAAGTTCAACAAATATCTAATTTTACCTCTAAAGTTTATTAATTTTCACTATGGCACCTAAAGTTCAATAAATATACAATTTTACCACTAAAGTTTATTAAATTCCTATATATAAGGGACCTAAAGTTTAATAATAATACACTTTAACCACTAAACTATATTAAATTTCTATAAGGCACCTAAATTTTAATAAAAATTACATTCTTTACAACTGAATTTTATAAAAATTACAATTTAACCCCCATATTTACTGAAAAATATACTAGAGCACCTAAAGTTTAATAAAATTACAATTTTATCCCTAAGGTTATTAAAAATTATAAAAAGGCTAATAAAGTTTATTAAACTATCATTAAAATAACAATAATCATATGCAATTATAAAGATACCCCTAAAAAATCTAAGTAGTTCCTAAACACCCTTAGATTAATTTTCAACTAAAAATATTCATCCAAAATTATTTTAAATCAATAACCAAATTAAAATTGAAACACAAAATTATAAAATAATAAAAACACATGAACAATATATCACATATAAATAAATAAACACATATACTTTCACTTATATAATACAATATATAAATATAATTTTACAATATAAACAAATAAAAAAAAGAGAAAACACCTTTTTTTTGGAGTAATTGATGAAAAATTATTGCTTGAAAAAGGGACCAAAAATAGCTAGATGAATCGTAGAAGCTTCTTTATTGTTTGATCCGAAATTTATGTGGGGATTAGGGAAAAAACTGGGAGAATTTCGGGGTTTTTTTTTGGATTTTTTGAAGCTTTTGTTCGCAATAATGGCCAACTGCCAAGTGGCTGTATTCAACACGGAGAACCCTTTAGAGAGGACACAATGTCCTCACAAAAGCCCATAAATGTCCTCGCTAAAGGGGGTCTTTGGCGAAGACATTTTAGTCCTCGCTAAAGACCCCCCCCTTTTGTGATGACTTATAACGGACACATTCTTTTTATTATTATTTTTTATCGTGTAAGTATTCCGCGACTTATTAGCGACGACTTAGTCGTCGCGAAAAGGTGTCCTAGCTAAAGGGGGGTCTTTAGCAAGGACATGCGTATCCTCGCTAAAGACCCCGCATGTAGTAGTGATTGTCTATAGTGTTAATCACCATAACTATAAGTGCCTTGATTTATTTACTGGTCAAATTTTTCTTCCTCGTCACCTCGTCTTTGATTAAAATATATCCCCCCTATAATCAAAATGACTCTGATTAGTGTCCATCTTTTCCTCAGTAACCATAACATGTTCCAATATCTTTAAATCTACAATTATATCATCCAACTATCCATAATACTATACAACCGTCACCATTACCAACTGAATGTACTTCCAGCCAACCACTTTACCAGAACAAATGAAAATTCCTGTGTCAGGCGTCCTAGTTTTGTGCCTCTTCTGCCATGCAAGATGCTGCT
Source organism: Nemophila menziesii (assembly GCA_029959085.1). Taxonomy (NCBI): domain Eukaryota; kingdom Viridiplantae; phylum Streptophyta; class Magnoliopsida; order Boraginales; family Hydrophyllaceae; genus Nemophila; species Nemophila menziesii. The sequence goes on along the minus strand of JARWIR010000074.1, from coordinate 1,427,888 downwards.
ACATCTGTGACATTTAGTGTAATGACCAATCACTAACAACATGCTACCCATTTAATGGTTACACGCTCATAGAATAATGTCTTTATGCTAAAATCCACAAAGCAATTGTCAAATCCAAATAGACTAGACTGGACAGACTAGGCCAATGCAAGAGCCTGTTAATTTAAATCGCCCAATTTTCCAGCCATCCGATATGATTTTCGGGTATTTGATTTCTTTCATGGTCTTTCTTTTGGATATTTCACCCGCGGTAAGAACTAAATCATATAGTTTTGGGACTCCCATGGTATCAGCAATAACCTTAGATTTGGATATTTTGTAATGTATTTCAATGAAATCATGGTTGTTAATAATCTGACACCGTGATTTTGATACACACTAGAACCGCAAAAGAGAATTTGTGGATAACCTTGATAGTACATCCACAACTAAATCATGTGGGATGAAAATGTTAGACATTGACTGAGAAGCTTAATTAAATTTGCAGCGGCAATTTTAGATTATGCTTATAGGACAGAAGTTGAATTACCACCAGACTCTTTTCCTTTGTATAGATGATCGTATAAGCAAAAAAATCTACACGTAACTCCTTTATTGGTACAACCAATGACTCCCAAAACAAAGATTAAGTAACTTATTTTCCCAAAATTCTTTATAAAACTTATTATTGTAAAGCATAACTCAGTGACTTATTCAAAATTTAAATTACCCCTAATTTACTTTACATCATTATATGTTAACTTATTATATTTCAAAATAAAAATAAAACCACAGTCACACTCCCGGCACCTCCTCCCATCCCTCCCATTCAGCTTCTCTACCTCAGACCACCACCGTCTTGTACCACCGCTATCTCCTCTCCTGTTTGAAATCATAATTCAAGAGATTTTAGAAGCTTTTTTTATACGTAAAAAAAGTATAAAACTCAAACAATTATCTGTCAAGGACTTTATAGAAAAGGATGAATTTATGGCTATTTGCTAAGATTAAGATTTGACTTGCGATGCATGGGTGAAATGCAGTTTTTGACTGCACGCTATCAGAGGAAAAGGTCTTTTTGAAAGAAATAAATAAAATAAATATTTATTATATTTATTTAATTTGTTTTTTTTGTCCGCCATAATTCAGTTGTTATTAAATGTTTGAATTTAAAATTCAAAATACATTTAATAAGATATATATATCCTCATATAGGAGTTTTCATGTCTTACAACTTCTATTCAATAACTACGCATCTGTCTTCTCTATCTTTTCTCTGCAAAATATTCACACACAAAAATCAAATTAATCGGAGGCTCTTAGGTGGTGATTATAGAGGTCTCTCTTCCAGTAAGAAGATCCAAGACCACAAGATTATCAAGTTCTCAATCACTTTGAATTCCGCTGCTCTTCAAGAGGTATTTCTATTAATCCTCTTGCTTTTAATATCTAATTAAATCTTTCAATTGGTATCAGAGCATGAAAGTTTTTTAATTAGATTTATATTTTTTGTAAGAAAAAAAAATATATTTTGTCGAAAGTTTTTTTTTGTTGAAATATTTTTTTTTGGAGTGCTGCACAATTTTTTTATCACACGTATTATGTTATTTTTAGTGATATGTATGTCATGTTTCATTATACTGCAATTTTTTTTGAATTAGTTTGTTATGGTATGTGAATCTAGTCATGCTACTGTATTGAATAATTCAAAGTCAGGCTATTGCTATTTTTTTTGTTTGTTTCTGTTGATTTTCTAAATCATTAGATTAGTAGATGTAAAATGATTTATTTAGTAGATATTGTGACACAAATTAGATCTATTAAAATTGGATGAATATGAATCAATGTATCTAACATGAGTGTGATGCGTTTTTTTTCCTGTTGTGCGAGTCTGTGATGCGCTGAATTTTTTTTTGTTTATGCTTTGAATCACTGTTTATGCAAAATTAAAAAAAAAAAAAAAAAAAAAAAAATTTTTTTGTTTTTGTCGAAAGTTTTTGTTCGGCAATTTTTTTTTAGTTTGTTATTGATATGAATTATAAAGTCATACTACTGCATGCTACTGTATTCAATCATCAGAATTATAAACAGTAGGACCATTAGATAGACTTTGATGTGGACTGAATTATTAGATTGCATTTTTGTTTGAGAATTAGTATTTGGACCATTAGTTTGTTTATTGTACATGTAGTAACATAAGGGAGAATTTGTGATTTTTTGGACTGATTTGAGAAATTTTTGTTTAATTTTCGGACCTACAATTTTTCTGCAAAACTGAAACTGCTCCTGGGGTGATTCGAACCCAGGCAATTCAAACCAGTGACATGTGACTTTACCAGATTCTCTATCTTAAATACTTGTTAATGAATATAGTTCCTGGAAACTACTTAAATCTGTTTGTTTCTTGTTTCCTAATCGATTGTGGTGTAATTTTATCGTTCTAATTTTTCTATATGTAGAAAATGGTGGTAACACGATCCAGGGGATCACGGGAATCAAGGCTCCGCCTATTGAGAGATTACCGAATACTTCATAGGAACGTAAGAAATCCAAATGGACCACTAAGGGTTCATAGACCTCGTCGAGCAAGGACACCTGAACAAAGACAGATTTTGAGGAACAGTATCCGAGCACTCCACTATAGGAAGAGACCTAATCACACTTTGGTGCAACATGTAGCAATTGTGAATAGGTTGATTCAACATGTCATCAATTGGGGTGATATCATATGCGAAAATCACAAGGTTGAAATCCTTCGCAGAACTTTGCCAAGAGAGTTGCAAAGGGATCTCGTTATCTTATGGGAGTATGAATTTCCGGAGAACAATGTTCATGGACGAGATAACACATATGAGTGGCTTGTGTATGCTTTGACCGAGTCTCACATGTGGAGGCATTTCAACAGTTCTGTTAGGCCGGAACAATGCAATTGTGGAATGCATTGTTCAACCACAAATCTTGATAGATATTTTCCGATTGGAAAATATGAGGAAGTGAGATTTGAGGAGTCGATCCCTAAGTTAAAGTATTGGATATGAAAGGTGTCTGCTAGTTTAATTTGCAGTAGGTTGTTTGCTTAAGTAGGTTGTTTTCTTCAATGTTTTTTCATTCCATGTTTGTTAGAAATTACATTAGTTGTTTTTTTATCCACTTTGATTCAGTATTTTCTTTATTGAACATGTTTTTTCTAGTTATGTATGAATTCAACTATTTCTCTTTGCTTTTATGCTTTAGTTGTTTATTTTTCATACAATATCGTTCTATTTATGTTAGAGTGAGTGGGAGTTCTTGAAGAACTTATTTTGCGGTTAATGATTTTGATTGAATGATTAAGACAAAAACAAAATATAGTGATTCATGATTGGGAACATAGTGAACTTTCTTTATCACTTATTTTGTTATCTTTGTTATTCATTACATTTGCATTAATAGCTTAAAGTTGTTAAATAAATGTATGTTATTAATGGAAATATCTTACTTTATAGAGAAAATGGCATCAAAAACCATCATTGCTGATCTCAACAAAGGAGAAAAAATGAATGGTGAGAACTATAACCTTTGGAAGCTCAAGATACACTATGTTCTAGAAGAGCAAGATGTTCTTGAGGCTGTTAACAACATCATGACTCAGCCTGAGGAAGGCAACACAGCTCAAAACCGAAGGGACATGGAGGCTTATGAGAAGTGGAAAAAGAAAGATTCCACTGCAAGAGGCATCTTGATAGGCTCCATGAATGACGATCTTGTCTATGAATGTCAACGATACCTCACTGCTCACGAGATGTGGAATGCTCTTAATGAGAAGTATGGGGGTACGACTGTGACAAAGTTGCGTCAATTGACCATTAAGTTTGACACTTGCAAGAAGAAGCCTAATCAAACCATGCAACAACATCTCCGAGAGATGTCTAACATGATTAGGGAACTTAAGAATGCAGGTCATAACCTTACTGATGAACAACAAGTTCAAGCTGTGATCCGATCTCTTCCAAATAACTGGGAGCATTTGAAGATAAACTTGACTCACAATGACAACATCAAAACCTTTGATGATGCTGCTCGTCATGTGACATTGGAAGATGAACGTCTAGATGCAATTAAGCCTCAGGGTCAGGCTTATGTTGCTGAGTCAAGTTCCCACAAAGTTTCTGGCAATAAGCGCAAGAACAATGGGAAGAAGAACGGAAATGAGCGTGTTTCCAAGAAGAACAAGAAAGGTGGTAACAATAAGGGAAAACGTTTCCGTAAGAAGAAAGACAAGAGTAAGATGAAATGCTTTAACTGTGACAAACTGGGTCACTTCGCTCGCGAGTGTAGCGAGCCCAGAAAGGTAGCAATGTCATTTACTTCTTGTAATTTTACTTATGTTACTAGTACTGTATTGCTTGCTGATTCTAATCCTTTGTGGACTGTGGACTCAGGAGCGACAGACCATGTAGCCAAAGACCGAGAGGCATATGTAGAGTACCGTCGGATTCCAGAGGGATCAAGGTGGATATATGTAGGAGACAACAATAAGGTTGAAGTCAAAGGAGTTGGCACTTGCAAATTGAACTTGCGAGGTGGTCAAACCTTGTACCTGCATGATGTACTTTACGCACCTGACATTCGACGGAACTTAGTCTCGGTCACTGTTCTTCTAGGATTAGGTTTTAATTTGCATTTTCATAACAAACAAGTAGATATCTATTATGACGCTAAGTATTATGGTTCTGGTTTTATTTCGCATGGTTTAATTGTACTAGATGATGATAACTCGTTTAATAGTTATTATGTAAGTAGTTGCTTTTCTACTAATACTTCTTCTTCTAGTAATTCAAATGTAGAAGAAAATGTATGGCATGCTAGATTAGGTCATATTGGTCAAGACCGTATGAATTTGTTGGCTAAGGCGAACCTTTTGGGTTCGTTGACTAAAGTCAACTTGCCAACTTGTGAAAATTGTCTAGCAGGTAAAGCAAAACGAAAACCATTTGGAAAGGCTAAACGAGTCGAGTACCCATTACAAGTAATTCATTCAGACATCTGTGGCCCAATGAGTGTTCAAACTAGACGTGGGGAACGTTATTTCATCACCTTTATAGATGATTTCACTAGGTTTGGTTATGTCTACCTGATTTCTCACAAATCTGAAGCATTGAAATGTTTTATGACATTTATCAATGAAGTGGAAAATCAGTTAGAGAGGAAGGTGAAAACCCTAAGAACCGATCGAGGACGTGAATATCTATCTGATCAGTTTAAAGAACTATGTGATGAAAAAGGGATAGTAAGGCAACTTACAATTCCTAGAACACCACAACAGAATGGTGTGGCTGAAAGGAGGAATAGAACACTCCTAGAAATGGTTAGGTCTATGATGGCACAAGCAAATCTTCCAATATCTTATTGGGGAGATGCCTTGCTTACCGCCTGTTATATACTTAACCGAGTACCCACAAAGACTATTCCATCAACTCCTTATGAACTATGGACAGGTAGGAAACCTAATCTGTCATACTTGCGACCTTGGGGGTCGGCAGGCTATGTTCATGACCTATCTCATAAGTATGGGAAGTTAGGTCCAAGAGGTAAGAAGTGTATCTTCATTAGATACCCAGATCACTCTAAAGGATATGTGTTTATTGGTGAACATAATGATGGGGGTCTTACAGAAATTGAGTCACGAGATGTTACATTCTTAGAGAATGATTTTCCTAGCAGAGGTGAGGTTGACAGAAATTCCATTTTATGTGAATTAAATGAGATTCAGGAAGATGATATGCAAACAAATGTGACACCTGATGAGGTAACACATACTCAAGAAATAGAGACGGACACTCCTCTAAATCTTGAGACGGAAGAAACCATTGCATCATCTAGTAATCCTATTTCTCAAGATTCTCAACTCAAGAGAAGTGCTAGAGGTTTAGTTCCTCGTCGCCGATTTGAAATCGAAGGAGAAGTCTTTATGATAACTCCACAAGACGAAGAAGAACCTCGAACAGTTAATGAAGCACTCTCATGTCCCGCTAAGAATGAATGGAGGAAAGCAATGGAAGAAGAAATGGAGTCGATGAAGAAAAACCAGGTATGGGAACTGGTTGATCTCCCAAAAGGACGTAAAGCGATTGGGAACAAATGGGTTCTCAAAATAAAGAGGAAACCTGACAATTCCATTGACAGGTATAAAGCTCGCTTGGTAGCGAAAGGCTATACTCAACGGGAAGGAATAGATTTTGAGGAAACTTTCTCTCCTGTTGTTAGATTTACCTCAATACGTCTTATTTTAGCTATTGTGGCGCATCTCGATCTGGAGTTGCACCAAATGGATGTTAAAACTGCATTTCTAAATGGAGATTTAGAAGAGGTAATTTTCATGGAACAACCCTCGGGTTTTGTTGCAAAAGATCAAGAGAATAAAGTATGTAGATTGTTGAAATCAATCTATGGTCTTAAGCAAGCCTCGAGACAGTGGAATTTGAGATTTCATGAGGTCATCTCGTCAAATGGATTTGAGATGATAAGTGAAGACCACTGTGTTTATATTAAACGTTTTCAAGAAAAATTTCTTAATTTTATCTCTATATGTGGATGACATCCTATTAGCTGGGAATGATAAAGAGTTTATTCAAGCTAACAAGGAGTGGCTAGCTTCTCAATTCGATATGAAAGATATGGGAGAAGCAAATTATATTCTTGGTGTTAAGATTCATAGAGATAGGTCTAGAAGACTATTATCTCTATCTCAAGAACCTTACATCATGAATGTACTTGAGCGCTTTGGTATGACTACGTGCAATGCCATTGACACTCCTGTAGCAAAGGGAATAAACTTAACTCTCGACATGTGTCCTAGTACTACAGAAGAAAAACAGAAAATGTCAACAGTACCATATTCTAGTGCCATTGGTAGTCTTATGTATGTTATGATGTGTACGAGACCAGATATATGTTATGCAGTAGGTTTAGTTAGTCGTTTTCAATCGAACCCTGGACAAGAGCATTGGAAAGCTGTGAAAAGGATATTGAGATATCTAAAAGGCACTAAAGATCATGCCTTATGCTTTCGAGGAGATAAATTACGCCTAGAAGGATATACAGATGCCGATTGGGCTGGTGATATAGATGGGCGTAAATCCACTTCAGGTTATGTTTTCTTGCTAAATAATTGCGCAATCTCGTGGAGTAGCAAGAAACAAACCTGTGTAGCTTTGTCAACGATGGAAGCTGAATTTGTAGCATGCTCAGCTGCGATTCAAGAGGCTGTTTGGTTAAAAAGGTTCTTTGAACATTTAGGATTCTCTGGTGATAGTGGGAGTCCAATAACAATATACTGTGATAGTCAAGCTGCAATGGCTTATGTGAAAGATCCAAAATATCACAGCAAGACCAAACACATTGATATAAAGTATAACTTCGTTAGAGATATAATTGCACAAAAGGATGTTACTTTGCAATATATACCCACACGCAATATGCTTGCCGATCCATTCACAAAAGCTATCCCAAGGGATGTATTCATGGATCATGTTAGATCTATAGGATTAAGCAAGATATAATGTATGAATTATTGCTAGTTTATATGCATTCATGTATATATTTCCATTAGTATGTTTATTTAACTGTTTATTTTTATAATATCATGTTTGATATGTATTATATATATTGCGTGTGATTTTGTAAGTATGTATGTCCTATAGACTGAGATTGGCCCTGTCACACGGGAAATCGCCTTTGGCATAAGAAGTGCGCAAAGATGAGACTAACTCATGGCAGTGAAGAACCCTTAAGATAAAATGAGTTAAGATAGTCGCCTTAACTGAATGTTAAGATGAGATCATAAACATGGATAAACCATGTTAAGCTTATATTATGATCAAAGTAGAATCCCACTATCTACTTAGTCTATAATAGCCAGATATGAATTGCTTGATTGATTTCATAGAAGGGTTGATCGATCAAAGAAATTCATCTTAGGCAACGAGGCTTGTCTAATTATATATCTGTATGGTATTTGTAAAATTGTGACATACAATTTGAATTATATGAATAATACCATAACATGTGTATCATACCACATGTGCTTTCGACCAAAAGGAAGTGAAGAATTGATCCCTGTTTCTTCACTGTGTGATACCTTTAATTTGTGCCCTTATTACTTTTGACTATATCTTGATATTTTGATTAGGTGTATGCTACTTTGAACACATTACCAATGATCATGAGTGATTCGGTCTAATGGGGTATGTTTGGGAAAGCAACCTAATCAATATAAAAAGATATAAGTGTAAAGGGAAGACTAGAATTGTGTATCAAATGTGTGCTTGCAGGTTAACCGATCATGTAAGTCAATACGGACTATAACATGATAGTGAGACACATAAACGAAATGACAGTGAGCTCTTTTTCACATAGAAGTTGTGATATAGAAGGGGTCAGAGTTACTGTAATATGATACAACATATTTTTTAGTCTGGGGTACTGCAGGATACGTAACGGATGGAACTATTTTTGAGCAACTATGTACCCTAACAGGTTATTAGTAACGTATGCTCGTATGCTTGCCGGTCGCACGACCTATTTGCCAAGTATGATGATATTTTGATTCAGGTGTGTATATGGGAAGATATGATGAAATGAGATGTGGATTCTATGTATAAGATATAACTTCATTATGGCGAGTGGGAGAATGAAAGAAATAAATAAAATAAATATTTATTATATTTATTTAATTTGTTTTTTTTGTCCGCCATAATTCAGTTGTTATTAAATGTTTGAATTTAAAATTCAAAATACATTTAATAAGATATATATATCCTCATATAGGAGTTTTCATGTCTTACAACTTCTATTCAATAACTACGCATCTGTCTTCTCTATCTTTTCTCTGCAAAATATTCACACACAAAAATCAAATTAATCGGAGGCTCTTAGGTGGTGATTATAGAGGTCTCTCTTCCAGTAAGAAGATCCAAGACCACAAGATTATCAAGTTCTCAATCACTTTGAATTCCGCTGCTCTTCAAGAGGTATTTCTATTAATCCTCTTGCTTTTAATATCTAATTAAATCTTTCACTTTTCGTAATGGATGACCCTCGAAACCATAACCTATTAATATACATAGTAGATCCAGATGATTGATAGAAGAAACACCAAACATATCCCACACCTCTCTCTCCCGGTGTCCGGCTGATGGAAATGGACTTACTACTTGAGACATTCATGTTACTTCACTGGTTTGTACACGAATGTGTGAGTTTTACCGAGTACTTAGTAAATTATAGATCACTCCAAATATTTGTTTTCGAGAGGGATACTAACTCCGCAGTGATCGATCAAAACTTGAACCCTTGTAGGTATGCAATTTTAGAAAACACAACAATTGAAAAAGGTAGTCCGTATTGGTATTAGATCTATTCACATGTTCCGATCTTTCCATTTTTTACCCATTTCTTGGGTAAAGTCTCCCAACTATATTTGAAAATGAATTAGATATCCTTAAAGATCAATAAAGTTTTCTTGTAATTCTGCTTGTTGCTATAAAAATGAAGAAAAACTTATTAGAAATTGCTGGTTGGCTTAGTCCGACCAAGAAAGACATGTGAGTCTTTGGGCATTGCTTAGGGCGAGTTAAGTAAAGTCTGGCTACCTAGAACTAAAGAATAAACATGAAACCTTCCTCACTGAGAAATAGTTTTTATACTTTTTATTTCATTCTCGATTTGAGACTCTATTTCTCAAGAATATATTAAAGCAATCCATGGAGTCCCTGTAAAAGAGTCTCTTTCCACATCTCTGGTTATGCTTTTTGACAGTGCCCAGTTTTTCCAGACCATACTCTTTTTCGGGCATTTCGTCAATTCGTTAAATCTTATTAAGCTAGGCCTCATATGTTTGGATTTTCATAAGTTGATAATAATGTCAGATACCTTACTTTCCAATGAGGCGAGCCTCATCATATTTGAGGCATTTTGATTTGTTTGATCTGATGGTAATACAATAATTTTTAGTAAACTATTTTTCTAATCAGTCTCACATGGATAGAGAAGTAGATGAATGTAAAGATCACTTAGATAAGTTTTGGTGAAAGAATTGGTTTCCTTTATATGCGAAAAAAAAAACTTACATCCGTGTATGAATAATGCCTTATTTATTTTAAATTCTTGTATAGTTCTAAGTAATTTTCGCTTTGATATGACTTTCAATAAGGTTTTTGATTGATTAATAAATGGAATCCATTTATAAATTCTTTAATACAAAGCAAGAAAGAGAGAAAAAGAATTTATAATAAATGGCCACTAACAAAAACGTGCAATTGAATCTTGAAGATGCACAACCTGGGGACAATACTAACCAGCAAATTCCAATTCTCCCGGGCAACCACAAGTAGTACCATAAGGAGGAGATCCATATTTTATTTAACACTGTGAAGAAGGTCTTTCTTGTCAGGGAGCGCCTTTTCGAGTATATACATTAGGGATTCACCTTCTAGTGATCCAAGCTGTGAGATTCAAGCCCGGTCAGGGTATGCTAAGTCAGTTATTGAGCTTTGGACACGACAGTGGTGCAGTACAACAAGATTCGGTGAGGTCAATTCAGAAGTTATGCAGATTTTTGATGCCTACAGTACTCAAGGCATTACATGTGAGTAATTGTATTTCTTCATGTTTCCGTTTTTCTTGACCAAATGTGTTAGTGAATGGTTGGATAGTCAACAATCTGATTCGATTACGTCATGGGACAAGTTGCAAGTTGCATTCTTTGATCTCTATTATCAACATAGAATGAGAATGAATGATAAAATGTTACTTGCAAATTTTTTCCAAGATAGTGGCGAGAGTGTAAGAGAAGAATGGATGAGGTTTTAACAAATGTTAGCTAGATGTCCACTTCACTGCATGGTTATACCCCATCACTTCAATTATCGATGTTCTCTCAAGGCATCAACTCAAAGTCGAGATTGAGGGTAGATAACATTAGAAGAGGAATTTTAATGCCCATGGATCGTACTGAAGTTGGAATTGGTATGAACAAGATAATTGAGGAAAGGAGTTGGCCACAGTCACGAGCTTCCATTACAAATACCAATGGTACATTTGGTTTAGATGGTGAAACAGATATAGACGCTAAGTTATCTGCGATGGATTATCAATTGAAGTAGTTGGCACTTCCGATGGAGAAATGTTTCCAAGGGAAACAAAACGAGTTAATGGTAGTGGAAGAAGGTCGTCCGCGTTGTGGTGTCAACACTCATGTATGGTAAGAGTGTGAAGGAAATCCGAAATCAGTGTGTTTTGTGTCACAACGTGGGAATTACCAATCAAGTAATACTGGGTTTCAACAAAGAAATCACAATCATTCGGACCTTCAATGGTCAAATTCGAATGGGGTCGTGAGTCAAGGTAGTTTTTACCAACCATGACTTCTAAACAACAATTTCCAACAAAAATCTCTAGTCTCTTATCAAGGGGGACAAATTTATGTGATGCATGTTCCACCACCACAACTAACCTATGAGTCTCATACCTAGAACTTTTCTCATAAAGAATTGACACAACATCCACAAGAAGGCTCAATCATAAAGTTGCAACAAACAATGATTTTTTTTATGAAGGATACACAAACAGCTATGCATACCCTCATGGAATTAACACATTAAATTATGCGAGTTAGTAAGGAAAGACTCATTGATCAATCTATTGCATTAAAGATTTTGGAGAACCAAGACACCCAATTATATTCTTATCGTGAGAACATCAATAAACTCTTCCACAGTTGGTCCAAGGTACGGAGAATGACGTGAATGCCATAGAAAATAGCGATTGTAGTGTTGGGTTTGAATCATGTAAGACTATTTACCTTCGAACTAAAGAAGTAGTGGAATTGCCACATGCTGCCAAGATTGTCGTGGAGATTTTATAAATAGTTGAAGAACCAACCAAGTCAAGCTTGGAAGAGATACATGTTGATCTTTTGCGTAAAGAGATTCAGAAAGAAATCAAGGAGGTCCTTGATATAGAGGCCAAAGAAGTCGAGAAAGAGGTATATGTCTTAGCTAAGAAAGAGGAAGAAGTAGCTGCACCCAAGATGCAAGAAGAAGATAAAATGGTGGGCTTTCCACCTAGAGTTCCACTGATTTCACCACCCATTTCCATTCGGATGACGCATCAAAAGGGTAACATTGAACTCAAGGCATTTGTAGAGGCATATAGCGAAGAAAGAATCAACTCCCAAGTGCTTGAGATTACTGAGAAAGGGCTTATACCACAACAAGTTTTCACGCAAGATATTCCTAAAGAGAGTTCCAGCATACAAGATGAGATTGAGATTGTGGATCATAATGAGAGAGTCTCAAAGAAAGTTGAAAAGGAGTTACCACCTAAGCTTTAAGATCTTGGAGGTTTCAACCTCCCAATCTAAATTTGTGGTAAGATCGATGTCGAAGCTATGTGTGAATTGGGTTCAAGTGTGAACCTTATTCCCAAGTCCTTGTTCGAGAAGCTTGGTATTAAGAAGATAAAGAAGACATCCATCTGTAAATCTACAGTTTGCGGATAGCTTAGTAGCAAAGACATGGGGAATCATCGAGGACATTCTTGTCCAAACTAGTAAGTTGACTATCCCTAATGACTTTGTTATTCTTGATTATGAGGCAGATAAGCAGGTTACTATCATACTCGGAAGGCCATTCCTTTCCACAAATCAAAGCATCCTATATATTCATGAGGGAACAGTGACCCTCCTTACAAATGAAGTATCTGAGACATTCTTTGTCTTGGATAAAAAGCTAAAGAAGTTGTCACCAATAGTCTCGGTCATTCATATTTTGACCAAAGAGATCAAAGAGAAGGTTCACACTAAACCCGTGTAGAGTAGAGCTCAAATTGAGTTTGGGTCGGCAATGAAGTCGTATGGAAGGCCCTTTAACAAGAGAATAGACCACGGGGTTTTAAAAATACGTGGATCAGACCGTTTGTCGTTACTCGAGTAGTTTTGGTTAAAATGGTTGAAATCCAACCTAAGAGAGGACAAAAGCTCTAAATGGTTGATGGTCATAGGCTCACCGCAGCTGGGGAGGCTACATACTCAAAAAGTAGAGGAGGTGACACATCGAACTTTAAACGACGTTAACAAAATGTTTTTCAGGAGAAAACCTACAATTTTTATGTCTTTTTGCTTTTAGTTTTAGCTTCATATTAGTTATTTAATGTGTCTTTGAGTGTATATTATAGTATTGAGGAAGGTTTAGTTGATTTTGATGTGTAGGTAATGCAAAAGATGAGTTTGGGGTGAGCTTTATGAAAGATTTTGTGCCCCCAGCTGTTACCAACAGTATACCAGACCTAAGGGCGGTACCGTTTGGCTACCGTTATGAAGGTATGGAAAATCACAATTCTGGCTTAAACTTTAGCGGTATGCCGCTCATACGGCCGACATGCCAGTCTGCAACAGTTGTCATGGTTTGCGAACACCGTAACAGATGTCTTTGAAGGACCGTAACTTTTTCATATGAGAGTGTAATTCAGTGATTGAAGAGGCCACATATAGCTTAGGAAATTGTCTACGACTTTTATTTAGGAGAAATTTCCTAATAATGTATAGACCAAGCTGCAATTAACCTAGAACAAAGGTGTGGCAAGCTTGATCGAGCAGCATACTGGTCTTATGAGTGCTATACCAGTCATATACCGTGTCAACAATTTGTGAAAGGGTCATGACGCTATCGAGTCAGTAAGTTCAACATTATTTACCTAGATACCAACCCTATGGGAAGCATGCCAGTACGTAAGAAGGGTCATGATGGAAGTGACCACGGTTCGAGGTCAGAAAGTTGAAGAATGGGAGCGACATACCGGTCCACCAACCATGTCGACAAAAGAAACGACCGTGTCAAGGTCCGAGAAGAACAGTCAAAAGCGGCATACTGGCCCCATGGGCGGAATACCGGTGCAGGCATGACCAACTTAAGAAGAAGAGGCTAGAACAATACCAACTCATATCAATTTCATATTCAAATCCATCTTTACACTCCTACAAAAAACAAAATTTACCCACTCAAATCATTCCAAAATACTTAAAAATCAAGAATCAAAATTTAAAATTTTCCAAAAGCCATTTTCCAAAATTCCTTAATTCCTTCTCACCCAAGCAAGATTCCATCATAACCACATAAAGAAACATCATCCTTACACCTTTCCTAATCCAAGTAACACCTTATTCACCCAAAATCAAAGGACAATTCTAAGAGTGGTGCAAATTTGAGTTGGAGGTCAAAAGAGATGGAGAAAAGAATGGAAACACAATCAAGTGTTAGGGAGATGGAGAATAATCAAATCAAGGTATTGGGTGAGATCAAGAAGGAAACATTCAAAAGACTGAGTGTTCAAGAAAGAAATTGGAGAGATGAGAAGAAAAGGTCTCTAAATCTGGACGATTGATTGGGATGGAGCACACTAAGAGGTAAGTGAATGCAAACAAGAAGTTTAAATACAAGAAAAGCACTGCACCCTATTTTGGGTATTGATCATACAAGGAAATAGCCTCGAGAGTATGCTTTCTTCCTTCCCTACCATTTCAGTATTTGCAATATATGTGTTAGTTTTTATTTCTAATCGAGTCTGTTTCGGATCGTGGGGACATGACTCATTTTGAGTTGGCGGTGTGGGAATTCATTGTCCCTCATCTCCATTTCATGTGTTTATTGCTTTTTAGATAGATATACAAAGTTTGGTAGATGGAATTTGATGTAGATTGTGTTTAAAGGATTAAACACATAAATTTAGTGAGTTAATGATAGTAAGTACTATGTTTATGAACTAGTTTTTTTGTATGCTTAAAGTATGAACATGAAAACATACCTTAATAGTAAAGAAACTATTAGTAAGCAATACAGTAGAATTAAGTTTGATCTTAAGAAGCCTTCAGTGGTGGGTAGGCCGTGAGATCTGAGCTATTTGATAAACCCATTTAATGAACTTGCTAGAGGTGAACAAGTAAGGAAATTACATAGTTTATAAAGTGATTAAGGCGGTTCATTGATAAGCCTTTGTTTCCTTTTAACTTGTTGTCCATATTTAATTAATATTATCCATCCCAACCCCTTCTAGACTTTGTAAAAGCCAATTTATTAGCCACATTACAAGACATACCCTTTAGATTATAGAACTTTTTCATATGATCCATGCTCAAATCGTGATGCTAAGACAGTCGTTTTAGAGCTTGAGTATGGGGTGGTGGGTTTGATTTATGGGAAACATTATTGGTTTTGGTATTTCGAGCTTATGTAATTATGCTCTTGATGATAATTCACTTGTTTATATTGGAACTCTTTGCCGTGTTAAAAGAAAGAGAAAGGAATATTAAAAAGAAAATAAATATGAGAAAGAAATATTATGACATCTCACATAAAAAAAGAGTCATAGCTAATTTGCAAACTAAAGAAAAAATAATTTGAAAAGATTGAATATGAATTGGACCGGCAAAGAGGAATTTTTAGAGGAAACTCCAAATTGGAGCCCAATGTTAACCAAAGAGAATTTTTAAGGCCTAGTTACAAATTACTTCTTTTTAAGGCCTAACTAAAAAATCTGGTTTTGGGATTTTACTTTCTTACCCTTTTTAATTTTTTTTTATTCTTTTTTCGTTTTTTTATTAATTTTTTTTCCTGAACTTTGACTACTTGATATTTTTTTCGGTATATTCAAGGAGGTATGTACCAACATTGTCCAGACCATTTCGTACAGACCTGTTCTTACTAAACGTTTTTTAGGTGTTTTAGTTCCAATTAATTTTTCTTTATATGTCCAATTAGTCGGTATTCTCTAAGTTTTTGTCCAAGGTAGTGTACACAAGCCCGTTTTGTCCTTGTTTTTGATTTATTTCCCAGTCATTAATCGTGTCACAAAGTGTCTAGACCAAGGTGTCTGGACCAAGGTGTCTGGACCAAGGTGTCTGGACCAAGTGGGATGGATTTTTTTTTTTTAGAATAAAAAAAAAAGACAAGCCCAAAATGTGGCTGGACAATACTGTCTGGCCCCAGTGGGCTGGACCAACAAACAAGCTGGACACTTAATGAACTGCTAGACACCAAAAAAAATTAAAAAAAAAAGAAAATTCAAGGGCGGTGGTCAGATCTGGTATGGTGGGAGGGTAGAGGCTGCGCATTGCAGCAAGGGGGGGTTTTGTTGGTGGTGGAGGAGCACGGAGTGATGGTGGCGCTGTCTTGGTGGTTGGTGGCGCGGTGATGGAGAGCTTGGCAATAAGAACAGTGGTGATGGGCGGTGGGAGGTGCAGCAATGGTGGTGGGAGCAATGGTGGTGGGAGCGCGGATCTGCTATGGTGGGGGGTGCAGCAATGATGGTGGGAACGCGGATCCGCTATGGTGATGAGTGGGAGGTGCAGCAATGGTGATGGGTGGGAGGTGCAGCAATGGTGGTGGGAGCGCGGATCTGCTATGGTGGTTGGTGGGAGATGCAGCGGCGTGGATCTGGTGGCGGTGGTGCTGAAGCAGCGCAGCGGTTCAGCCTCTCTAGAGCTTGAAGGAAGGCGGCACGGTGGCAACGAGATCGGTGGTGGGTGGCTTCGCAGACGACAGCAGCGAAGATCTCGATCTGCAGGAGGCGCTGGATCTCGAGTTCTGGTGGTGGTGTTACAGAGGCGCTGGATCTCGAACAGCAGGAGGCGCTAGGGTTCTGCAGCAGCGCTAGGGTTGTGCTCGGGTTCTGCAGCGTTGGTGGGTTCTGCAGCGTTGGGAAGGAGGGCATCGTTGGGGGCTTCGCAGGGTGGCTTCGGTGGGAAGGCGAAGAGGGTGGTGGGGTGGCCATGGTGTGGGGTGGTGCGGCATAGAGGGAGTGAGGAGAGAGAAAGAGGGGAGGGAGGAGAGAGATCAGTGAAGGTATTGGATTCTGAAAATAAAAACCCTAATTGGGTTTTTGTTTTTGATTTTGTTGGTTCAGCATAGCTATAAGAGGGCAAAAGGGCTATTGGGTCATTTTATTGGGTTGTAGTTGAGGTGGGATTACTAGTTACTAGTCAATTGGGTTGGGGCTTTAAAATGGGAATTTGAAGTTGTGTGGGCTCTATATTAGAATTCCCCCGAATTTTTATATGATTATCTTGATGCTCTATACTGGGTTATTTGTGATGCAAAATAAGTGCATCAAAACCTTGGGCTGAGTTAGAACATATTATTAGAGTAACTCAAGCTCTAGGGCGATTCGGCGATGGCCTTAGAGAGGCAAAATCTCACTTTACATTATCAAAATATACGATCATACCATCCCTAATCCTAACACTACAACCCTAAGGACCTTATGATTCTTGACTATGTGAGTTAGGAGAAACTGAACCAGTAGATAGTAGTTAGATGCACCATTAGATACTAAGGTAGGATCAATGAACAATTTATAGCCTCCATATCGAACTAAGAGAATGACCAATCTTCGTGCATTGTAAATCTAATCTAATCTTGAACTTGAACTGTGTTGATTGTTTGTATAATAAGTGTACAAAGACGCACATACACACACACACACACACACACACACATATATATATACATATATATACATATATACATATACATATACATATACATATACATATATACATATACATATACATATATACATATACATATACATATACATATATACATATACATATATACATATACATATCTATACATATACATATATACATATATATATATATATATATATATATATTATCTGATTTAGTTTGTATATATTATTACATGAAACTTGCTAAGTTGTTGTTTTGAAATTATTATTCACATTCTTCTATATTCTTCCCTTTAATGTACATGATTTAGCTGACATACTTTAGAGACTTCCCTATGTTCTTAGTTCTTATTGTGTTGGGACGACACAACTCTGAGTAAGGGGTCTTGATGTATCTATAATTATGATAAATAATCTAGTTTAGAGACATCATTTTAGTTGTATTATGTGCTGAGATGAGGGATTTCCCCTAACAATTGTTAATTTCTTAATTCTTGCCTTGTTTTGGAGGTTTGTCACTTTTAGAGAATTTTTAGTATAATTTTTGTGTTAAATGTGAATCTCTTAGTTAATAAGATGACATTTGATGCCACAACAATTTTAAGGAGTTGATGAAAGAAGTTTCAAGAAGAAATCAAGAGTTAAAAGACCAAAGAAGCTGTTTTTGGATAGTACAAAGCTGCCAAAAGTTGATGGCCATATTTGAAGACGTGTATTATCTTCGATGCTACATAAACTCCACATATCATTTGAAGTATCCATTTTATATAAAGAAAGGTATTTGAATTAAGGCCTTGTGGCTACTGGTTTAGAGTGATTTGGAGATATAATGAATGAGTTATGATTTTTACAAGCTCAATGGGCCAACCAGTTCATTTATTAAGCAAAACGAGTTTGAGTTGGATTAGACCTCTATGACTTAGGCAATGAGCTATATTTTGTTTCTACACACACACACACACATAATCGTCTAGTATGCGGTAGTGATCCTGAAGGATGCACTTATAAAGTTACTCTCGCGGCCTCAATTACTTCTTCTACGGTTATAATATTTCATTTTTAAGGTTTTAGATTGTATTTCAATGTAGTAATTTTTATTTGACTCATTTTAATTATTAATATTTCTTCTTTAGATCTTTGGATTAAATTTTAATGTAATTATTTTTATTTTGACCCAATTATATTTTTTATTGTTTATTTGACCATTTTTTGTTGAATTTAAATATTTTTATATAACCTTTTGGATTATTAATATTCCTTATTTAATTTTTTATTGAATATACATATTTAAAAAAAATTTTGGTCGGAAAAAATATTTATATATGATATTTGATCTTTTAGACTTGATTATTAATTTGATTCTTTAAATAAACTCGAACTTTACTTAGCAGTACCTAATATGGTCTCATCTAAAAATTATATATTATACTAATAAAAAAAATTTCCATCCAATACTATATGATTTAATATAGTTATTGGTCAATTCTATCATTACACTTATTACATATTTTTATAAACTTATATGAAATAGTTATGCTTCTCAGATAATGGATGGGAGAAGAGGAAAGTCAATGCATCTATTCTACGTACTATCTGAAATATTTGGAAAGTAAGAATGTGTTGTATGTTTGATAGCAAGAAATGGTCGCTTGCCGAGATTTCAAGGAAAACTAATAAACTTATTGGAAGGTTGTTCGATATGTCGGAATCACTGTATAATAAAATTGACAACACGAAAAAGGTTAATCAAGATCATAACATTAATCCAATTATGCTCGACGATCCTCAATATACCTGGTAGAGCGATGCGTCCTTCACCAAAGAATGAGAACCTACATGAGTAGCATCAATTGCAGGGGACAATGACGACATTATCAAACACAAAATCACTAGAAGATGCTATGTTAGAAATTGTCTTGAGGCAGAAGAATGGGCTACTCTTTTTGCGATGAGGATGTCAGCTTCTCTTAACATTCAGAGTAGTTCATTATACTCTGACAATCTTGAGCTGGTTCAAGGTATCACTAAAAGGCCACTGTTAACTGTAAAATTAGGCCTATTATTGAGGAGAACAATAGATGGTTGACACACTACCCGAGATGGAAAATTAACTATATCAACAGAAATCTCAGTAGGATCTCAGATATGTTAGCAAGATGCACCATGAAAAATATCAACCTTAATGAGTGGAATGATTTCTCTCTTATTGGTCCTTTCTCTTTTCTCTCGGATATTTATAAACGTTGTTAATCGCTTGGTTTATTTATGACAAAAAAAAAATTAGTTAAAAAATTTACCTACCTAATATTTTTTTTACATGGATGATATGGGTCAATTTTCGTGCACCACGACTAATCCCATGAGAAATATGCACCCATCCCTATGCATTTTTTTAGGTAAATCAAACTATATTACCCATGTTCATGGAAAAGATTTAAAGGTTGAGGAAATATATAAAGGTTTTGGCCAGTTGAGCTAGCCTAACTAATTTATCTACCTAATCTTATAATCATGTCTTGTTATTATAATTAATGGACATAATATAATTATTGGGTCATCTAATCGAAAATTGAATGAATAACTTATCTTAAACTAATTAATAGTCTATTTAGAAAGATGTATTTTAAAATAAAAAATTCTTTTAAAATAAAATTATAATATTTATAAAAATTATTGAAAATATTTTTATAGTCTAGAATCATTTTAGAAAGAATATATTTAATTTTTTTTCTTAAAAGTAGAACTACTATTTTTAAATATTTGGAAACAATTTTAAAATGTTTTTAAAAAAATGTACTTCCAAACAAGTATTAAATTGTTGTAAAACCATCTTTGTTCGGGTCGGTTTTGTGAAAAATGGATTAGCCTCGCCACCCTGATGTCACCCTTAATTTCAACGTATTAAAAAAAAAAAAAAAAAAAAGAGAAAATGGGGTGCAATGTTATTACGATAGCTGCTTCACCTTCCCACTCGCTCACTTAATACATAAAAGAGTTAAAATTATAAAGTAGAGAGTAGTAATCGAAGTTAGGTTAACAGAAATTAGCACATTATACCACCAACACAGACGATTAACTAACGACAACACCAAGCTTACGGCTGAGGAACTTCATTTTTTAGGCAAAGGCTGAGGAACTGAAACCAAGTACTTTGAGTAAGTTCAAAATCTTTTATTATATTTATTTATTTGATTATTCTACTGCATGGGATTGCGATCAATGTGTATGAAAGAATTACGGGGCTTAATTTCTTAGTTGCATGTTTTTTCTGCTTCTGGGCATGCAATTATTGTTCTACATATTTTAATTCTTTAGATAGTTTTGGGTTAATTTTATGTGAATCGAAGAAAAATAATTAAAAAGAAAATAAATTAAAGTTGAAAGCTCGTTTTTTATGATTGTCCACATAATTTTGTTTGAAAATTGACTTACATTTAAAACCCTAAGATAGGAAAAAATTAATTCCTTTCGGAGCTGAGCCAAGAAATTGCAGTATAGGTCAGTAAGATTATAAAAAATTGCACTAGAAGTCCTTATATTATGAAAATTTTGCACTACGGGTCCGTAATCAGTGGGTGGCTAAGCCCCTGCTCTTGGATTGATGATCTACAATAACGATGTTCTAAGAATATTTATGGTAGAAGGATATTTGCAACTATTTCAGATTAAATCTCTTTCGTTTATGTAATTCTTGAGGCCCAATAATTGAGAGATGTAAAATTGCACTGGAAGAAGAAATAACACTAAATGTATCTTTTTTGGTAATGCATAGATTAAGATCGTTCCTGAATTTTATTGAACGGTGTATGATGCACAGAATGTGCCAGAGTGGACAAGATCTATCAGGTTCAACTGTATATGTACCTGTTTTTAAGCAAGATCACAACTATTAGTATATATAACTGAAGCTCAGTATTTGTTTGAGTTAAAGATCTGTTAATAGTTTACCCTTCTCTGCAAATTTTATCCTGTCAATAATGGACCAATATTCTTGTGCAAATTTCTTTTACAGTACATTTTTTGATTTTTTTAGGCAAGAGTAGGTGTACTACCTTATGTTACTCAAAGGTTAAAAATGTGTACTATATATCTCGTGAAATATAGATCATAAACAGATGAATATTTCATAAGGTCTATTTTACATTATCTGAGAAATGCAATTGAATAAGCCTTCTTATTACCAATGTTTCTATTCATTGTAAGTTTGTTTGTCTTTCTTTTAACGATTCAAATATTATCGTCTCTTTTTGTGTAGGGTGATGGATAGAAAACAAGAAATCGAGAAGTTCAAGGCATATGAAGCTGACCTTGAACGTACATTAATGCTGGAATACTTTTCAGATAAGGATATCTATGGGGGTAAATATTTTTTCTGAAAACTCTTCTTGTTATATAATGAACATTTTTATCTCGTATTATAACTAAGTTGGCAAACTTGTGCAGGCTACATATATAATCTTGAAAGAACTGAGGATAAGAAGACAGTTATGACAAGCAGGTATATATACGTGTATATAACTATTTATAAAGAATTTTGGTGGTCTAATATATAGTGTTCTTTTTGTTAGCATACCTGGATATGCTTCTTATGCAGACCCTATTGGGTATTTGAAACAAATCCGTGGTGAGTCATCTTCTGCAGATAACATTAAGAGACCATGTGAAGATGGAACTTCAAATGGTGTACGTGAATCCTCAGCACCTCAGACTTTAAGACAATCCACCGATTCAAAGAAATATGTGAGAGCTAACCGTTTGACCAAGACAAAGAACAAGAACAAGAGTTAATATCTAGAGTTTAATTATTGAATAATAACTTCTGCTTTGTTATCATTTCATGTAATCATTAAACTTATTCTTGCGATTAACATATTTGTTATGAGATAATTTAAATTTTATTTTTCCAAAGTTTTTAATTGAGTATCGATTAGTATACTATTTTTATTATCTCTTCACATTATATTGTTCTTTGTCTTTTTTATATCTCATTTGGAGACTACTTACTTCATATCATATGATACTGGTGATAAGAAGGGCTGGTAGAAGTATCGAGACTCCATGTGGGCCCGGGTGAGGTACACTATTTAAAACTCAAGGTTTCTTCAGCAATTTTGTATTAATTATACTAGTCTACCTAAACCTGTAATCACATTTGTTACATCTTTTTGCTATAACCCCTCTCCCCTGCCATGTAGGGTGGGGTGAGCTTTTTCCTGTTCATGACACCATTTTTTTTTTCCAAACGTTTATATAAATCCAAATAAAAAATTACAAACGATGTGTTAGCCTATTCTCGTTGGAGATGAATCAAGACCTAACAAATGTATCAAATTTGTAGGGAATGGGCTTGCGCAAAAGTCATGAGACTCACCTAGTGGTAAATTTTTGCAATACCAATCCGCTATCAAGTTTCCATCTCTTCTAACAAAGGAGAATGATGGATTACAAGTTTTGGACACAAAATAAATACTCTTAATTAAATTTTGAATACAAGGAGAAATAATAGCAAAATTGCTAACTAACGGTCCTATAACTAGAAGGCAGTCACTTTCCACAATGCAATGAAAGTTTTTGAACTCCTTTGCCCATAGACAGGCCTTGAGAATGCCCAAACCTTCAGCTTCAAGTACGTTGTCAGCATTAATTCTCCATGCTTCGCATTTTAGTACCATTCCTTTATAGTCCCTGGCAACACAAGCAATTACAGACCTGTTTTTAGTATAAGTAACCAATCCGAATTGATCTTGTAAAAGATCGCAATTTATCTTAATAGAATTTTTTGTAGGTGGAATCCATTTACTAACTTTTTTGAGTTTATTCGTTTTGTTTTGATCTTGTTCTTTTGATTCCAATGTTACATTCTTATCCAATATAGGATGTTTTTTACCCTTCAGATTATTTTTCACATCATTAGGGGTTTTTTGTAACATATTTTTTTTTTTTTTGAATACATGAGAGAGCCACTTCGGACTCGGAGTCGTTTTGACTCCAATGAGATTCGATCCCAGGACCTCTTGGTCTCTGCAGAGTAACCTAACCACTAGGCCAACTATCAATCTCGTAACATATTTTTTCCCACACTATTTGTATCCTTTACTTTTGCTGTCAAGTCCCTCTCAATTGTGGAAATTTCATTTTTGCCCAAAATGGCAAGATATTCATACCAACAAACCTCAGCTTTCCTTACTGTACTTAAAGGGTCGATTTTTGTATAATTAAAAATATGCGCATTTCTATCTTTCCATATGTGCCACGCAAGTATACAGATTTTCTCAAGGGAAAAATCTCCCTTTATATTTAATTTTCCATTCTCATTAATAAAGTCGGCCATCCAAACATCCAATTTATTGGAGTGGTTGCTAACTCTTAATGAGAATGGGGAGGCTAACCACGTGGCACGCGCCCAATCACAGTTAAATAGCATATGTTCCACATTTTCTATACCTTTACAACAAATCTGACAAACCTTGGATTCTTTACATTTTTTCATAAATAGATTTTCTGAGGTTGGAAGAATATTTTTAATAGCTTTCCATATAAAGTTTTTCACTTTAGGAGGGGTTTTCATATTCCAGATATTTTTCCACACTATTGGGTCAGTGACATGTAAAGAAGAAGGTTTAGCCTTTTTCTTTCTTTCTTCCTGTTCAATTTTCAAAGTTTTCATATGTTGATATCCTCTTTTAATCGTATATAATCCATTAGGACTAAGGGTCCAGCTGATAACATCAGGCATTTGGATAAGAGGGATAAATGTTTTTAGAATATTCTCATACTCATGTTTATGGAAGTTATTTTTAAGTTTCTCTAAATTCCATCTCCTTTCACCATTATAAAATAAATAAGAGACTTTTTTCACATTTATATCTTTTGGTTTAATAATTTCAATATTAAGATTATTTGGAATCCAGTGGTCTATTTTGGCACCCTCCTACTTACCTTATTTTCTATGAATCCTTATCTTTAATTTAGCGCTTTCATTAACCTCTTTATAGGTTCCATTATCTATATCTTAGTTTTGAAAAATACTTTGAGTTATACATGAGATCCGCTAGGTGACCCATTAAATGTAGGCAAATTTTATCTAGACAGTTTTAACATTATATTACTAGAATTATATTTTATTAAGACATTTAATTTAATAATCAATTCAACATTATTGTAAATTTTTATATAAAACAACAATTTATTTTTATTAACCAAAAAAAAGTCTAATTTAAAATATTTTAACTTTAGAAGCGCTTTATAAAACAATATTATTTTTAGGGTGAAGCCCCTTATGTTTCGCCAAAGTGCAGAAACCGCCCCTTAACTTTTTTTTCTCCAAAAAACGCCCTTTAGGAACTTTTTTTGTCACCGTTAGCCCTTTTTTCCATTTTCTGTCAGTTGACCGTTAGTCAATGCCATTTGGCACCACTGTCAGTGCCAGGTCACCGACACGTAAGCTCCACCTAAGCCTAACGTCACCACCAGCTGAAAGCTTTTTTATTACGTGACATGGGCAAACTCGTCTTTTCCATCTCTTTATTACGTTGCGAGCTACTCATACGCTTCACCATCCATGCTTCTAATAACCTCCATGACATTCCAAAAAGGACTAAAAATAGAGTTAAAAACAACTACCTTTTGCTTGTCGGTAATAAAAACCCACATCTCAGGTTCATTAATATCAAGGTCTTCAACTAATAAACTAACAAACCACCTCCAAATATCCAAATTCTCAGTTTCAACAAAACTATACCAAATTGGATAAATGCAATTGTTAGCATCCATCCCTACCGCAGTCAGAATTACACCGGGGTGAGGTCCTTTGAGATGACAACCATCCAAGCCTACAACCCTTCTACAACCAGCTAAAACCCCCCTTTTCAGAGGCTCTAAACAACAATAGAACCTTAAGAACCCGTGCTCTCCAGTAACTTCATCTTTCTCAGTTTTTAAAAATACAGTAGACCCCGGATTAGTCCTTAAAAGCTCAGCCAATAGTTGTTAAGTAAGCTATACTGGTCTAAGAAATGAACTTCATCTAGTGACCTACCCATCTTGATGTCCCTATAGGCTTGCCTCCTACTAATGGTTACATGTAGATCATGCAAGACTTGCTCTTGTAAATAAATAGCTTTAATGTTCGAGTTCATCTTCAACTAATGAGAATATCTCTTAGATAGTATAGTGGAATTCACATGCCTACTATTCAACGCACAACCACAAGTGTGTTTTTTGTTTAAAGTACGGATTTGAAAGCTTCAATTCTCACACACAGTTGCATAAATAAACCATAAACAATTCTTACCTCTACACCTCGCTCTAACTCTCTCTGGTTCATTACATGGGAACCAAATATTCCTAATTTCGGCAATAGTTGTTGCTCTAACTGCATTCTTGAATTCACTACCATTAGAGAAGATCATACCCACCTCTAACTTTGGGTCATCCATATCCGCAGAAACTTTAAACCTGGGACAAATCCCTTTTTGAATACTAGAACGTTGGCCTTCATTCTCTTCCGACGAACCTTCCAAACTATTCAATTGCTCATAATCCTCCCCAGAACACTCGTTAAAATCGTCATCGTTGATTTCAGTTAACAATTTTGGACATGGTAGGTCGAACCCGTTTATATTTATCGAAGGCGAGGAACCAACACCAGCAAATTCAATGCCTATATCGACATTATCCTGGTACAATATATCGTCTTCGTCATCTTCCACGTCGTTATCACTATCATGGAAGGAGAAATCGGAACCACTGATTTCACTACCGGAGTCTAGAAGAAAAAAGAAATAAATACAAAAATTATTAACTAATTATGGAAAATAACGAAAACCCTAGAACCCTAGACCGAAAATAGAATGTTCAATGAAGTGGGGGAAGTAATTAATTACCTGAATCACTCAATATTTCGTTCAGAACATCCATTTATACGGTATAATTAGCGTGTGTATGCCTCAAGTTCTCGATCTCAAAAATCTGCTACTTTTTACCCCCAAACTGTGACGAACACCAAGAACACCTATTACTGTGTGTTTCGATCTGTTTTTGTTATGTTTGTGTTTGACCCGAAGTCAAAGAGTCGATGTAGGTAAAGGGTAAGTAAATAGATGGAAAAGACTAGTTTGCCCATGCCACGCAATAAAAAAGCTTTCATTTGGTGGTGACGCCAGGCTTAGGTGGAGCTTACGTGTCGGTGACCTGGCGCTGACATGGCGCCAAATGGCATTGACTAACGGTCAACTGACAGAAAATGGGAAAAAGGGCTAACATTGACAAAAAAAGTTTCCTAAAGGGCGTTTTTTGGAAAAAAAAGATAAGGTGCGGTTTTTGCACTTTGGCGAAACATAAAGGGCTTCACGGGGTGTTCATCCTTATTTTTATTTTTAAAGTTGTAACTTACTGCTTGTTTAGAAGTGCTTTTCTTGAAAAACACTTAAAAGTGCTTTTCTTGAAAAACACTTAAAAGTGCTTTTCTTGAAAAACACTTAAAAGTGCTTTTACAATTTTAAAAGTATTTTAGACCCTAAAAAGCACTTTTAGGAGAAGCACCAAATTGGTTCTTATTAGAAAAAGCACCTAAAGTGGTTCTAGATTTCAAATTTATTTTTAATAATTCTTCAGAATTTAAAATTTTATTCTAAAAACACTTTTTTTACTCTGTAATAAGCACTTCCAAACGGGTCCTAAATCTTTCTTCTACTTGTCTTGTCGCTCATTTAAATTACGAAAAGAACAATATATTCCTTTTTCAATTTCTGTATGTGTTAAATTGGTTAATAGGTTGAGTTTATTTTATTTAATGTAATGGGCTAACTACTTATGTAAAATGAATTGTTGGCAAACATCACTACTACACGTGTGCTCTTTAACGAGGACACCTTTCGCGAGGACAAGGTGATTCTCGCTAAAGGGTAGGTCTTTCGCAAGGACAGCCTTATGCGACGAAAATATCGCTGCAAATACCAAGCGTCTTTTATAAGCTATGAAAAATAATTAAATAATAAAATAGCCGTTGGATGTCCTCGCTAAAGATACGATCTTTAGCGAGAACCTGAATGTCGTCGCTAATGAGTAGGCTTTTGCGACGACTTTTACTTGCTTTTGCGAGGAAATCATGTTCTCGCTAAAGCTCTGGCCGTATTAAAGACGAACAGATGGCCATTAATGCGAACCAAAAGCTCCAAAACCCCCCATAAATTCCCGAAAAACCCCCAAATTATCCTAATTTTTTCTTTAAACCACAAATTAATCTTGGGCATCTCAATTACATAGCTTCAACAACACATATAGCTTCACTGGATAACAATTTCAAGCAAAATTTATCCACAATTTAAGGTATTTTCTTAAAAAATCGTATTTTGTATAAATGATGTTATATTTTGTATGATTTAGGTTCAATTAATAGTGTTGAGTGTTTTGTATGTGATATATTGTTAATTTCTTGTTATATAAATGTTTTTATTTTTATTTTTTTTCTATATTGTAATTTTATTATTGTTAATTTATAATGTTAATATGAATAGAAAATTATTGCGGATAACTTTGTGAATTATTTGGAAATTCTAGTGGCATTTGTATAAGTTATTATGATTTAAGGGACTATATTGTTATTTGAATAATTAATTAGGGGCCTTTGTGGAATATTGTGATAACTTAGGTGTATTTTATTAATTTGTTATAATCGTATTATTTGAAATAATAACTAGTGGTTTATTGAATTTTAGATAATGAACCCTCAAATAGATAAGAGTTGGAATAAATTAACGAATAAGGTTTTGATCGAATACATTAATGGTATATTAGGGTTTATTGAATTTGCGAGAAAGTAGTGGATCGAGTCGGTAAAATATTATGTTCATGTAATCATTGTTATAATAATCTAAGATTTTTAATCGATGAAGTTCAAGCTCATCTTTTTCAATGGGGTATGGATTCATCGTATGATGTTTGGACGAAACACGGTGAAGTAATTGTTATTCCCGACGACAAACTAATCGAAGAGAACATAATGGGTAATGTTATTCATGATTTGGGCCCCACATTTGAAATTGGCGGGTATTCCGGTGACACCGAGATGCGTGATGTGAATGTTAGTGGTACTGGAAGTGGGTCTTTCGACGCGTTGTTCAAGGAAATGGAGACAAATTTGTACCCTGGTTGTACTAAGATGAGTTCTTTGGATTTCATTGCAAAGTTAATGCATGTGAAAGTGAATAACAAGTGGTCGAACACCTCGTTTACCGAACTTCTTCAATTGTTGGGTCGTGTTTTGCCTGAACCTCATAACTTACCCGAGTCATATGCGAATTGCAACAGGAAGTTGAAAAGTTTAGGCTTGGGATACACCTCGATCGACGTTTGTTAGAACGATTGTGTTTTGTATTATAAAGAGAATGAGAATCTTGAGAAGTGTCCAGTTTGTGGAGAGTCAAGGTGGGACCCGAAGAAAGGGAAGAGAGTGCCTCATAAGAAGCAGCGTTATTCTTCGATTGCGCCTAGGTTACAGAGAATGTATGCTTCGAGGCACACAACAAAATATATGATTTGGCACCATACCGAAAAGAGCACCGACGAAGATGTGTTGCGTCATCCAGTTGACGGTCTTAGTTGGAAAACATTTGACGAGAGGAATCCCGAGTTTGCTAGCGACCCGCGTAATGTACGACTTGGTTTGGGAATCAATGGATTTTGTCCTTTCTCTATGCAATACAACTCATATAGTATGTGGACGGTTATATTGACGATCTACAACTTGCCGCCTTGGTTATGCATGAAAGAATCTACGTTTATGCTCACACTTTTGATACATGGACCTCGTTCACCTGGAAAGGATATGGATGTATTTCTTCGTCCTGCTATAGATAAGTTGGAAACATTGTGGGGTACCAGGATAGTTACAAGGGATGGACATATGAAGGAGGAATTTGTCATGAAAGTTAGTTTGTTGTCTACGACGAATGATTACCCGGCTAGATCTTACACTTCAAGATGGTCGGGTCAAGGATATTTAACTTGTCCCGAATGCATGGAATTTACTCCTTCCGTGCGGGTTAATAAAAGAGTTGTGTATTTTGATCATAGGCGTTGGTTGCCTATGAACCACCGCTTTCGGAAAGATGATACTTCGTACGTTAAAGCTGATAATAGGCCCATTCCTCGGAAACATAGTCCCGCAGCTATTCGGACGCAGTTAGATGGGTTGCCGATTGTGTTTCCTGGAAAACACAAGGACTTTGGCAGCAAAATAGTGAAGAAAATGGGTCCTTGTGTGTCAAACTGGAAGAAAAAGAGTATATTCTATCGTTTACCCTATCAGTCAGAAAACTTGTTGAAACATAACATAGATGTGATGCATTGTGAGAAGAATGTGTGTGATGCTCTACTAGGTACAATTGTTGGTTTGGATGGGAAAATTAGCAAAGATAATGTGAAGTCGAGGAAAGATTTGCAAGCGATGAATATTAGGTCAGATTTGTGGTTATCGGTGAATTCACGTGGTAAGACCATTTTACCCCGTGCAAAGTATGCATTGACAACCGATTCTCGACGAGATTTTTTGGAATGGTTGAAGGAGCAAAATTTTCCACATGGTTTTGCTTCTAGCTTGCGAAACAACGTTCAGAGTGACACATGGAAGATTATCGGTATGAAATACCATGACTGTCATCTTCTTATGGAGTATTTACTCGTGGCTAGTTTTCCAGTCTTGATCAACAACAAATCTATTAGTGATCTGATCATTGGGTTGTGTAACGTATTCATAAATGTTTGTAAGAAGAATTTGAGTAAGAAGGAATTGGTTTCGGGAAAGTCT
Organism: Nemophila menziesii; assembly: GCA_029959085.1. Classification (NCBI taxonomy): domain Eukaryota; kingdom Viridiplantae; phylum Streptophyta; class Magnoliopsida; order Boraginales; family Hydrophyllaceae; genus Nemophila; species Nemophila menziesii. The sequence goes on along the minus strand of JARWIR010000074.1, from coordinate 1,397,596 downwards.
AAGGTAATTGAGCTTATATACAAGTTGGAGATTATCTTTCCTCCATCTTTTTTTGACATTATGATCCACCTGGTTGTGCACTTGTATGATGAAGCTCGTTTAGGAGGCCCGGTCCAGATGCGTTAGATGTACCCCTTTGAGAGGTACTTGAAGATGGTAAAAGAATATATATATTCAAAATCCAGCCAGACCAGAGGGTTTGATCGTAGAGGGTTATGCTGCAGAGAAAACTTTTACTTTCATATCTCGTTACCTCCGAGAGGAAAGTACAAAGTTCAACAATCCCGGCCGATATGGTGATACGATTCTCGAAAGCAAGGAAATATCAGTGTTTAATAGTCAGTGCAAGCCGATCGGGAAAAAGAAGTTTGGTCGTTTAGACTTCAAGGTGAAGGATCACATCGATTGGTATATCCTTAATAACTGCGAGGAGATCCAGTACTACATGATGTAAGTATTTTAATTAAAATTATTTATTTAAATATGCAATTATTTTTATAATCACTATTCTTTTACTTTAGGGAACATAAGGCTTCACTTCCGTCTGTTGGGAGAGATCAAAAACACTGGGAGTATTTTCATTGATGGTTCATGAAACAAGTATAATAGTATAACATATATAAAGAATTTTATTATACTAACCTTTAAATTTTTGTGTAGGTATGCACAATGACAAGAGAAGGTAATCCCCTAGCTATCGAAGAGTTGATTTCGTTGTCCTGCATGTCGAACAGTGTCGTGTATACGTACGATTCTTGCATTGTGAACGGGGTAAAGTGGGTAATGCGTGAGAAGGGTGAGAAGAGAGTTACTCAAGATTACGGAGTTTGTACTATCATAGGTTGGTCACTCGTGTTGTCTTTGATTAATTTCTTTTTTGTCTGCTTTTTGTGGTTACCATAAATATTTTATATCGTCACAGGTGTAGATACTTTTTATGGTGAGTTGGTCATGATTATTGAGCTTGAATTCACTGGTGGTTATTCGGTTGTGTTGTTTGAGTGCAAGTGATATAACACGGATAAAAAGAAGAAACTAAGTAGAACAGAACACGGGGCGAAAATGATCAAGACAAACTCTTTCTGGTGGATTGAGGAACCATTCATTTTAACAAGTCAAGCAACAAAGGTCTTCTACATTGATCAGATTTACGCAAAGGGTTGGAAAGTAGTTTGGGAAGTGAACGACCGTCACAGATGGAGTTCCGAATTATTTGGTGCCGAGTCGAATTCCACTGGTCCAAAACCTATCGATGTTTTATTGGCTGATACGACATTGGATTCGGAATACCCATTGATTGAGTTGAGTACTGGACAAGGGTTAGAGATTGATCTTTCGATGTTTAACCTTGTACCGGAACCCTTTATTCCCTTCGATGATGATGATGATGAATTTGATGACGCATTAGGCGATTACGAGACTGACGATGATACTACTTATGTTGATAGTGACGCTGAACCTGTAATAGTTGATGATAGGGAAGAGTCTAATTAGTTGTTTTGTATAAGATATTATTTGAAATCAAACGTTAAAAGTGTAATAATTAAGTTGACTAAATACTCCTAATATTCACATTTGAGGCTAACAGTTGACTAAAATCCACTAAACAACTACATTTGACTCTAACAATTGACTAAATACCCCAAACGACTACATTTGACTCTAACAGTTGACTAAATACCCCTAACATTCACATTTGACTCCAACAGTTGACTAAATACCCCTAACATTCACATTTGACTCTAAGAGTTGACAAAATACCCCTAACATTCACATTTGACTCTGATAGTTGACTAAATACCCTAACATTCACATTTGACTCTAACAGTTGACTAAATACCCCTAACATTCACACTTGACTCTAACAGTTGACTAAATACCCCTAACATTAACATCTGACTCTAATAGTTGACTAAATACCCCTAACATTCACATTTGACTGTGGTAGTTGACTAAATACCCCCAAACATTCACATTTGACTCTAACAGTTGACTAAATACCCCAAACGACTACATTTGACTCTAATAGTTGGCTAAATACCCCTAACATTCAGATTTGACTCTAACAGTTGACTAAAATCCACTAACCAACTACATTTGACTAAATACCCCAAACGACTACATTTGACCATTATAGTTGACTAAATACCACAAACATTCACATTTGACTCTAATAGTTGACTAAATACCCCAAACATTCACATTTGACTCTAACAGTTGACTAAATACCCCAAACGACTACATTTGACTCTAATAGTTGACTAAATACCCCTAACATTCAAATTTGACTCTAAGAGTTGACTAAAATATAAATAAATTTTATAGGCAAAAGAAAAGAAAAAAAAGAAAAAAAATTAATTAGACCTTTTGCGACGAGTTCATATGAAGAACCCATCGCAGAAGACATAAACTCTTTAGCGAGGACATTGTCCTCGCGAAATATTTTGACCAAAATTTTTGACAATAAATTAGGCGGTTCCCATTTCCGCCTAGTGAATTGGACCTACCTTTTGCGACGAAGTACACCTTTAGCGAGGACAAAGTCCTCGCAAAATATCTCCAAGATAAGAACAAAACCGCCGACTCTCTCTTTTTTTTCCCACTCACTCTTCACACCATTAAAACACCATCACCAAGCTCCAAAATTCCGGCAAAAAAAAAGCACCAATCCAATTCCGATTAGTAGCAAGCTTCACCATCACCATAAACAACACCAAATAGGTAAGAATCATCAAGGTTTTACATTTTTTTTTTCCAAATTCTAATTTTTTTCCATTTTCGAAACTTATTGGTTGCTTGTGCTATTGTGTGTACTTTGTAGAGATTATACACCACCTAATACACTCCAATCCTCGAAATTTAAAGTATGTAATTCAACTTTTCATTTTTAAAAAAAATTAAATATATGATGTATCTCATTACATCTGAATATTAGTAGGTTTTGTCTATTGGTTATGTCACTCAGTCCCATTTATCCTTTATTTTGACATTGAAAAAGAAAATTTTGGTGAGATTCCCCTTTCTACTCAATTCAAATTAAGTTCTTGTATGTATGGTCTATTTGCAATGGAGAGTTCTCTTTGCTTGTGGCTGCTAACGGAGGCTGGAAAACATTTATATGAATTTTGGTTGTTGAAGGATCCAGAAACTGGACATGGACAATGGGAAAAACTGCTCAATGTAAAGGGTCAAAAGCGTTTACAGCCCTCGAAATTCAAGCCAATTGGCTGGTTGTGAAACATGGAGTTATTGGTGCTCCGCGGAATTAAAGAAATCATGGTCTACAATGTTGTTACTGGAAAAATCCATCAAACTGAACACATGAAATCAACTAAAATTCCGTACAATCAATTTTACTCTCAACCTCATGTAGACAGTTTGGTTTCCTTAAAAAATTTATCCTTACTTATGACGGATGGACGTCCACATTCGAGCCTAGACAATGTCTATTCCAAGGAGAATATGAAGGCTGAATTCGATGAGTTCAAGGAACCAACTATGTGACCTTAAGTGTGTAATTTTACTCTTGTGTAGTTGATGTTTTATTGAGAGGGACTATGTCTTTGTTTCTTGTAACCCTATCAAAATTTTATTTATACGATCAAAGTATAGGAAGAACTTTAGCTTTCTTCTTAGCTTATTCATATTTCTTCTTAATTGTAAAATTTTATTGAATCAGGACCTTCAGTCCATCTGTTTTAGGCACATCTCAAATCCTACCAATTTGGTTTTTGGACCTTTTTTTGTTGGTAGTTAAATTATATAAAGGGTTGGTTTTGTCATCCAATATTGCTTTTCTTTATCCCAGAATTCAGCAAGCTTCGATTTTACCTGATTGATCTCATCCGGAATCTCATCCTCCCAGGACAAGTTGGTTAATTCAGAAAGCTCACCTTTGAAATTCAATCATTGCTTTGTGATTTTGGGGAGTTTATTTTCCTGCAACCCAGAAAGTTTAATTGTGATCCTATCTAATTTGTAGAATAAAACGTGTTTCATTGGGTCGTGCAACGAGCTCTATCAATTTTGTACATGATACTTTTGTCACCCCTTGGGTTGTTTGTCCAAGTAATTAACAATTGGATGGTATATCGTTTAGCCCAATCATGTCAGGAAATTCGGCAAAATCTTGTATGTTTGCACCACATTGTTCTGATTGGTGTAGGATATCACTGAAGTTCCCCCCCAAAATCCAAAGATGCTTTTCTCAAGTTCTTGCTAATAAATTTCAAGGACCTTCCAACTCATTTATACAAAATCGTCAAGGACCAATTTTACCGGTATTATGGTTTTTGATCTATATTTAATTAATTTTTATTTACCTCTAAATCCAATGAAAATCTATTTTCTAAAATCAGAATTGAATACTAGTTTTGGGTATTAATCGAATTCAGCACTAAATCCTTGTGTATTGTGTATTTGACACTCCACTTACACCTCACTACTTGAAATCGAATGATATGTATAATTGTGGAGCATAGGAAGAATCATTTCTCCCACCATGTCAATTATGTTGGTGTCGAGAGTTTAGGTGAAAATATTGTTCGTAGTTTTATTTAGTAATTATAATTATATATGGCATATGCTACTAATTCTTTGTTAGTTTTTCATGTTCAGATTTTATTTTTCTGATTAAATTTATCAGCATCAAGAATGATAGCGATCAGGTCTTTGAAGAGCGAGATCTCTTTATGTCATATTATGTACCAAATTTGGTGTCTCAATTTCAAAAACACCCTGCATTTTGCGCAAAAGGAGGAAAAGGGATAATACTGAACTAGTCTGGATTTGAGAGCACATTTTGAGTAGTGTTAGAAAGACAATTTTTCCATTTTACAAAGATCTGATGCATCTGTTATGATGATATTACTATTTGTCTTAGCTCTGTTGGTTCTTTAGAAAGGTGTTCCTTCTAGAATCTAAACTACCATCTGTCTAAGAAATATTTGTCTGAACTTATTAATATGTTATGGCTAAAACATTCCTTCTGAAGCTTAGATATTGACCTGAGAGTAATTCAATAAATTCTTTGGATCATTATTTCTGGTGTAAGTTTCCATTAATTGAAGAGTATTTTGATGATAATAATAATAATCATTTTAATGTAAATGTCCTAAAATTAGGATGTTTTATTTATTAAGTTCAGTAATCACGGCCAATTTTATAAAATCGTAATTAGTTTTATAAAATTCTAAACAATTATAAGTAGGCTAGAGTTGTATGTGCACATCATGGTTGAAAACATGAAATGATACGCCTATGTTTTTGTACTTCGAGAAAATGGCATTGTCATTAATTCTTCCAATATGACATTACTAAATAGATGAAACTTTAGTATAGGTGTTTGACATTGTTGAACTTTTTTATTAGATACATGCGTTGAGTAATGTTCAATCTACTTGAGGTAGTTCTTAAGTCTTTGTATAGCGGGGTAGATTTTTCATGAGCATACCAACTCAAAAAGATTCTATCAAATTCATTCATTCAGTTCTTAATTCATGCAAAATGCACTGCACCCAATGTACTTGTTGCATTTATGGGTTTGAATCGACCATCTTGATATTAAACACTAATCATGAACTTATTTGTTCTAGTTTCTTCGGTCTTATATTTCTTTTTAGACGATTTGCACCGATTTACTTATTACATTATAGGTTTGAGTCGACCATATTGATATTCCACACCGATCATGAACTTCTTTGGTCTAGTTTCTTTGATCTTATATTTCTTTTTAGACGATTTTCATAGTTGCTAGGAAGTTGTTATTGTGTCGTACACGTTATATAGTGAATTATTTAAACAATTCAACTTCCAAATATCTACTGCATTGTTGGTTTCAGCATTTGGATTAGATCCCATTTCTTGTAAAACTTCTATCCGGAATTTTTATGAGCTTGGAGTGGTCAGATAGACTAATATCTTTGGTTGTCATCTCTTATATTCGCTAGCATTGAATATTCCTAGACCTATCAACATGTCCAAACGGTGTTGATACACGTACACAAACTTTAATTCTTGTCGTGTTACCCGTCTTAAGTTGCTTTTCATTTTGTTCAATTTATTTTTCCATATCCTATTTAAAGCATAGTTTGACGTTAGTTAAGAAAGTATGTTGTTCCCAGTTACATATAGTTAAACGAGAAAATATCATGGTGGATAGCCAACTAATCCAGAATTTGAGTGATCAAGGTTTCAAAAGTGAAAAATAAGTACACAATTTTAATTTTATGTCTTCCGTTAGTAACTACCGTTACTTTTGACGTTACCTAGCCATGTGGCGATTGCATTATTTCTTCCGTTAGTCTTGGAATACAGAGGAAGAATCAAATAAAGAAGAAAGTGAAGGGACTAAATAGCAATAAAAGTATTAGTTAGTTAGATCACAGCTGTATCAAGCTGTTAGTTAGAATAAAACATGTATATATGTGTGTTGGATTGCCAGCTATTGTAACTAATAAGAAATTCTTCTTCTCTTCTTTCAACTGAATTACTCTCTCCTTTCTTCTTCTTCTTTAGCTTCTCCTTACTTCTCTATCGCCATTAATGGCAGCTTCTACTTCTTCTACTTCACAATTTATCATGGTATCAGTCGCAAACTAATCACTTCCGCACACTCTGTTTCTCTACTATCTTCTTCCTCCTCTCTTCAATGGCTAATCAATCCGTTACTGAAGATTTCACAAGCCTTTACTATCTACATCCTAGCGAAAACACCGGAATCTCTCTCGTTTCAGAGGTTCTCACCGGTGATAATTACTTGTCTTGGACTCGAGCTATAGAAATAGCTCTCTCAGTTAAAAAAAACTCGGTTTTATCAATGGAGACATTGTTCATCCTTCTCTCACTGATCTTCCTCTCTTAACAGCTTGGAATCGTGCTAACAACTTAGTTCTCTCATGGCTTCTCAATTCAATTTCGAAAGAAATCAGAGGTAGTTTATTATATGTGAATTCTGCTTTTGATCTCTTTCATGAACTAAAAACACGATTTGATAAAAGTGATGGAACGCGTGTTTATCATCTTGAAAAATCCTTAAGCTCAATTTCTCAGAATTAGAATTCAATCTCTGAGTATTTTGCTCGTTTAGTAGCTAAGGGATACAACCAACAAGAAGGCCTCGATTTCTTTGATACTTTTTCTCCAGTTGCAAAGTTAACCTCAATTCGTTTACTACTTGCTCTTGCATCTATAAATCAATGGATTCTTCACCAACTCGATGTCAATAACGCCTTTCTTCATGGAGAATTAGATGAAGAAGTCTATATGAAGATCCCTCAAGGTCTTTCAGCTCCTTCTAACTTTGTTTGTAAATTGAAAAAGAGTCTATACGGTTTGAAGCAAGCTTCGAGACAATGGTTTGCTAAGCTATCAAATGCTCTCATCTCATATGGTTTCTCACATTCAACGAGTGATTTTAGTCTTTTTATCAAACGAAATTCAACATCCTTCATTGCTCTGTTAGTTTATGTCGATGACATCATAACAGCTAGTGATTCTCTTCAAGAAATTCAACTGTTAAAAGATTTTCTTCATCACAAGTTTACAATAAAAGACTTAGGAGAATTGCGTTTTTTTCTTGGCATCGAGGTTGCTCGATCTTCATCCGGTATTTCAATATGCCAACGAAAATTTGCCTTGGATATTCTTACTGAATGTGGATTACTTGCTGCAAAACCATCTAATGTACCTATGGAATCCACTCTGAAATTGAGAAGTGATGAAGATGATCTACTCGAAAATCCATCTTCTTATAGACGCCTCATTGGAAGATTACTTTACCTTACAATCACTCGACCAGACTTATCATATTCAGTGAATTGCCTAAGTCAATTCTTGTCTAAACCATCTACTAATCACTGGAATGCAGCTCAACGAGTTTTACGTTATATAAAGTCAACTCCCGGTCAAGGTTTATTCTTTCCTATTGCTTCTGAGGTAAAATTGAAGTCTTATTGTGATAGTGATTGGGCGGGCTGCCTTGATACTCGTCGAAGTGTAACAGGCTTTTGTGTTTTTCTTGGAGACTCCCTTATCTCTTGGAAGAGCAAGAAACAGTCTACTATAAGTAAATCTTCTGCCGAAGCAGAGTATCGTGCTCTTGCTTCAACAACTTGTGAATTACAATGGTTAGTTTATGCGTTAAATGATTATGGGGTTTCGCATAAATATCCTGCTCACATCTACTCGGATAGTAAATCAACAATCGCCATGTCTACGAATCCAGTTCAACATGAACGTACTAAACATGTTGATATAGATTGCAAAATAACTCGTGAGAAAATTGATGAAGGAACAATCAAGTTGTTCTTTATATCTTCAAATTTGCAGTAGGCTGATATGTTCACAAAACCTCTTGGCTCTTCTTTATTTCATAACAATCTCGTCAAGCTTAACATTCACAACATTCATGTTCCGGTTGTGGGGGGATCTTGGAATACAGAGGAAGAATTAAATAAAGAAGAAAGTGCAGGGACTAAATAGCAATAAAAGTATTAGTTAGTTAGATCACAGCTGTATCAAGCTGTTAGTTAGAATAAAACATGTATATATGTGTGTTGGATTGCCAGCTATTGTAACTAATAAGAAATTCTTCTTCTCTTCTTTCAACTGAATTACTCTCTCCTTTCTTCTTCTTCTTTAGCTTCTCCTTACTAGTCTATCGCCATTAATGGCAGCTTCTACTTCTTCTACTTCACAATTTATCAGTTAGTACACATGGATTTCAAAATTTGACAAATAAGTGCTCAAGCTTTGAAAAATATTTAAAAAACGTTGGCACTTATTTGTCACATTTTGAAATACTTGGTAAATAAAGGAAGCACCACGCGATCGTCACGTGGTAGTTAACGTTTAAAGTAACGATGGGTACTAACGGAAGACATAAACGAATGCTTGGTACTTATTTGTTACTTTTGAAACCTTGTGGGTATCCACGGGTGTATTTCCCATACTTAAATCTATAAACATAATTAGATAAAAAGTAGTAGAATTTTATACTTCCTGTTACTGTACACATACAAAATAATTGTAATTAATGTGCGTCGTAAATATCTTAAACTGTTAAGAAATATTTTGTATAACCTGTAAACTCTAGGAATATATCAATGACATAAAAATAGAAGAATTAGAAATGACTTCTTAAGAATCAAATTGAATCGATATCTTTAATGTTTTTTAGCCACGTAGTTGTGTTTTACATAATTTTTCTACAACCTCCAAGATATAACTACAACAATCTATCAAATTGACACTCAATTTCTTATGATTTTTGAGATCTCAACATTGCTGCAAAATCTCTCTTTCTCATTTTTATTGATATTGTTTAGAAAACTCGATGATTGAAAAATAGTTTATTAGTCATGTATTTATAGTTACAAGATGCCTATTAAGAGTAGACCAAAAATTCACAATTTAGGGGTTGGTACCGCTCATAAAAGATATCATGAAAGAAATGGTCTACGTTATTTTTTCATATTCAGAAAGCTAGTTGTTTGTATTAAAAAAAATATTTTAATTTTTTTTATCACTTTAAGAACTCAATTTCTCATTAAATATTACCATTTTGACCATATATTAATTATTCTTAATCTTTCAAATATAAGTTACAATTTTAGTTTATATCCGAATTATTTTGAGATACATAAATAAAAGTTATGTTGATATTAAGCTAACCATTTACCCATTTATCCATTTTCCAATATTTTTGCATATCTTTTCTGATTTTATTTGTAAAAAACTAAGATTAGGAGTAGCTAGAGGCATTAGTGAATTCCATACAGAAATATTTAATAAGAATACAAATTATCCATGAAATTTACTACAGAATTTAAGTTACATAATTTGTAGTCTAAAGTATGAACTTTACATAATATTAGGGATTTTTAAAGTTTTGAGATAAATCCAATACCATGTAAAGATAACATTTACGAATTCTTGAAAACAAACAATGGTGGACAATCGTGAAAAGTTTGTAGGATAAACATAACTAAAAGATCCTAATATAGATTCATCTTCTCATTCCAACTTGTAATGTATTCATGATGATCCTTGATGGTCAGTCCATTGTTACACTTGAAAATATAAAATTGCAAATGAGCCCCATACTCAATTACCCCCTTTCACATTCAAGAATTCTGACTTATAACAATAGTTGATACTTGATAGTAACTAAATCTTGGGACCTAAAGAATTGTTTGATTATGCATTCTGCTAGACTTTGCAACTACTTCCATGGTATACTACAATCATTTATTCTCTACTAATAATATTTTAAAATTGATTTAATGAAAAAACTATCTTTTTTTAGACTTCCATTGAAAGGAAACATGAAAATCATTTTTACATCTGAAATCAATAACAAACTATCAGACTAAATTCATTGTTCTTTCATATGAATAAAAGAGAAGAGTGAATAATTTCATTAACTTTATTATATGTGTTGTGCCTTGTCCGACATATAATTTATTAAAGACATATAGTGTTTAAGCGATTCACCAAAATAAAGATTGTGAGATCTGAGATGATGAAACATTTATTAAAATTAAAATGTTCGTGTTGTACCTGGAATGAGGGCTATTGGAATCATATTGAAGACCGATTTAAGTTTCAATCCCAATATTTAAAAATAGTCATCCACTAGAGATTTCGAGGTTAAACAACTTAGACTAGGTTCAATGCATGGTGTGTTTCAAAACATCAGTATACCGAGATATTTGAAGCAGGAAATTTCAAATTTGAATTTTTACTTTTAAAATGCTCAAAAAAGGGGGAAGGATGACACAAAAAAAAAGGCGGGATATTATAATGGGTATAAATATAATCACACGCCCTCTCATTTCTCAATATTCACTTCTCACTACGCCCACATCCACTTTACTGGAAACTTTTGTCAGATATGGTCCCTGAGAAGAGAAACAAGAGAAAGAGGAGCAGTAATGCAGATTCCATTTTTCTTCCTGACGATATATTAAATATTATACTCCTTTTGTTGCCTGCAGATATTCTGTACAACGTAATGAGGTTAGTCTGTAAGCGCTGGAACAACCTAATCCAATCCCCTACTTTTATCTCAAGTCATCTTGAAAAACACTCAACTACCAACGCCCTATTAATACACCATTACTGGATCAGTGGATTTGTTTTAAAACCAAGGTCTCATGGTCGTGTTTTAGAGGTGAAGAATCTTAACTTCCAGTTTGTTCAAAAAGTATGGGCTAGTTGTAATGGCTTACTCTTTGTAATTGGTCCTATACAGCGTTCTTTAAATTGCCCCTCTTATATTGTAAATCCTCTTACAAAACATTATCTTCCCTTACCTTTATTTCCATATTTCCTTGGAAGATATTTTTGTTGTTTTGCATATGCGGCTGCTTCTAGGGTATACAAAGTGATGCATTTCACAGACGAGGAATCCAAATGTTTAATATTAACTGTTGGTGTTGATAGAGCATGGAGAAAAGTTGATTCTATAAGTCAGTTAAGTGGCCATACTATGAAAGTCTTGATGTCCACATATGGCAATCGTCTTACTCTAAGAGGTTTTGTCTATTGGGTATGTCACTCAGTCCCATTTATCCTTTATTTTGACATTGAAAAAGAAACTTTTGGTGAGATTCCCCTTTCTACTCAATTCAAATTAAGTTCTTGTATGTATGGTCTATTTGCAATGGAGAGTTCTCTTTGCTTGTGGCTGCTAACGGAGGCTGGAAAACATTTATATGAATTTTGGTTGTTGAAGGATCCAGAAACTGGACATGGACAATGGGAAAAACTGCTCAATGTAAAGGGTCAAAAGCGTTTACAGCCCTTGAAATTCAAGCCAATTGGCTGGTTGCGAAGCATGGAGTTATTGGTGCTCCGCGGAATTAAAGAAATCATGGTCTACAATGTTGTTACTGGAAAAATCCATCAAACTAAACACATGAAATCAACTAAAATTCCATACTTTCAATTTTACTCTCAACCTCATGTAGACAGTTTGGTTTCCTTAAAAAATTTATCCTTACTTATGACGGATGGACCTCCACATTCGAGCCGAGACAATGTCTATTCCAAGGAGAATATGAAGGCTGAATTCGATGAGTTCAAGGAACCAACTATGTGACCTTAAGTGTGTAATTTTACTCTTGTGTAGTTGATGTCTTATTGAGAGGGACTATGTCTTTGTTTCTTGTAACCCTATCAAAATTTTATTTATACGATCAAAGTATAGGAAGCAATTTAGCTTTCTTCTTAGCTTATTCATCTTTCTTCTTAATTTTAAAATTTAAATGACCTTCAAACGTGAATACAAAGTTTGAAACATGTTATCACATAATTTCCTCCTATTAATCTAGAGTAAACACATGAATACAAAGTTTTGATTATACAACTATCCTTATCAAACGTGATATCTAGTTTCTCATATCATTTCTTGAGTGCATATCTTAAATCATACAAATAATTTAAATAGTACATTGATCTTTTAAGCTTACACGGTTTGTTATCATAATTGGATGATATAAATTACACAAGTTATTCCATATAATATCTCTTCATCTAGATATGGATCCAAAAGTGCAATCTTAACATCTATCCACCGCATTACAAATTTATGATGACATTCTAGAAAATAAGGCTTTATATTATAGCTATCTTCATTATAGGGGGAATATGTGTCAAAGTATCTTGCCTTATCTTGCGTAAAACCTAGAATTACAAGCCTAGTTTTGAGTTTTTGAATTAAACAATTAGGTTTCACTTTCTTCTTAAAGAATCTAGTTACAACCAATTGGAAAATCAATTAGATATGAGGTGTGGTTGACATGTTTAGTATTAATGTCCTCTTCAAAAAACTAATATCTATTGATTAAATAGTCACATCATACATCTTAGCATCTTCCACAATAAGAAAACATGATACTATCTTTTCACTTAACATATCTATGGGGAGACCCTTAGGCATAAGTCATGAAGGTAGTTATAAAATCTAGTCCAAAGTTGGACTTTATTTTAAGTCTCTTACTTCTTCAACTATTTTCAGGTATAATATTAGGATTAGAGAAGTAGTCAATTATGACTAATAGGCATATCAACACTAGCATGAAAATTATTATAAATAGCATTAGACCATGTAAATAATAATTGATATCTATATATTTCTTTCATATAAAATATGGGTCCAAAAAATTTTAGAGATTCATAAATAGGATTATCATCTAATTAAAAAATATATATTTTAAGAATACCCAATAAATATATAATATATAATCTAGGGCACGCCTTTAATTCTCTTAACATCTGGTACCCCTATCCGGTCCTAACTCCTCCACACTCTAAAAATATTCAAATTAGGTGGAATATATTATATTCCACATATCATAATTGGTATTATATATAATTTTTATGGGGAAAATTATTAAGAAATATTATGAATACAAGACTACTTCCCCGCGTATTCTAAGGTAACGTTGAGCTAATAAGCATGTTATTTATCATTTCTATAACTAATTTTTCGTTCCTTTCAGCTATGATATTTTTTTAAGTGTGTATGATCACTACTTTCATGAATAATTTACCTTTCTCACAAAATATATCTAAGGAATTCGAACTATATTTTTTGCCTCAATCTAACCTAAGTCTTTTAATTTTTTCAATGTATATTTAAAATAAAATTACTGTGCTAATCTTATATTTTAGGAGATAACTTTTTGTATACCTAACGTAGTTATCTAAGAAAGACATATAATCCCTTTTACCTCTTCTAATACAAGTTTTTTTTTTAAACCCCGTCAAAATGCAGTAGGTTAAGTAATTTAGTTTTTTGTAGTGGCGGTTACTATTTTTACAAGGTTATTATAGTGTTCTTTGATTCTACACATACTTGACTTTTAACAAAATCATCAATATTACCATTAGAGATTAATCCAAGTGACAACCTTTTAATGGAATTGATATTTATATATATTAATCTAACATTCCACTACCCAGAAGTATAAATATTCTTTAATAAAAACGGTGTCCAATATAAAAAGTCCTCTCTTCAGACATGCTTTCCAAAAAAATTATCATTATTAGTTAGAACTATTTTCCAATCAACAACTAGTTTTCACCCAACTTTGTTAAGTACCCCATGCAATATTTCTAAGCAGTAAGGAACATATTGTGCATATGCAAAGATTTGGATTTTTTTTGAGGTACATTTTAGAAAAAGAACGTTTCCTTGACAAGGACGCGGTGGTTGAATTCTCCATGTAAGAACATTCTCTATAAGAAACCTTCTAGTATTCGTAGAACATGACTTTGTTTAAGAAAGAATATCTTGAAACCATCTTCAAGATCTCCACCAGCAAATTTGAATGAGGCATAACATCATCAATTACACAACATTTTTGATTTGGACGAAATGTTTTTTTACATTATTATTAGTAACATAGGTGTGGATTTACTGCATGGATGCAACGGTATATAATCTACTAATCAAACATGAGTAGAGAAGGAAAAAAAAGTAAATTAAACACTAAAATAAAATCATTTGTAAAAATGTTTTTTGATCACTAATTTTTTTAAAGACACCTTAATTCGACCTTTTTAAAACTTACAAGAATATCTCAAGTCAACAATCAATTAGACTTATCTTGCTTTATGTATAATTTATTATCATATAGGGAGATATGCAATTAATTTAAAATAATATGAGACATTTAACATAATATGTGATTTATATTGCAATCATTCCTTTGATCCTGGACCTCACAGGAGTAAAAGGAAAAAAAGGATAAATGAAGAAATATAAAAAACACCAGCCTGGACATGTGTGACCGTTGCCAAAAAATGACAGGAAAATGTGGTGATTTGGAAAAGGAAATGACCTAATTTTTAAAATTTAAATTTTAAAAAAGAAAAGAGAGGGAAGAGGAACGCGGGAGATTGAAACGGTATATTCTGCAAAATATAAAAACACAACGGTATAAAGATTCAGGTATAAATATAGGGAAAAGGAGACAGCCCTTACCCTACTCACCACACACCCCCTCCGTGAAAACACATTTGTCAATATGGCCCCCCAGAAGAGAAACCAAATCGGTAGTTATAAGAGGAAGAGAAGCAGCAATATTTCATATGTATTCTGTTTTCCTGATGATATTATATATATTATTCTCCTCTGCTTACCTGCAGATGTTCTTTACAATGTAATGAAGTTTGTTTGTAAAGGCTGGCATAAGATAATCCAGTCGCCTACTTTCATTTCTACTCATCTTGAAAAACAATTAACTACCAACTACCTATTAATTCGCCATTCTAGGACCAGTGGGTTTGTTGTTAAACCAAGGTCTCATGGCCGTCTTCTTGACGTGGAGAATATAAACTTCCAGTTCGTTCAAAAAGCTTGGGCGAGTTGTAACGGCTTACTTTTAGTAGATGGTCCTATAGAACGCTCTTCAAATTGCCCCTCTTATGTGGTAAATCCTGTTACAAAACAGTATTTGCCCCTCCCTCTATTTCCATATCCAAGTACAGAATATGCTGCTCACTTTGCATATGCTTCTGCTTCAAGAGTGTACAAGGTGATGAAAAGATGTGATAAATCAAGATTGTTTATATTAACCGTAGGTGTTGATAAAGAATGGAGAAAGGTTGATGAATTAAATGAAACTGCAATGAAAGACATGATGCGCTGCTATTGTTGTCTTACTCAAAGAGGTTTCAAGTATTGGTTATATGAATCATCAATACTCCGTTTTGATATGGAAACTGAAACTTTTGAGAAGATTCCTTTTTCTCATCCATACAGTTTAGATAGTTGTAAATGTGGTTTTCTTGCAACCGAGAATTCTCTTTGCTTATGGGTACAGACGAAGAATCATCGTATGAGAAAGTATTTATTTGAGTTTTTAATACTAAAAGATCCAGAAACTGGACATGGACAATGGGAAAAGGTGCTTGATTTAGATATAGATAGACCAAGTCGTTCACATCCCTTGATGTACAGGCCAATTGGCTGGTTGCGAAATATGGAGTTGTTGGTGTTTCAATCGAAAGAAGAAATCGTGGTTTACAATCTTAATACAGGAAGAGTTCATCAAACAAAAGAAATGAAGATAACTAAACACCCATATTACGAGAACTTTTACTCAGGCACTCATGTCAACAGCTTGGTTCCCTTAAGCAATTTGTCTTTACTTATGTCAGCTGAGCATCCATATAAGAGCCAAGAAGACGTCTACTCCAAAGAGAATATGAAGCCTGACTTTGAGGAGTTCAAGTATCCATATACCTATTTGCTAAATTATGATTAATTGAAATATATATATAGATAAGATCATTTGTTGATGTTTTATTGTGGGGTGACTCAAAACACACCATGACTATGTATGTTTCATTCTCAATATTGTAAGAATATTAGTCTTGTTTAAAAGTTACTGGAATTAATCATAACATTCTTGGATTCATGTGTAATGCTATTTTCCGGGTAGAGCCTAGCAGGTGAATTACCAAAAAAATAAAGCTAGTGTGTGTTTGACACCGTTATCTTGAAGGAGTTAACTAGGATCATTTTCGAAATATTAATTAAGTAACCCATTTATGCAATTTTTATTATTAATGTTTTGATTAGTATATTTTATATGCTTGTGTCAACAAGGTTTGTGATATTTTCACAGGTTCTCACAGCCACACAAACTGCTGCATTGTGTGGCAGTGCACAATAAATTCATCAAAGCGTCATTTCATATCCAAATATCTTCAAATATGATTGAATAACTGCAACGAGGCAGTGCACAATAAATTCATCAACTGTCAGTTAAAAATCCAAATATCGGCGAATATGAATATGATTTAAGAACTATAACCACAACATGTAAAAGAGATGGCCAACATGGTATGACCTTTTCCGAATGCAAGGACAAAAATAAAGAGAACCTAGCTACACTCCTTAAATATGTTTATTGCCTAAAATTCAATCAAGTGGATGGTTTGGATGTCAATCTAGACATCTTGGCATCAACAATTTAATGGGTCGTCCAACCGGATGTCAAGTCCAACTAATCTATCTCAGAGGTAAAAATGTACCGGGTGGTATGGTTTTGGGTGGGTATAATATCATTACACTTTTAAAAAAGAGAAGAAGGCTGTGACGTTGTATTGACAAAAACTTAAAAATATAAAAAACACAATGGTTAAAGGTTCGTCGTGTAAATATAAGAAAAAGGAGACAGCCCTTACACTAATCACCACACGCCGCCTCCTTGAAAACATTCCTCAACATGACCCCCGAGAAGAGAAACCAAATCAGTTTATATAAGGAAGAGAAGCAATAATTTATATACCTTTTGTCTTCCTGAGGTTGTTATATATATTATCCTCCTTTTCTTACCTGCCGATGTTCTTTACAATGTAATGAAGTTGGTTTGTCGAAGCTGGTATAACATAATCCAGTCCCCTACAATTATTTCTACCCACCTTGAAAAACACTCAACTACCAAATCTTTACTCTGTTTTTTGTTAAACCAAGGTCTCAAGGCCCTCGACTTCTTGACGTGAAGAATCTAAACTTGCAATTTGTTCAAAATGAGTTGTAACGGATTACTTTTAGTAAATGGTCATATAGAGTGCTCTTCAAATTGCCACCCCCTTCTAATTCCGTATAGCATTGGAAAATATGATGGTTACTTTTCATATGCATATGCTTCAAGGGTATACAAAGTCATTCAAAGATGTGCCGAATCCAGATTGTATATATTAACGGTAGCTGTTGATAAAGAATGGAGAAAGGTTGATTATATCCATCAACTAAGTGACACTGCCAAGGATGCCATGATGCGCTATGGTCCTTACTCAAAGAGTACGTGGTAGTCTTGCTCAAAGAGGATATGGTTGTCTTACTCAAAGAGGATTCGTGTATCGGTTATATGAATCTGTCCCATCAATAATCCGTTTTGACATGTAAACTGAAACTTTTGTGGAGATTTCTTTACTCATCAATTTGATTTAAGTGTTTCTTATTTGGGTCTTCTTGCAACAGAGAGTTCTCTTTGCTTCTGGGTGCAGGATTGGATGCGAAGTTTGGAATTTGAGCCTTGGTTGCTGATAGATCCAGAAACTTGACATGGACAATGGGAAAAGCTGTTTGATTTTAATATACTGATTCCAACGTGTTCAGAGTACAGGCCACTTGAATGGTTGCGAAGTATGGATTTATTGGTGTTCTGTTCAATATCACAAATTTTTGTTTACTAGTTTAATATAGGAAGAGTCCATCAAAGTGAAGAAATGAAAAAAATCGACTACTTTTACTCTGAATCTCATGTCGATAGCTTGGTTCCCTTGAACATGATGGGGATTTCAAGGAGCCTACACACCATTAATGTATAATATATATAATTAAAGGATATTGTGGAGTTGATGTTTTTTGAAGGGCACATACCATTACTGTTGTTTCATTTCTTGTAATATTTTAAGAATTTTAGTATTCAATAAAAGTGAAAAAGCACTTTAGCTTCTTATTAAATATTTCATTTGTCTTATCTTATTACAGGAATTAATCATACATCCTTGCACTTAATGTAATGCTATTGTACTTTTTCCGCATGTAGGTGAATTATGGAAAGCCAAAGGGTAATAACTTGTCTTGATGTTTGCCACTGTGGCCCTTTTTTTCCATATATAAATTTTTTTAAGTGCTTTAATTTTTTGACCTTATATATGAAGTTGTTGATATGGTATCTGAACCTAAATAATCAGATTATTTGAAAGATGATCATCTTTTTGAGCTATTCCACTCTAGGAAAAGTGATCTTATTTGTCTAGTGTTTGCAGCCACTCATAGACAATGACGTTTTCCAACTAGCTGTGGTGGTACGAGTAACGGATCTTTTGAAAGGAGAGAAAATGTTGTTTTCTTACTGATACTGATAGTTTGCAGCAAATTTATAAAATGTTTTCTGCAAAACCGTAGAAAAGGAAGAGATATAAACCATGCGAGTGTTTTAATATTTTTTATATTATTATTGTTAAATTAACTAATGGTTTGAATTTATTATTTTTTTATTAATTAATTTGAGGTTTTTATTTTAAAGGGTAAAAGATCTTACAAATGAGATATATTCTGGTTTAGCCTATATATATATTGTTGAGTGCTCTCTCTTCTCTACCACCTTTGTGAGAGATGTACAATGAGTATGTGAATGTTTTTCCTCTGTTTCTTGAAGGCATAGTATAATATTAGTTTCAATTTCTCTACGCCTACAGCCTTTAGCATTTAGGTAGCACAGTTCCTCCTTAGCTAGCTTAGCGGCATAGACCAGCCTAGCTTTCTAAAGTAGCTGGCGGTTCTGAAATCTAGTGTCTTACAATTGACTAACTTCTTGGGATAATTAATTTAGGAGCTACCAATCATATTTGTAATTAGAAAATGATAATTAATTCAGGAGTTGCTAATCATATTTGTAATTTGTTACATGGTAATTGGGTAACTAAGAGATTGGATGAAGGTGAATTTGTGCTCAGAGTCGGCAATGATATAGAGGTCTGGGCTTGTGCAGAACGTAAGTATTTTTAAGGTAATTGAACCAGGATATTCGGTCAACCACACTACCTGCAAAGGGTGGTGGCAGTGCACACAATAAATATATCAAACCGGACACCTAAAAATCCAGATATATCTGCCAAAAGAATTTAAGAACTGGTCTAGTCAAAACTAGGGAAATCCAGGAATAGAAGGATTTAGGAATCTACTTCCACCTGAAACCACCAAGACAGTGACAACATTAATAAAGAGATGACCAGCATCAACCTTTTCCACATGCAAGCACTCAGTATTTTTGCACTGGTAAAAGATTCTAGTAGATTTTTGGTTTCGAGATGTGTCCTGAAAAGGTCCCCCAATCGCCTAAACTCTCGAAGATGTCCAGCACTTACAAATAAATTATGCGGATGTTTGAATATCAATCTAGGCATTTAGGCATCGATTATTTCACGGATTGTCCAACCAGATGAATGGATCGTCCATTCTAAATAATCGATTGTCAGGACTCATTAATATTTCTTATAACCTAACTGGCTAGCACACATAAAATACAGAATTAACTTTACGCACCCCAAATCACACCATTGAAATAGTTATGTATTTTTTTTCTAATTCAACATTTCTCGGAATAGTCTTTTTCAGATTTATGGAAATAAATTATTGTTGTTTCAAATCAAAACTTCTATTATTTACGTTGAGTTGATTTATTTAAAGGATTATTAGGAATAAATTAAAGGCATTTCATTAATTCATGTCATTAATTCATCCAATACGACATTACTAAATAGATGAAACTTTAGTATAGGTGTTTGACTTTGTTGAATTTTTTATTAGATACATGTGTTGAGTAATGTTCAATCTACTTGAGGTAGTTCTCAAGTCTTTGTATAGAGGGGCAGATTTTTCACGAGTTACCAACTTGAAAAGATTCTATCAAATTCATTCATTCAGTTCTTAATTCATGCAAAATACATTGCACCCAATGTACTTGTTACACTTATGGGTTTAAATAGGCCATCTTGATATTAAACACCGATCATGAACTTATTTGTTCTAGTTTCTTCGGTCTTATAATTCTTTTTAGACGATTCGCACCCGATGTGCTTGTTACATTTATGGGTTTGAGTCGACCATCTTGATATTACACACCGATCATGAACTTCTTTCGTCTAGTTTCTCCTATCTTATATTTCTTTGTAGACGATTTTCCTAGTTGCTAGGAAGTTGTTATTGTGTCGTACACGTTATACAGTGAATTATTTAAACAATTCAACTTCCAAATGTCTACTACATTGTTGGTTTCAGCATTTGGATTAGATCCCATTTCTTGTAAAACTTCTATCTGGAATTTTTATGAGCTTGGAGTGGTCAGATAGACTAATATCTTAGGTTGTCATCTCTTATAGTCGCAAGCATTGAATATTCCTAGACCTATCAACATGTCCAAAAGGTGTTGATACAAGTACACAAACTTTAATTCTTGTCGTGTTACCCGTCTTAAGTTGCTTTACATTTTGTTCAATTTCTTTTTTCCATATCCTATTTAAAGCAAAGTTTGACGTTAGTTAAGAAAGTATGTTTTTCCCAGTTACATATAGTTAAACGAGAAAATATCCTGGTGGATAACCAACTAATCTAGAATTTGAGTGATCAAGGTTTGAAAAGTGAAAAATAAGTACCCAATTTTTTGTTTTATGTCTTCCGTTAGTACCTACCGTTACTTTTGACGTTACATAGACACATGGCTATTGCATTATTTCTACCGTTAGTACACATGGATTTCAAAATTTGACAAATAAGTGCTCAAGTTTTGAAAAATATTTAAAAACGTTGGCACTTATTTGTCAAATTTTGAAATACTTGGTAAATAACGGAAGCGCCACGCTATCGTCACGTGGTAGTTAACGTCTAAAGTACCGATGGATACTAACGGAAGACATAAAGGAAAGCTTGGTACTTATTTGTTACTTTTGAAACCTTGTGGGTGGTGTATTGTCCCATACTTAAATCCATAAACAGAATTAGATAAAAAGTAGTAGAATTTTATACTTCCTGTTACTCTACACATACAAAATAATTTAATTAATGTGAGTCGTAAATATCTTAAACTGTTAGGAACTATTTTATATAACTTATAAACTCTAGGAAATATCAATGACATAAAAACAGAAGAATTAGAAATGACTTCTTGAGACTCGAATTGAATCGATATCTTTAATGTTTTTTAGCCACGTACTTTTGTTTTACAAAATTTTCTACAACCTCCAAGATATAACTACAACTATCTATTAAATTGACACTCAAATTCTTATGATTTTTTAGCTCTCAACATTGCTGCAAAATCTATTTTTCTCATTTTTATTGATATTGTTTAAAAAACTTGGTGATCGAAAAATAGTATATTAGTCATGTATTTATAGTTACAAGATGCCTAATTAAGAGTAGACCGAAAATTCACAATTTAGGGGTTGGTACCGCTCATAAAATGTACCATGAAATAAATGGTCTTCGATATTTTTTCATATTCTGAAAGCTAGTTGTTTGTATACAAAAAATTATTTTCAAATTTTTTATCACTTTAAGAACTCAATTTCTCATTAAATATAACCATTTTGACCATATATTAATTATTCTTATCTTTCAAATAGAAGTTACAATTTTAGTTTATATCCGAATTATTTCTAGATACATAAATAAAAGTTATGTTGATATTAAGCTAACCATTTACCCATTTACCAATTTTCCAATATTTATGCATATCTTTTCTGATTTTATTTGTAAAAAAATATAATAAGGAGTAGCTAGAGGCAGTAGTGAATTCCATACATTAATATTTAATAAGAATACCATTTATCCATGAAATTTACTACATAATTTAAGTTACATAATTTGTAGTCTAAAGTATGAACTTTACATAATATTAGTGATTCTTAAAGTTTAATTCTTGAAAACAAACAATGGTGGACAATCGTGAAAAGTTTGTAGGATAAACATAACTAAAAGATCCTAATATAAATTCATCTTCTCATTCCAACTTGTAATGTATTCATGATGATCCTTAATGGTCAGTCCATTGTTACACTTGAAAAATATAAAATTGCAAATAAGCCCCATACTCAATTACCCCTTTTCACATTCAAGAATTTTGACTTATAACAAAGTTGATAACTTGATAGTATCTAAACCTTGGGACCTTAAGAATTGTTTGATTATGCATTCTGCTAGACTTTGCAACAGTAATGGCTGCTTCCATGGTATACTACAATCATTTATTCTCTACTAATAATATTTTAAAATTGATTGAATGAAAAAACTATCTTTTTTTTTTAGACTTTCATTGAAATGAAACATGAAAATCATTTTTACATCTGAAATCAATAACAAACTATCAGACTAAATTCATTGTTCTTTCCTATGAATAAAAGAGAAGAGTGAATAATTTCATTAACTTTATTATATATGTTGTGCCTTGTCCGACATATAATTTATTCAAGACATATAGTGTTTAAGCGATTCACCAAAATAAAGATTGTGAGATCTGAGATGATGAAACATTGATTGAATTAAAATGTTCGTGTTGTACCTGGAATGAGGGCGATTGGAATCATATTTAAGACAGATTTAAGTTTCAATCCCAATATTTAAAAATAGTCATCCACTAGAGATTTCGAGGTTAAACAACTTAGACTAGGTTCAATGCATGGTGTGTTTCAAAACATCAGTATACCGAGATATTTGAAGCAGGAAATTTCAAATTTAAATTTTTACTTTTAAAATGCTCAAAAAAGGCGGGAGGATGACACAAAAAAAAAGGCGGGATATTATAATGGGTATAAATATAAGGACAAGCCCTCTCACTACTTCCACATCCACTTTACTCGAAACTTTTGTCAGATATGGTCCCTGAGAAGAGAAACAAGAGAAAAAGGAGCAGTAATGCAGATTCCTTTTTTCTTCCTGACGATATATTAAATATTATACTCCTTTTGTTGCCCGCAGATATTCTGTACAACGTAATGAGGTTAGTCTGTAAGCGCTGGAACAACCTAATCCAATCCCCTACTTTTATCTCAAGTCATCTTGAAAAACACTCAACTAGCAACGCCCTATTAATACACCATTACTGGATCTGTGGATTTGTTTTAAAACCAAGGTCTCATGGCCGTGTTTTAGAGGTGAAGAATCTTAACTTCCAGTTTGTTCAAAAAGTATGGGCTAGTTGTAATGGCTTACTCTTTGTAATTGGTCCTATACAGCGTTCTTTAAATTGCCCCTCTTATATTGTAAATCCTCTTACAAAACATTATCTTCCCTTACCTTTATTTCCATATTTCCTTGGAAGATATTTTTGTTGTTTTGCATATGCGGCTGCTTCTAGGGTATACAAAGTGATGCATTTCACAGACGAGGAATCCAAATGTTTAATATTAACTGTTGGTGTTGATAGAGCATGGAGAAAAGTTGATTCTATAAGTCAGTTAAGTGGCCATACTATGAAAGTCTTGATGTCCACATATGGAAATCGTCTTACTCTAAGAGGTTTTGTCTATTGGGTATGTCACTCAGTCCCATTTATCCTTTATTTTGACATTGAAAAAGAAACTTTTGGTGAGATTCCCCTTTCTACTCAATTCAAATTAAGTTCTTGTATGTATGGTCTATTTGCAATGGAGAGTTCTCTTTGCTTGTGGCGGCTAACTGAGGCTGGAAAACATTTATATGAATTTTGGTTGTTGAAGGATCCAGAAACTGGACATGGACAATGGGAAAAACTGCTAATTGTAAAGGGTCAAAAGCGTTTACAGCCCTCGAAATTCAAGCCAATTGGCTGGTTGCGAAGCATGGAGTTATTGGTGCTCCGCGGAATTAAAGAAATCATGGTCTACAATGTTGTTACTGGAAAAATCCATCAAACTAAACACATGAAATCAACTAAAATTCCATACTTTCAATTTTACTCTCAACCTCATGTAGACAGTTTGGTTTCCTTAAAAAATTTATCCTTACTTATGAAGGATCCACATTCGAGCCGAGACAATGTCTATTCCAAGGAGAATATGAAGGCTGAATTCGATGAGTTCAAGGAACCAACTATGTGACCTTAAGTGTGTAATTTTACTCTTGTGTAGTTGATGTTTTATTGAGAGGGACTATGTCTTTGTTTCTTGTAACCCTATCAAAATTTTAATTATACGATCAGAGTATAGGAAGCACTTTAGCTTTCTTCTTAATTGTAAAATTTTATTGAATCAGGACCTTCAGTCCATCTGTTTTTGGCATCTCAAATCCTACCAATTTGGTTTTTGGACCTTTTTTTGTTGGTAGTTAAATTATAGAAAGGGTTGGTTTTGTCATCCAATATTGCTTTTCTTTATCCCAGAATTCAGCAAGCTTCGATTTTACCTGATTGATCTCATCCGGAATCTCATCCTCCCAGGGCAAGTTGGTTAGTTCAGAAAGCTCCCCTTTGAGATTCAATCATTGCTTTGTGATTTTGGGGAGTTTATTTTCCTGCAACACAGAAAGTTTAATTGTGATCCTATCTAATTTGTAGAATAAAGCGTGTTTCATTGGGTCGTGCAACGAGCTCAATCAATTTTGTACATGATACTTTTGTCACCCCTTGGGTTGTTTGTCCAAGTAATTAACAATTGGATGGTATATCGTTTAGCCCAATCATGTCAGGAAATTCGGCAAAATCTTGTATGTTTGCAACACATTGTTCTGATTGGTGTAGGATATCACTGAAGTTCCCCTCCAAAATCCAAAGATGCTTTCCTCAAGTTCTTGCTAATAAACTTCAAGGACCTTCCAACTCATTTATACAAAATCGTCAAGGACCAATTTTACCTGTATTATGGTTTTTGATCTATATTTAGTTAATTTTTCTTTACCCCTAAATCCAATCAAATTCTATTTTCTAAAATCAGAATTGAATACTAGTTTTGGGTATTAATCGAATTCAGCACTAAATCCTTGTGTATTGTGTATTTGACACTCCACTTACACCTCACTACTTGAAATCGAATGATATGTATAATTGTGGAGCATAGGAAGAATCATTTCTCCCACCATGTCAATTATGTTGGTGTCGAGAGTTTAGGTGAAAATATTGTTCGTAGTTTTATTTAGTAATTATAAATATATATAGCATATGCAACTAATTCTTTGTTAGTTTTTCATGTTCAGATTTTATTTTTCTGATTAAATTTATCAGCATCAAGAATGATAGCGATCAGGTCTTTGAAGAGCGCGATCTCTTTATGTCATATTATGTACCAAATTTGGTGTCTCAATTTCAAAAACACCCTGCATTTTGCGCAAAAGGAGGAAAAGGGATAATAATGAACTAGTCTGGATTTGAGAGCAAATTTGGAGTACTAGTGTTAGAAAGACAATTTTTCCATTTTACAAAGATCTGATGCATCTGTTATGAAGATTTTACTATTTTTCTTAGCTCTGTTGTTTCTTTAGAAAGGTGTTCCTTCTAGAATCTAAACTACCATCTGTCTAAGAAAGATTTCTCTGAACTTATTAATATGTTATGGCTAAAACATTCCTTCTGAAGCTTAGATATTGACCTGAGAGTAATTCAATAAATTCTTTGGATCATTATTTCTGGTGTAAGTTTCCATTAATTTAAGAGTATTTTGATGATAATAATAATAATCATTTTAATATAAATGTCCTAAAATTAGGATGTTTTATTTATTAAGTTCAGTAATCACGGCCAATTTTATAAAATCGTAATTAGTTTTATAAAATTCTAAACTATTAAAAGTAGGCTAGAGTTGTATGTGAAGATCATGGTTGAATACATGAAATGATACGCCTACGTTTTTGTACTTCGAGAAAATGGCATGTCATTAATTCATCCAATACGACATTACTAAATAGATGAAACTTTAGTATAGGTGTTTGACTTTGTTGAATTTTTTATTAGATACATGCGTTGAGTAATGTTCAATCTACTTGAGGTAGTTCTCAAGTCTTTGTATAGCGGGGCAGATTTTTCACGAGTTACCAACTTGAAAAGATTCTATCAAATTCATTCATTCAGTTCTTAATTCATGCAAAATACATTGCACCCAATGTACTTGTTACACTTATGGGTTTAAATAGGCCATCTTGATATTAAACACCGATCATGAACTTATTTGTTCTAGTTTCTTCGGTCTTATAATTCTTTTTAGACGATTCGCACCCGATGTGCTTGTTACATTTATGGGTTTGAGTCGACCATCTTGATATTACACACCGATCATGAACTTCTTTCGTCTAGTTTCTCCTATCTTATATTTCTTTGTAGACGATTTTCCTAGTTGCTAGGAAGTTGTTATTGTGTCGTACACGTTATACAGTGAATTATTTAAACAATTCAACTTCCAAATGTCTACTACATTGTTGGTTTCAGCATTTGGATTAGATCCCATTTCTTGTAAAACTTCTATCTGGAATTTTTATGAGCTTGGAGTGGTCAGATAGACTAATATCTTAGGTTGTCATCTCTTATAGTCGCAAGCATTGAATATTCCTAGACCTATCAACATGTCCAAAAGGTGTTGATACAAGTACACAAACTTTAATTCTTGTCGTGTTACCCGTCTTAAGTTGCTTTACATTTTGTTCAATTTCTTTTTTCCATATCCTATTTAAAGCAAAGTTTGACGTTAGTTAAGAAAGTATGTTTTTCCCAGTTACATATAGTTAAACGAGAAAATATCCTGGTGGATAACCAACTAATCTAGAATTTGAGTGATCAAGGTTTGAAAAGTGAAAAATAAGTACCCAATTTTTTGTTTTATGTCTTCCGTTAGTACCTACCGTTACTTTTGACGTTACCTAGACACGTGGCTATTGCATTATTTCTACCGTTAGTACACATGAATTTCAAAATTTGACAAATAAGTGCTCAAGTTTTGAAAAATATTTAAAAACGTTGGCACTTATTTGTCAAATTTTGAAATACTTGGTAAATAACGGAAGCGCCACGCTATCGTCACGTGGTAGTTAACGTCTAAAGTACCGATGGATACTAACGGAAGACATAAAGGAAAGCTTGGTACTTATTTGTTACTTTTGAAACCTTGTGGGTGGTGTATTGTCCCATACTTAAATCCATAAACAGAATTAGATAAAAAGTAGTAGAATTTTATACTTCCTGTTACTCTACACATACAAAATAATTGTAATTAATGTGAGTCGTAAATATCTTAATCTGTTAGGAACTATTTTATATAACTTGTAAACTCTAGGAAATATCAATGACATAAAAACAGAAGAATTAGAAATGACTTCTTGAGACTCGAATTGAATCGATATCTTTAATGTTTTTTAGCCACGTACTTTTGTTTTACAAAATTTTCTACAACCTCCAAGATATAACTACAACTATCTATTAAATTGACACTCAAATTCTTATGATTTTTTAGCTCTCAACATTGCTGCAAAATCTATTTTTCTCATTTTTATTGATATTGTTTAAAAAACTTGGTGATTGAAAAATAGTATATTAGTCATGTATTTATAGTTACAAGATGCCTAATTAAGAGTAGACCGAAAATTCACAATTTAGGGGTTGGTACCGCTCATAAAATGTACCATGAAATAAATGGTCTTCGATATTTTTTCATATTCTGAAAGCTAGTTGTTTGTATACAAAAAATTATTTTCAAATTTTTTATCACTTTAAGAACTCAATTTCTCATTAAATATAACCATTTTGACCATATATTAATTATTCTTATCTTTCAAATAGAAGTTACAATTTTAGTTTATATCCGAATTATTTCGAGATACATAAATAAAAGTTATGTTGATATTAAGCTAACCATTTACCCATTTACCAATTTTCCAATATTTATGCATATCTTTTCTGATTTTATTTGTAAAAAAATATAATTAGGAGTAGCTAGAGGCAGTAGTGAATTCCATACATTAATATTTAATAAGAATACCATTTATCCATGAAATTTACTACATAATTTAAGTTACATAATTTGTAGTCTAAAGTATGAACTTTACATAATATTAGTGATTCTTAAAGTTTAATTCTTGAAAACAAACAATGGTGGACAATCGTGAAAAGTTTGTAGGATAAACATAACTAAAAGATCCTAATATAAATTCATCTTCTCATTCCAACTTGTAATGTATTCATGATGATCCTTAATGGTCAGTCCATTGTTACACTTGAAAAATATAAAATTGCAAATAAGCCCCATACTCAATTACCCCTTTTCACATTCAAGAATTTTGACTTATAACAAAGTTGATAACTTGATAGTATCTAAACCTTGGGACCTTAAGAATTGTTTGATTATGCATTCTGCTAGACTTTGCAACAGTAATGGCTGCTTCCATGGTATACTACAATCATTTATTCTCTACTAATAATATTTTAAAATTGATTGAATGAAAAAACTATCTTTTTTTTTTAGACTTTCATTGAAATGAAACATGAAAATCATTTTTACATCTGAAATCAATAACAAACTATCAGACTAAATTCATTGTTCTTTCCTATGAATAAAAGAGAAGAGTGAATAATTTCATTAACTTTATTATATATGTTGTGCCTTGTCCGACATATAATTTATTCAAGACATATAGTGTTTAAGCGATTCACCAAAATAAAGATTGTGAGATCTGAGATGATGAAACATTGATTGAATTAAAATGTTCGTGTTGTACCTGGAATGAGGGCGATTGGAATCATATTTAAGACAGATTTAAGTTTCAATCCCAATATTTAAAAATAGTCATCCACTAGAGATTTCGAGGTTAAACAACTTAGACTAGGTTCAATGCATGGTGTGTTTCAAAACATCAGTATACCGAGATATTTGAAGCAGGAAATTTCAAATTTAAATTTTTACTTTTAAAATGCTCAAAAAAGGCGGGAGGATGACACAAAAAAAAAGGCGGGATATTATAATGGGTATAAATATAAGGACAAGCCCTCTCACTACTTCCACATCCACTTTACTCGAAACTTTTGTCAGATATGGTCCCTGAGAAGAGAAACAAGAGAAAAAGGAGCAGTAATGCAGATTCCTTTTTTCTTCCTGACGATATATTAAATATTATACTCCTTTTGTTGCCCGCAGATATTCTGTACAACGTAATGAGGTTAGTCTGTAAGCGCTGGAACAACCTAATCCAATCCCCTACTTTTATCTCAAGTCATCTTGAAAAACACTCAACTAGCAACGCCCTATTAATACACCATTACTGGATCTGTGGATTTGTTTTAAAACCAAGGTCTCATGGCCGTGTTTTAGAGGTGAAGAATCTTAACTTCCAGTTTGTTCAAAAAGTATGGGCTAGTTGTAATGGCTTACTCTTTGTAATTGGTCCTATACAGCGTTCTTTAAATTGCCCCTCTTATATTGTAAATCCTCTTACAAAACATTATCTTCCCTTACCTTTATTTCCATATTTCCTTGGAAGATATTTTTGTTGTTTTGCATATGCGGCTGCTTCTAGGGTATACAAAGTGATGCATTTCACAGACGAGGAATCCAAATGTTTAATATTAACTGTTGGTGTTGATAGAGCATGGAGAAAAGTTGATTCTATAAGTCAGTTAAGTGGCCATACTATGAAAGTCTTGATGTCCACATATGGAAATCGTCTTACTCTAAGAGGTTTTGTCTATTGGGTATGTCACTCAGTCCCATTTATCCTTTATTTTGACATTGAAAAAGAA
This sequence comes from Nemophila menziesii, assembly GCA_029959085.1. Lineage (NCBI taxonomy): Eukaryota > Viridiplantae > Streptophyta > Magnoliopsida > Boraginales > Hydrophyllaceae > Nemophila > Nemophila menziesii. The sequence continues at coordinate 1,367,381 of JARWIR010000074.1, read as the reverse complement.
ACTTTTGGTGAGATTCCCCTTTCTACTCAATTCAAATTAAGTTCTTGTATGTATGGTCTATTTGCAATGGAGAGTTCTCTTTGCTTGTGGCGGCTAACTGAGGCTGGAAAACATTTATATGAATTTTGGTTGTTGAAGGATCCAGAAACTGGACATGGACAATGGGAAAAACTGCTAATTGTAAAGGGTCAAAAGCGTTTACAGCCCTCGAAATTCAAGCCAATTGGCTGGTTGCGAAGCATGGAGTTATTGGTGCTCCGCGGAATTAAAGAAATCATGGTCTACAATGTTGTTACTGGAAAAATCCATCAAACTAAACACATGAAATCAACTAAAATTCCATACTTTCAATTTTACTCTCAACCTCATGTAGACAGTTTGGTTTCCTTAAAAAATTTATCCTTACTTATGAAGGATCCACATTCGAGCCGAGACAATGTCTATTCCAAGGAGAATATGAAGGCTGAATTCGATGAGTTCAAGGAACCAACTATGTGACCTTAAGTGTGTAATTTTACTCTTGTGTAGTTGATGTTTTATTGAGAGGGACTATGTCTTTGTTTCTTGTAACCCTATCAAAATTTTAATTATACGATCAGAGTATAGGAAGCACTTTAGCTTTCTTCTTAATTGTAAAATTTTATTGAATCAGGACCTTCAGTCCATCTGTTTTTGGCATCTCAAATCCTACCAATTTGGTTTTTGGACCTTTTTTTGTTGGTAGTTAAATTATATAAAGGGTTGGTTTTGTCATCCAATATTGCTTTTCTTTATCCCAGAATTCAGCAAGCTTCGATTTTACCTGATTGATCTCATCCGGAATCTCATCCTCCCAGGGCAAGTTGGTTAGTTCAGAAAGCTCCCCTTTGAGATTCAATCATTGCTTTGTGATTTTGGGGAGTTTATTTTCCTGCAACACAGAAAGTTTAATTGTGATCCTATCTAATTTGTAGAATAAAGCGTGTTTCATTGGGTCGTGCAACGAGCTCAATCAATTTTGTACATGATACTTTTGTCACCCCTTGGGTTGTTTGTCCAAGTAATTAACAATTGGATGGTATATCGTTTAGCCCAATCATGTCAGGAAATTCGGCAAAATCTTGTATGTTTGCAACACATTGTTCTGATTGGTGTAGGATATCACTGAAGTTCCCCTCCAAAATCCAAAGATGCTTTCCTCAAGTTCTTGCTAATAAACTTCAAGGACCTTCCAACTCATTTATACAAAATCGTCAAGGACCAATTTTACCTGTATTATGGTTTTTGATCTATATTTAGTTAATTTTTCTTTACCCCTAAATCCAATCAAATTCTATTTTCTAAAATCAGAATTGAATACTAGTTTTGGGTATTAATCGAATTCAGCACTAAATCCTTGTGTATTGTGTATTTGACACTCCACTTACACCTCACTACTTGAAATCGAATGATATGTATAATTGTGGAGCATAGGAAGAATCATTTCTCCCACCATGTCAATTATGTTGGTGTCGAGAGTTTAGGTGAAAATATTGTTCGTAGTTTTATTTAGTAATTATAAATATATATAGCATATGCAACTAATTCTTTGTTAGTTTTTCATGTTCAGATTTTATTTTTCTGATTAAATTTATCAGCATCAAGAATGATAGCGATCAGGTCTTTGAAGAGCGTGATCTCTTTATGTCATATTATGTACCAAATTTGGTGTCTCAATTTCAAAAACACCCTGCATTTTGCGCAAAAGGAGGAAAAGGGATAATACTGAACTAGTCTGGATTTGAGAGCAAATTTGGAGTACTAGTGTTAGAAAGACAATTTTTCCATTTTACAAAGATCTGATGCATCTGTTATGAAGATTTTACTATTTTTCTTAGCTCTGTTGTTTCTTTAGAAACGTGTTCCTTCTAGAATCTAAACTACCATCTGTCTAAGAAAGATTTCTCTGAACTTATTAATATGTTATGGCTAAAACATTCCTTCTGAAGCTTAGATATTGACCTGAGAGTAATTCAATAAATTCTTTGGATCATTATTTCTGGTGTAAGTTTCCATTAATTTAAGAGTATTTTGATGATAATAATAATAATCATTTTAATATAAATGTCCTAAAATTAGGATGTTTTATTTATTAAGTTCAGTAATCACGGCCAATTTTATAAAATCGTAATTAGTTTTATAAAATTCTAAACTATTAAAAGTAGGCTAGAGTTGTATGTGAAGATCATGGTTGAATACATGAAATGATACGCCTACGTTTTTGTACTTCGAGAAAATGCCATGTCATTAATTCTTCCAATACGACATTACTATATAGATGAAACTTTAGTATAGGTGTTTGACTTTGTTGAACTTTTTTATTAGATACATGCGTTGAGTAATGTCAAATCTACTTGAGGTAGGTCTTAAGTCTTTGTATAGCGGGGCAGATTTTTCACGAGAATACCAACTTGAAAAGATTCTATCAAATTCATTCATTCAGTTCTTAATTCATGCAAAATGCACTGCACCCGATGTACTTGTTACATTTATGGGTTTGAATCGACCATCTTGATATTAAACACCGATCATGAACTTATTTGTTCTAGTTTATTCGGTCTTATATTTCTTTTTAGACGATTTGCACCGATGTACTTGTTACATTATGGGTTTGAGTCGACCATATAGATATTCCACACCGATCATGAACTTCTTTGGTCTAGTTTCTTCGGTCTTATATTTCTTTTTAGACGATTTTCATAATTGCTAGGAAGTTGTTATTGTGTCGTACACGTTATACAGTGAATTATTTAAACAATTCAACTTCCAAATGTCTACTGCATTGTTGGTTTCAGCATTTGGATTTGATCCAATTTCTTGTAAAACTTCTATCGGAATTTTTATGAGCTTGGAGTGGTCAGATAGACTAATATCTTTGGTTGTCATCTCTTATATTCGCAAGCATTGAATATTCCTAGACCTATCAACATGTCCAAACGGTGTTGATACACGTACACAAACTTGAATTCTTGTCGTGTTACCCGTCTTAAGTTGCTTTTCATTTTGTTTAATTTCTTTTTCCATATCCTATTTAAAGAACAGTTTGACGTTAGTTAAGAAAGTATGTTGTTCCCAGTTACATATAGTTAAACGAGAAAATATCCTGGTGGATAGCCAACTAATCAAGAATTTGAGTGATCAAGGTTTCAAAAGTGAAAAATAAGTACCCAATTTTAATTTTATGTCTTCCATTAGTAACTACCGTTACTTTTGACGTTACTTAGCCATGTGGCGATTGCATTATTTCTTCCGTTAGTACACATGGATTTCAAAATTTGACAAATAAGTGCTCAAGTTTTGAAAAATATTTAAAAACGTTGGCACTTATTTGTCAAATTTTGAAATACTTGGTAAATAACGGAAGCGCCACGCGATCGTCACGTGGTAGTTAACGTCTAAAGTAACGATGGGTACTAACGGAAGACATAAACGAAAGCTTGGTACTTATTTGTTACTTTTGAAACCTTGTGGGTATCCACGGGTGTATTTCCAATACTTAAATCCATAAACAGAATTAGATAAAAAGTAGTAGAATTTTATACTTCCTGTTACTGTATACATACAAAATAATTGTAATTAATGTGAGTCGTAAATATATTAAACTGTTAGGAACTATTTTGTATAACCTGTAAACTCTAGGAATATATCAATGACATAAAAATAGAAGAATTAAAAAATGACTTCTTGAGACTCGAATTGAATCGATATGTTTAATGTTTTTTAGCCACGTAGTTGTGTTTTACATAATTATTCTACAACCTCCAAGATATAAATACAACTATCTATCAAATTGACACTCAATTTCGTATGATTTTTGAGATCTCAACATTGCTGCAAAATCTTTCTTTCTCATTTTTATTGATATTGTTTAGAAAACTCGATGATTGAAAAATAGTTTATTAGTCATGTATTTATAGTTACAAGATGCCTATTAAGAGTAGACCAAAAATTCACAATTTAGGGGTTGGTACCGCTCATAAAAGATACCATATGGTCTTCGTTATTTTTTCATATTCAGAAAGCTAGTTGTTTGTATTAAAAAAATTATTTTAAAATTTTTTATCACTTTAAGAACTCAATTTCTCATTAAATATTACCATTTTGGCCATATATTAATTATTCTTAATCTTTCAAATAGAAGTTACAATTTTAGTTTATATCCGAATTATTTCGAGATACATAAATAAAAGTTATGTTGATATTAAGCTAACCATTTACCCATTTACCAATTTTCCAATATTTATGCATACCTAGTCTGATTTTATTTGTAAGAAACTAAGATTAGGAGTAGCTAGAGGTATTAGTGAATTCCATACAAATATATTTAATAAGAATACAATTTATCCACGAAATTTACTACAGAATTTAAGTTACATAATTTGTAGTCTAAAGTATGAACTTTACATAATATTAGGGATTTTTAAAGTTTTGAGATAAATCCAATACCATGTAAAGATAACATTTACGAATTCTTGAAAACAAACAATGGTGGACAACCGTGAAAAGTTTGTAGGATAAACATAACTAAAAGATCCTAATATAGATTCATCTTCTCATTCCAACTTGTAATGTATTCATGATGATCCTTGATGGTCAGTCCATTGTTACACTTGAATATATAAAATTGCCAATGAGCCCCATCCTCAATTACTCCCTTTGACATTCAAGAATTCTGACTTATAACAATAGTTGATACTTGATAGTAACTAAATCTTGGGACCTTAAGAATTGTTTGATAATGCATTCTGCTAGACTTTGCAACATGAGTAATGGCTGCTTCCATGGTATACTACAATCATTTAATTCTCTAATAATAATATTTTAAAATTGATTTAATGAAAAAACTATCTTTTTTTTAGACTTCCATTGAAATGAAACATGAAAATCATTTTTACATCTGAAATCAATAACAAACTATCAGACAAAATTCATTGTTCTTTCCGATGAATAAAAAAGAAGAGTGAATAATTTCATTAACTTTATTATATATGTTGTGCCTTGTCCGACATATAAGTTATTAAAGACATATAGTGTTTAAGCGATTCACCAAAATAAAGATTGTGAGATCTGAGATGATGAAACATTGATTGAATTAAAATGTTCGTGATGTACCTGGAATGAGGGCGATTGGAATCATATTGAAGACAAATTTAAGTTTCAATCCCAATATTTAAAAATAGTCATCCACTAGAGATTTCGAGGTTAAACAACTTAGACTAGGTTCGATGCATGGTGTGTTTCAAAACATCAGTATACCGAGATATTTGAAGCAGGAAATTTCAAATTTGAATTTTTACTTTTAAAATGCTCAAAAAAGGGGGGAGGATGACACAAAAAAAAAAAAGGCGGGATATTATAATGGGTATAAATATAATCACACGCCCTCTCATTTCTCAATATTCACTTCTCACTACGCCCACATCCACTTTACTGGAAACTTTTGTCAAATATGGTCCCTGAGAAGAGAAACAAGAGAAAGAGGAGCAGTAATGCAGATTCCATTTTTCTTCCTGACGATATTTTAAATATTATACTCCTTTTGTTGCCTGCAGATATTCTGTACAACGTAATGAGGTTAGTCTGTAAGCGCTGGAACAACCTAATCCAATCCCCTACTTTTATCTCAAGTCATCTTGAAAAACACTCAACTACCGACGCCCTATTAATACACCATTACTGGATCAGTGGATTTGTTTTAAAACCAAGGTCTCATGGCCGTGTTTTAGAGGTGAAGAATCTTAACTTCCAGTTTGTTCAAAAAGTATGGGCTAGTTGTAATGGCTTACTCTTTGTAATTGGTCCTATACAGCGTTCTTTAAATTGCCCCTCTTATATTGTAAATCCTCTTACAAAACATTATCTTCCCTTACCTATATTTCCATATTTCCTTGGAAGATATTTTTGTTGTTTTGCATATGCGGCTGCTTCTAGGGTATACAAAGTGATGCATTTCACAGACGAGGAATCCAAATGTTTAATATTAACTGTTGGTGTTGATAGAGCATGGAGAAAAGTTGATTCTATAAGTCAGTTAAGTGGCCATACTATGAAAGTCTTGATGTCCACATATGGCAATCGTCTTACTCTAAGAGGTTTTGTCTATTGGTTATGTCACTCAGTCCCATTTATCCTTTATTTTGACATTGAAAAAGAAACTTTTGGTGAGATTCCCCTTTCTACTCAATTCAAATTAAGTTCTTGTATGTATGGTCTATTTGCAATGGAGAGTTCTCTTTGCTTGTGGCTGCTAACGGAGGCTGGAAAACATTTATATGAATTTTGGTTGTTGAAGGATCCAGAAACTGGACATGGACAATGGGAAAAACTGCTAATTGTAAAGGGTCAAAAGCGTTTACAGCCCTCGAAATTCAAGCCAATTGGCTGGTTGCGAAGCATGGAGTTATTGGTGCTCCGCGGAATTAAAGAAATCATGGTCTACAATGTTGTTACTGGAAAAATCCATCAAACTAAACACATGAAATCAACTAAAATTCCATACTTTCAATTTTACTCTCAACCTCATGTAGACAGTTTGGTTTCCTTAAAAAATTTATCCTTACTTATGACGGATCCACATTCGAGCCGAGACAATGTCTATTCCAAGGAGAATATGAAGGCTGAATTCGATGAGTTCAAGGAACCAACTATGTGACCTTAAGTGTGTAATTTTACTCTTGTGTAGTTGATGTTTTATTGAGAGGGACTATGTCTTTGTTTCTTGTAACCCTATCAAAATTTTAATTATACGATCAGAGTATAGGAAGCACTTTAGCTTTCTTCTTAATTGTAAAATTTTATTGAATCAGGACCTTCAGTCCATCTGTTTTTGGCATCTCAAATCCTACCAATTTGGTTTTTGGACCTTTTTTTGTTGGTAGTTAAATTATATAAAGGGTTGGTTTTGTCATCCAATATTGCTTTTCTTTATCCCAGAATTCAGCAAGCTTCGATTTTACCTGATTGATCTCATCCGGAATCTCATCCTCCCAGGGCAAGTTGGTTAGTTCAGAAAGCTCCCCTTTGAGATTCAATCATTGCTTTGTGATTTTGGGGAGTTTATTTTCCTGCAACACAGAAAGTTTAATTGTGATCCTATCTAATTTGTAGAATAAAGCGTGTTTCATTGGGTCGTGCAACGAGCTCTATCAATTTTGTACATGATACTTTTGTCACCCCTTGGGTTGTTTGTCCAAGTAATTAACAATTGGATGATATATCGTTTAGCCCAATCATGTCAGGAAATTCTGCAAAATCTTGTATGTTTGCAACACATTGTTCTGATTGGTGTAGGATATCACTGAAGTTCCCCTCCAAAATCCAAAGATGCTTTCCTCAAGTTCTTGCTAATAAACTTCAAGGACCTTCCAACTCATTTATACAAAATCGTCAAGGACCAATTTTACCTGTATTATGGTTTTTGATCTATATTTAGTTAATTTTTCTTTACCCCTAAATCCAATCAAATTCTATTTTCTAAAATCAGAATTGAATACTAGTTTTGGGTATTAATCGTATTCAGCACTAAATCCTTGTGTATTGTGTATTTGACACTCCACTTACACCTCACTACTTGAAATCGAATGATATGTATAATTGTGGAGCATAGGAAGAATCATTTCTCCCACCATGTCAATTATGTTGGTGTCGAGAGTTTAGGTGAAAATATTGTTCGTAGTTTTATTTAGTAATTATAAATATATATATAGCATATGCAACTAATTCTTTGTTAGTTTTTCATGTTCAGATTTTATTTTTCTGATTAAATTTATCAGCATCAAGAATGATAGCGATCAGGTCTTTGAAGAGCGCGATCTCTTTATGTCATATTATGTACCAAATTTGGTGTCTCAATTTCAAAAACACCCTGCATTTTGCGCAAAAGGAGGAAAAGGGATAATACTGAACTAGTCTGGATTTGAGAGCACATTTGGAGTACTAGTGTTAGAAAGACAATTTTTCCATTTTACAAAGATCTGATGCATCTGTTATGAAGATTTTACTATTTTTCTTAGCTCTGTTGTTTCTTTAGAAAGGTGTTCCTTCTAGAATCTAAACTACCATCTGTCTAAGAAAGATTTCTCTGAACTTATTAATATGTTATGGCTAAAACACTCCTTCTGAAGCTTAGATATTGACCTGAGAGTAATTCAATAAATTCTTTGGATCATTATTTCTGGTGTAAGTTTCCATTAATTTAAGAGTATTTTGATGATAATAATAATAATCATTTTAATGTAAATGTCCTAAAATTAGGATGTTTTATTTATAAAGTTCAGTAATCACGGCCAATTTTATAAAATCGTAAAATCGTAATTAGTCTTATAAAATTCTAAACTATTATAAGTAGGCTAGAGTTGTATGTGAAGATCATGGTTGAAAACATGAAATGATACGCCTACGTTCTTGTACTTCGAGAAAATGGCATGTCATTTATTCATAGATGAAACTTTAGTATAGGTGTTTGACTTTGTTGAACTTTTTTATTAGATACATGCGTTGAGTAATGTCAAAATTACTTGAGGTAGTTCTTAAATCTTTGTATAGCGGGGTAGATTTTTCACGAGCATACCAACTTGAAAAGATTCTATCAAATTCATTCATTCAGTTCTTAATTCATGCAAAATGCACTGCACCCAATGTACTTGTTACATTTATGGGTTTGAATCGACCATCTTGATATTAAACACCGATCATGAACTTATTTGTTCTAGTTTCTTCGGTCTTATATTTCTTTTTAGACGATTTGCACCGATGTACTTGTTACATTATGGGTTTGAGTCGACCATATTGATATTCCACACCGATCATGAACTTCTTTGGTCTAGTTTCTTCGGTCTTATATTTCTTTTTAGACGATTTTCATAATTGCTAGGAAGTTGTTATTGTGTCGTACACGTTATACAGTGAATTATTTAAACAATTCAACTTCCAAATGTCTACTGCATTGTTGGTTTCAGCATTTGGATTAGATCCCATTTCTTGTAAAACTTCTATCCGGAATTTTTATGAGCTTGGAGTGGTCAGATAGACTAATATCTTTGGTTGTCATCTCTTATATTCGCAACCATTGAATATTCCTAGACCTATCAACATGTCCAAACGGTGTTGATACACGTACACAAACTTTAATTCTTGTCGTGTTACCCGTCTTAAGTTGCTTTTCATTTTGTTTAATTTCTTTTTCCATATCCTATTTAAAGAACAGTTTGACGTTAGTTAAGAAAGTATGTTGTTCCCAGTTACATATAGTTAAACGAGAAAATATCCTGGTGGATAGCCAACTAATCAAGAATTTGAGTGATCAAGGTTTCAAAAGTGAAAAATAAGTACCCAATTTTAATTTTATGTCTTCCGTTAGTAACTACCGTTATTTTTTACGTTACTTAGCCATGTGGCGATTGCATTATTTCTTCTGTTAGTACACATGGATTTCAAAATTTAACAAATAAGTGCTCAAGTTTTGAAAAATATTTAAAAACGTTGGCACTTATTTGTCAAATTTTGAAATACTTGGTAAATAACGGAAGCGCCACGCGATCGTCACGTGGTAGTTAACGTCTAAAGTAACGATGGGTACTAACGGAAGACATAAACGAAAGCTTGGTACTTATTTGTTACTTTTGAAACCTTGCGGGTATCCACGGGTGTATTTCCAATATTTAAATCCATAAACAGAATTAGATAAAAAGTAGTAGAATTTTATACTTCGTGTTACTGTATACATACAAAATAATTGTAATTAATGTGAGTCGTAAATATATTAAACTGTTAGGAACTATTTTGTATAACCTGTAAACTCTAGGAATATATCAATGACATAAAAATAGAATGTTGTAAAATCACTTAGTAAAACGTAATAAATCTTTGGCGAAAATAGATCAAAATGATCTAAGGTTGAAAAGCAAATCAAACCCTAAAAAGAAAATTGCAGAAAATAAAGAACACAAGGATATATCGTGGTTCAGCAATAATGCCTACATCCACGTTGAAGCCAACCTCAGATGATGCTTCGCACACTATAAGAACACGGTTACACTTCAGATCAGTTACAAGATTACAAGAATAGCACCACAAGGGTTTCAGCGTGAAACCCTAAGAATCAATCGAGAAATCTACTCAATCTTCAAGCAATAGGCTTGATCTACACTATTCTAATTAACAATATTTATAGTTTAGATTGTTAATGTTTACAAGAAACCCTAAGAGTATATCTGAAGAACACGAGAGAGAAGAGAGCGAAGAGTCAAAAGACAAGAGAGTCAGAATGACCAAAGCTGAAGACTCGAGCCTTTTATATGGCTCTCCAAGGGTTTTAATCTGGTCCGTCTAAAGTGTTTTATCAACCAACGCATAAGATCAAGCCACGTAACTAAGTCGGTGCAAAATATAACCCGAGAAAGTAAACCACTTCTAATGCTGAAGTGTTCCTCCACATAACTGCTAACTCATAACTTTGACCAAACCCTTTACTTTACATATATCAACAATCTCCACCTTAAAGTCAAACTTCTCACTCCTTCTTGCTCCTCTATCATCATAAGCCGTAGCCAGATGTTCAAGTGTGCGCAGCACCATCTGGTTACTCCAAAATAATTACCTGAAAAATAATTACTAAAAACCACAAGTTTAGTAAATAATTTAAACCACAATATTCAAATTTAATCACTGAATGTTAAGCAAAGCTAAGCAATGCTTAAATTTTTTAACAGTTAACACTTTAGTCCCCATATCTGATGGATTTTCTTCAGTTGGAATTTTGCACAGTTTAATATCCTCAGAACCAAGCCAATTTCTAATGAAATGAAACTTAACATCCACATGTTTAGTCCTCTCATGATAAACAGGATTTTTACTCAAGAATATAGCACTTTGACTGTCACTATAAATTGTTACAAAGGACTTAGTGAAATTCAACTCTTTAGTCAACCCATGTAACCAAATACTTTCCTTAAAACAATCACATATAGCAACATATTCAGATTCAGTAGTAGATAATGCAACTAAGGGCTGCAACTGAGATTTCCAAGTAATACAGTTTCTACCAAGTGAGAAACAGTAGGAAGTTGTTGATTTCCTACTATCTCTATCACCAGCAAAGTCTGCATCAATATAACCTACTAATTCAAAAGGCACATTCCAATTTCCATAACATAATCCAACTTCTAAAGTACTGTTAACATAAGATACAACCCATTTTAAAGCATGCCAATGTTCAAGTCCAGGATTAGACATATATCTACTTAGCAAAGATATTGAATAAGCTAAGTCAGGCCTGGTACTAATCATTGCAAACATAAGTGAGCCTATAACATTTGAATAAGGGACATAACTCATTTTCAACTTTTCAGTAACAGTTTTGGGACATTGATTTTTACTAAGGATAAAATGACCAGCTAAAGGCATCTCAACATGCTTACCATCTAAATTACCATATTTTTCAACCAACTTCTGCAGATATGGTTTTTGATGAAGTTTCAGAGAACATACCTTTCTATTTCTTTCAATACAAATACCTAGTATCTTTTTAGCATGGCCCAAATCCTTCATATCAAACTCAGAACCAAGGTCAGTTTTGAGTTTATTTATTCTCTGCACTGAGTTACTTATTAACAACATATCATCAACATATAGTAAAAGGAACAACATCACATTAGGCTCAAATTTTAGGTACAAACAGTTATCATATTCACTCCTTTTAAAACCAAGACTTAAAACAAATGTATCAAATCTTTTATACCATTGTCTAGGGGACTGTTTTAAGCCATATAAGGATTTTTTCAATAAGCATACATAGTCAGAGTGTTTTGTATCAACAAATCCTTCAGGTTGATGCATATATATGTTTTCCTCAAGTTCACCATGTAAGAATGCAGTTTTTACATCTAACTGTTCTAATTCCAAGTCATAACATGCAACATATGTAAGCATCATCCTAATGGTTTTAAATTTAACTACAGGAGCAAATATTTCATGAAAGTCAATTCCTTCTCTTTGTGTATATCCCTTAGCTACTAATCTAGCTTTAAACCTAGGTGGATCAGTTTCAGTTATACCTTCTTTAAGTTTAAAAAGCCACCTACACTCAATAATTTTACAGTCTACTGGTGGTTTGACTAAGACCCAAGTTTTATTAACATACAAAGAATTCATTTCATCTTTCATAGCTTTAATCCAACTATCTTTAAACTCAGATTTCACAGCTTCAATATAAGACTTAGGTTCAGCCTTACTTACCTCAGATGCTGCAATTAAAGCTGTATAAACTAGCTCAGCATAAGAATACCTTGTAGAAGGTTTAGGGTCCCTCTTTTCTCTATCTCTGGTCAGTTGGTAATTGGTTAAGCTCTCCTGAAGAGACTCCTGAGGAGTCTCAGTCTCAGTGGTATGCTCAGATCCAGCTGGCTGCTCTGGGTTCTGGACTCCATCAGGGCCATCTTCTTGTGCTGGATCAGGTTGACTTTGGTCAACTTCATCACTTCCAGCAGTTGATAGGGGCTCCACCTCAATTGTGACATTCTCAGGTGTAGTATCTGCCTTATTAGTGTCTGTACCTGAAATCACAGAGTCATTCTTGCAAGGGAAATTAGTTTCATCAAAAATTACATCTCTACTGATGATAATTTTTAACCCTCTAGAAATTTTATCCCACAATCTATAGCCTTTAGTGCCATGCATAGTTTGATAACCTAAGAAAAAACATTTAAGTGATCTAGGGTCTAATTTTCCTTCTCTATTATGAGCATATGCAGCACAACCAAATATACGCAAATCAGATAAATCAGGTTTCTTATTGTTCCAAAGTTCCATGGGACATTTCATATTAATTGATCTATTTGGACTTCTATTTATCAAATAAGTTGCAGTATATAAGGCTTCACCCCAAAAAGATTTAGGCATACCAGATGTAAATAAGAGGCATCTAATTTTTTCTAATAAAGTTCTATTCATTCTTTCAGCTACACCATTTTGTTGTGGTGTTTTTCTAACAGTTCTATGTCTTAGTATCCCTCGCAATTTGCAAAAATTATCAAATTCTTCATTGCAAAATTCAAGTCCATTATCAGTTCTCAGTGTTTTAACATGCTTTCCAGTTTGTTTTTCATATAAGATAAGCCAATCTTTTATTGTTTCAAAAGTATCACTTTTATTTTTCAACAAAAAAGTCCAAACACGCCTAGAATAATCATCTACAAGGGACAAAAAGTATTTTCTACCCCCATGTGTTTCATACTTATCAGGGCCCCACAAATCAGCATGTATATATTCAAGTATTGATTTAGACATATGAACACCCACATTAAATTTCATTCTATGTTGCTTAGCTAACACACAAGGCTCGCAAAAAGAAAGATTAGAGATAGTGTCCTTACCAAACATTCCATCCTTACTTAGCACATTCAAGCCTAATTGGCTCATATGGCCAAGTCTTAAGTGCCACTTTATAGTAGCTGCATTCTCAAGATTAGTACTAACAGAATACATATCATTTTTGATACAAGTACCATCAAGAATATATAAACCAGATATTTTCTTTCCACATAAAACAAGTTTATCATGTTTAAACACATTAATCACACCATTTGAGACTTTAAACACACAGCCCAAATCATCTAAAACACCTAATGAAATAAGGTTTCTTTTTAGGTCAGGAATCCACCTAACATCAGTAAGGGTCACAGTTTTACCATTGTTAAGTCTCAAATTGATTTTACCAATACCAGCTACCTGACATGTATTATTATTACCCATATAAACAGTTTCAACATTTGATTCAACTAAGTCCACAAACCAGTCCTTATTGGGGCTCATGTGAAATGTACATCCAGAATCTAAAATCCAATTAGACTTACAGGCAATGTCTGAAACATTTAATACCTCACAAGTATCATCAATCTTATGGGGCATACATGCAATATTGGTTTCATTGTTACTATTGTTATTTTTGTTCTTAAGCGCATAGCAATTCTTTTTAATATGGCCAGGTTTTCCACAGTGATAACATTTTCGAGTTTCTTTATTCTTATTTCCCTTAAACTTTTTCTTATTCTTATTGTTTTTAGCATGCTCATGATTTTCAGTTTTATGATTCACAAACAGATTGTTTCCTACTCGCTTATTGTTTTTTAATTCAAGTTCCCTAGTTTTCAGAGAGGCAACAATTTGATCAAAGGTAGGAATAACAGTAGAATATTGAAAAGCATCTTTCACAACTTGATAAGAATCAGGAATAGCATTTAAAAGGATCATGCATTTAGAAGTCTCATCTAAGGCCATATCAGAACCTTTTAAAACAAGATTAAGTTAAAGAAACTCATCAACATTTTCATCAATAGTTTTTGAAGAATCCATTTTATACGAAAACAAATTTCCTTTCAAGAAAGCCAAATTGGGAGCAGATTGAGAAGAGTAAAGAGATTCTAACTTACCCCACAAATCAAGTGCAGTTTCTGCTCCATCTACCTTTCGTATTACGTTATCGGACAGATTTAAGAACAATAGATTGAAGGCCTCTTCCTTTACTTCATTGACCCTCTTTCTTGCATCTTCAGGCCAATGATCCATATTTGGTTCAAGAGCACTTAAGACTTTGTTATGCGACAGCAAAACCTTCATTTTCTTTTTCCACATACTGAAATCACCTATTCCATCGAACACCGATACTTCTAGCCTGGTTGTTGCCATTTCTTAATATATCTGTATACAAGAAACACAAGGCACAACACATGCAACAGCTGTTAGGGTTAGTATAAATCGAAAAAACCCTAGAAAAATTTATTCAAGGATTTTTAAGTTTCGAAAACCCTAAAGAATATTAGATCTGTGAGTTACAATACAAGATAAAGAAATTGTATTGTTGGAGAAGTTTTTCAGAAAAAATTTAAGACGCCAAAACACAGATCTGTATAGTTTAGAAACAAATCTTTTCACAAAACGTTTTTAGAGTTCAATTGAACAAGGCTCTGATACCACTGTTGTAAAATCACTTAGTAAAACGTAATAAATCTTTGGCGAAAATAGATCAAAATGATCTAAGGTTGAAAAGCAAATCAAACCCTAAAAAGAAAATTGCAGAAAATAAAGAACACAAGGATATATCGTGGTTCAGCAATAATGCCTACATCCACGTTGAAGCCAACCTCAGATGATGCTTCGCACACTATAAGAACACGGTTACACTTCAGATCAGTTACAAGATTACAAGAATAGCACCACAAGGGTTTCAGCGTGAAACCCTAAGAATCAATCGAGAAATCTACTCAATCTTCAAGCAATAGGCTTGATCTACACTATTCTAATTAACAATATTTATAGTTTAGATTGTTAATGTTTACAAGAAACCCTAAGAGTATATCTGAAGAACACGAGAGAGAAGAGAGCGAAGAGTCAAAAGACAAGAGAGTCAGAATGACCAAAGCTGAAGACTCGAGCCTTTTATATGGCTCTCCAAGGGTTTTAATCTGGTCCGTCTAAAGTGTTTTATCAACCAACGCATAAGATCAAGCCACGTAACTAAGTCGGTGCAAAATATAACCCGAGAAAGTAAACCACTTCTAATGCTGAAGTGTTCCTCCACATAAGCTGCCAACTCATAACTTTGACCAAACCCTTTGACTTTACATATATCAACATAGAAGAATTAAAAAATGACTTCTTGAGATTCGAATTGAATCGATATCTTTAATGTTTTTTAGCCACGTAGTTGTGTTTTACATAATTATTCTACAACCTCCAAGATATAAATACAATTATCTATCAAATTGACACTCAATTTCGTATGATTTTTGAGATCTCAACATTGCTGCAAAATCTTTCTTTCTCATTTTTATTGATATTGTTTAGAAAACTCGATGATTGAAAAATAGTTTATTAGTCATGTATTTATAGTTACAAGATGCCTATTAAGAGTAGACCAAAAATTCACAATTTAGGGGTTGGTACCGCTCATAAAAGATACCATGAAAGAAATGGTCTTCGTTATTTTTTCATATTCAGAAAGCTAGTTGTTTGTATTAAAAAAATTATTTTCAAATTTTTTATCACTTTAAGAACTCAATTTCTCATTAAATATTACCATTTTGACCATATATTAATTATTCTTAATCTTTCAAATAGAAGTTACAATTTTAGTTTATATCCGAATTATTTCGAGATACATAAATAAAAGTTATGTTGATATTAAGCTAACCATTTACCCATTTACCAATTTTCCAATATTTATGCATATCTAGTCTGATTTTATTTGTAAGAAACTAAGATTAGGAGTAGCTAGAGGTATTAGTGAATTCCATACAAATATATTTAATAAGAATACAATTTATCCATGAAATTTACTACAGAATTTAAGTTACATAATTTGTAGTCTAAAGTATGAACTTTACATAATATTAGGGATTTTTAAAGTTTTGAGATAAATCCAATACCATGTAAAGATAACATTTACGAATTCTTGAAAACAAACAATGGTGGACAATCGTGAAAAGTTTGTAGGATAAACATAACTAAAAGATCCTAATATAGATTCATATTCTAATTCCAACTTGTAATGTATTCATGATGATCCTTGATGGTCAGTCCATTGTTACACTTGAATATATAAAATTTCAAATGAGCCCCATACTCAATTACTCCCTTTCACATTCAAGAATTCTGATTTATAACAATAGTTGATACTTGATAGTAACTAAATCTTGGGACCTTAAGAATTGTTTGATTATGCATTCTGCTAGACTTTGCAACATGAGTAATGGCTGCTTCCATGGTATACTACAATAATTTATTCTCTACTAATAATTTTTTAAAATTGATTTAATGAAAAAACTATCTTTTTTTAAGACTTCCATTGAAATGAAACATGAAAATCATTTTTACATCTGAAATCAATAACAAACTATCAGACTAAATTCATTGTTCTTTCCGATGAATAAAAGAGAAGAGTGAATAATTTCATTAACTTTATTATATATGTTGTGCCTTGTCCGACATATAATTTATTAAAGACATATAGTGTTTAAGCGATTCACCAAAATAAAGATTGTGAGATCTGAGATGATGAAACATTGATTGAATTAAAATGTTCGTGATGTACCTGGAATGAGGGCGATTGGAATCATATTGAAGACACATTTAAGTTTCAATCCCATATTTAAAAATAGTCATCCACTAGAGATTTCGAGGTTAAACAACTTAGACTAGGTTCGATGCATGGTGTGTTTCAAAACATCAGTATACCGAGATATTTGACGCAGGAAATTTCAAATTTGAATTTTTACTTTTAAAATGCTCAAAAAAGGGGGGAGGATGACACAAAAAAAAAAAAGGCGGGATATTATAATGGGTATAAATATAATCACACGCCCTCTCATTTCTCAATATTCACTTCTCACTACGCCCACATCCACTTTACTGGAAACTTTTGTCAAATATGGTCCCTGAGAAGAGAAACAAGAGAAAGAGGAGCAGTAATGCAGATTCCATTTTTCTTCCTGACGATATTTTAAATATTATACTCCTTTTGTTGCCTGCAGATATTCTGTACAACGTAATGAGGTTAGTCTGTAAGCGCTGGAACAACCTAATCCAATCCCCTACTTTTATCTCAAGTCATCTTGAAAAACACTCAACTACCAACGCCCTATTAATACACCATTACTGGATCAGTGGATTTGTTTTAAAACCAAGGTCTCATGGCCGTGTTTTAGAGGTGAAGAATCTTAACTTCCAGTTTGTTCAAAAAGTATGGGCTAGTTGTAATGGCTTACTCTTTGTAATTGGTCCTATACAGCGTTCTTTAAATTGCCCCTCTTATATTGTAAATCCTCTTACAAAACATTATCTTCCCTTACCTTTATTTCCATATTTCCTTGGAAGATATTTTTGTTGTTTTGCATATGCGGCTGCTTCTAGGGTATACAAAGTGATGCATTTCACAGACGAGGAATCCAAATGTTTAATATTAACTGTTGGTGTTGATAGAGCATGGAGAAAAGTTGATTCTATAAGTCAGTTAAGTGGCCATACTATGAAAGTCTTGATGTCCACATATGGCAATCGTCTTACTCTAAGAGGTTTTGTCTATTGGTTATGTCACTCAGTCCCATTTATCCTTTATTTTGACATTGAAAAAGAAACTTTTGGTGAGATTCCCCTTTCTACTCAATTCAAATTAAGTTCTTGTATGTATGGTCTATTTGCAATGGAGAGTTCTCTTTGCTTGTGGCGGCTAACTGAGGCTGGAAAACATTTATATGAATTTTGGTTGTTGAAGGATCCAGAAACTGGACATGGACAATGGGAAAAACTGCTAATTGTAAAGGGTCAAAAGCGTTTACAGCCCTCGAAATTCAAGCCAATTGGCTGGTTGCGAAGCATGGAGTTATTGGTGCTCCGCGGAATTAAAGAAATCATGGTCTACAATGTTGTTACTGGAAAAATCCATCAAACTAAACACATGAAATCAACTAAAATTCCATACTTTCAATTTTACTCTCAACCTCATGTAGACAGTTTGGTTTCCTTAAAAAATTTATCCTTACTTATGACGGATCCACATTCGAGCCGAGACAATGTCTATTCCAAGGAGAATATGAAGGCTGAATTCGATGAGTTCAAGGAACCAACTATGTGACCTTAAGTGTGTAATTTTACTCTTGTGTAGTTGATGTTTTATTGAGAGGGACTATGTCTTTGTTTCTTGTAACCCTATCAAAATTTTAATTATACGATCAGAGTATAGGAAGCACTTTAGCTTTCTTCTTAATTGTAAAATTTTATTGAATCAGGACCTTCAGTCCATCTGTTTTTGGCATCTCAAATCCTACCAATTTGGTTTTTGGACCTTTTTTTGTTGGTAGTTAAATTATATAAAGGGTTGGTTTTGTCATCCAATATTGCTTTTCTTTATCCCAGAATTCAGCAAGCTTTGATTTTACCTGATTGATCTCATCCGGAATCTCATCCTCCCAGGGCAAGTTGGTTAATTCAGAAAGCTCCCCTTTGAGATTCAATCATTGCTTTGTGATTTTGGGGAGTTTATTTTCCTGCAACACAGAAAGTTTAATTGTGATCCTATCTAATTTGTAGAATAAAGCGTGTTTCATTGGGTCGTGCAACGAGCTCTATCAATTTTGTACATGATACTTTTGTCACCCCTTGGGTTGTTTGTCCAAGTAATTAACAATTGGATGGTATATCGTTTAGCCCAATCATGTCAGGAAATTCGGCAAAATCTTGTATGTTTGCAACACATTGTTCTGATTGGTGTAGGATATCACTGAAGTTCCCCTCCAAAATCCAAAGATGCTTTCCTCAAGTTCTTGCTAATAAACTTCAAGGACCTTCCAACTCATTTATACAAAATCGTCAAGGACCAATTTTACCTGTATTATTGTTTTTGATCTATATTTAGTTAATTTTTCTTTACCCCTAAATCCAATCAAATTCTATTTTCTAAAATCAGAATTGAATACTAGTTTTGGGTATTAATCGAATTCAGCACTAAATCCTTGTGTATTGTGTATTTGACACTCCACTTACACCTCACTACTTGAAATCGAATGGTATGTATAATTGTGGAGCATAGGAAGAATCATTTCTCCCACCATGTCAATTATGTTGGTGTCGAGAGTTTAGGTGAAAATATTGTTCGTAGTTTTATTTAGTAATTATAAATATATATAGCATATGCAACTAATTCTTTGTTAGTTTTTCATGTTCAGATTTTATTTTTCTGATTAAATTTATCAGCATCAAGAATGATAGCGATCAGGTCTTTGAAGAGCGAGATCTCTTTATGTCATATTATGTATCAAATTTGGTGTCTCAATTTCAAAAACACCCTGCATTTTGCGAAAAAAGGAGGAAATACTGAACTAGTCTGGATTTGAGAGCACATTTGGAGTACTAGTGTTAGAAAGACAATTTTTCCATTTTACAAAGATCTGATGCATCTGTTATGAAGATATTACTATTTTTCTTAGCTCTGTTGTTTCTTTAGAAAGGTGTTCCTTCTAGAATCTAAACTACCATCTGTCTAAGAAAGATTTGTCTGAACTTATTAATATGTTATGGCTAAAACATTTCTTCTGAAGCTTAGATATTGACCTGAGAGTAATTCAATAAATTCTTTGGATCATTATTTCTGGTGTAAGTTTCCATTAATTTAAGAGTATTTTGATGATAATAATAATAATCATTTTAATATAAATGTCCAAAAATTAGGATGTTTTATTTATTAAGTTCAGTAATCACGGCCAATTTTATAAAATCGTAATTAGTTTTATAAAATTCTAAACTATTATAAGTAGGCTAGAGTTGTATGCGAAGATCATGGTTGAAAACATGAAATGATACGCCTACGTTCTTGTACTTCGAGAAAATGGCATGTCATTTATTCTTCCAATACGACATTACTATATAGATGAAACTTTAGTATAGGTGTTTGACTTTGTTGAACTTTTTTATTAGATACATGCGTTGAGTAATGTCAAAATTACTTGAGGTAGTTCTTAAGTCTTTGTATAGCGGGGCAGATTTTTCACGAGCATACCAACTTGAAAAGATTCTATCAAATTCATTCATTCAGTTCTTAATTCATGCAAAATGCACTGCACCCGATGTACTTGTTACATTTATGGGTTTGAATCGACCATCTTGATATTAAACACCGATCATGAACTTATTTGTTCTAGTTTCTTCGGTCTTATATTTCTTTTTAGACGATTTGCACCGATGTACTTGTTACATTATGGGTTTGAGTCGACCATATTGATATTCCACACCGATCATGAACTTCTTTGGTCTAGTTTCTTCGGTCTTATATTTCTTTTTAGACGATTTTCATAATTGCTAGGAAGTTGTTATTGTGTCGTACACGTTATACAGTGAATTATTTAAACAATTCAACTTCCAAATGTCTACTGCATTGTTGGTTTCAGCATTTGGATTAGATCCCATTTCTTGTAAAACTTCTATCCGGAATTTTTATGAGCTTGGAGTGGTCAGATAGACTAATATCTTTGGTTGTCATCTCTTATATTCGCAACCATTGAATATTCCTAGACCTATCAACATGTCCAAACGGTGTTGATACACGTACACAAACTTTAATTCTTGTCGTGTTACCCGTCTTAAGTTGCTTTTCATTTTGTTTAATTTCTTTTTCCATATCCTATTTAAAGAACAGTTTGACGTTAGTTAAGAAAGTATGTTGTTCCCAGTTACATATAGTTAAACGAGAAAATATCCTGGTGGATAGCCAACTAATCAAGAATTTGAGTGATCAAGGTTTCAAAAGTGAAAAATAAGTACCCAATTTTAATTTTATGTCTTCCGTTAGTAACTACCGTTACTTTTGACGTTACTTAGCCATGTGGCGATTGCATTATTTCTTCCGTTAGTACACATGGATTTCAAAATTTGACAAATAAGTGCTCAAGTTTTTGAAAAATATTTAAAAACGTTGGCACTTATTTGTCAAATTTTGAAATACTTGGTAAATAACGGAAGCGCCACGCGATCGTCACGTGGTAGTTAACGTCTAAAGTAACGATGGGTACTAACGGAAGACATAAACGAAAGCTTGGTACTTATTTGTTACTTTTGAAACCTTGTGAGTATCCATGGGTGTATTTCCAATACTTAAATCCATAAACGGAATTAGATAAAAAGTAGTAGAATTTTATACTTCCTCTTACTGTACACATACAAAATAATTGTAATTAATGTGAGTCGTAAATATCTTAAACTGTTAGGAACTATTTTGTATAACCTGTAAACTCTAGGAATATATCAATGACATAAAAATAGAAGAATTAAAAAATGACTTCTTGAGACTCGAATTGAATCGATATCTTTAATGTTTTTTAGCCACGTAGTTGTGTTTTACATAATTTTTCTACAACCTCCAAGATATAAATACAACTATCTATCAAATTGACACTCAATTTCGTATGATTTTTGAGATCTCAACATTGCTGCAAAATCTCTCTTTCTCATTATTATTGATATTGTTTAGAAAACTCGATGATTGAAAAATAGTTTATTAGTCATGTATTTATAGTTACAAGATGCCTATTAAGAGTAGACCAAAAATTCACAATTTAGGGGTTGGTACCGCTCATAAAAGATACCATGAAAGAAATGGTCTTCGTTATTTTTTCATATTCAGAAAGCTAGTTGTTTTTATTAAGAAAATTATTTTCAAATTTTTTATCACTTTAAGAACTCAATTTCTCATTAAATATTACCATTTTGGCCATATATTAATTATTCTTAATCTTTCAAATAGAAGTTACAATTTTAGTTTATATCCGAATTATTTCGAGATACATAAATAAAAGTTATGTTGATATTAAGCTAACCATTTACCCATTTACCAATTTTCCAATATTTATGCATATCTAGTCTGATTTTATTTGTAAGAAACTAAGATTAGGAGTAGCTAGAGGTATTAGTGAATTCCATACGAATATATTTAATAAGAATACAATTTATCCATGAAATTTACTACAGAATTTAAGTTACATAATTTGTAGTCTAAAGTATGAACTTTACATAATATTAGGGATTTTTAAAGTTTTGAGATAAATCCAATACCATGTAAAGATAACATTTACGAATTCTTGAAAACAAACAATGGTGGACAATCGTGAAAAGTTTGTAGGATAAACATAACTAAAAGATCCTAATATAGATTCATATTCTAATTCCAACTTGTAATGTATTCATGATGATCCTTGATGGTCAGTCCATTGTTACACTTGAATATATAAAATTTCAAATGAGCCCCATACTCAATTACTCCCTTTCACATTCAAGAATTCTGATTTATAACAATAGTTGATACTTCATAGTAACTAAATCTTGGGACCTTAAGAATTGTTTGATTATGCATTCTGCTAGACTTTGCAACATGAGTAATGGCTGCTTCCATGGTATACTACAATCATTTATTCTCTACTAATAATTTTTTAAAATCGATTTAATGAAAAAACTATCTTTTTTTAAGACTTAAATTGAAATGAAACATGAAAATCATTTTTACATCTGAAATCAATAACAAACTATCAGACTAAATTCATTGTTCTTTCCGATGAATAAAAGAGAAGAGTGAATAATTTCATTAACTTTATTATATATGTTGTGCCTTGTCCGACATATAATTTATTAAAGACATATAGTGTTTAAGCGATTCACCAAAATAAAGATTGTGAGATCTGAGATGATGAAACATTGGTTGAATTAAAATGTTCGTGATGTACCTGGAATGAGGGCGATTGGAATCATATTGAAGACAAATTTAAGTTTCAATCCCAATATTTAAAAATAGTCATCCACTAGAGATTTCGAGGTTAAACAACTTAGACTAGGTTCGATGCATGGTGTGTTTCAAAACATCAGTATACCGAAATATTTGAAGCAGGAAATTTCAAATTTGAATTTTTACTTTTAAAATGCTCAAAAAAGGGGGGAGGATGACACAAAAAAAAAAAGGCGGGATATTATAATGGGTATAAATATAATCACACGCCCTCTCATTTCTCAATATTCACTTCTCACTACGCCCACATCCACTTTACTGGAAACTTTTGTCAAATATGGTCCCTGAGAAGAGAAACAAGAGAAAGAGGAGCAGTAATGCAGATTCCATTTTTCTTCCTGACGATATTTTAAATATTATACTCCTTTTGTTGCCTGCAGATATTCTGTACAACGTAATGAGGTTAGTCTGTAAGCGCTGGAACAACCTAATCCAATCCCCTACTTTTATCTCAAGTCATCTTGAAAAACACTCAACTACCAACGCCCTATTAATACACCATTACTGGATCAGTGGATTTGTTTTAAAACCAAGGTCTCATGGCCGTGTTTTAGAGGTGAAGAATCTTAACTTCCAGTTTGTTCAAAAAGTATGGGCTAGTTGTAATGGCTTACTCTTTGTAATTGGTCCTATACAGCGTTCTTTAAATTGTCCCTCTTATATTGTAAATCCTCTTACAAAACATTATCTTCCCTTACCTTTATTTCCATATTTCCTTGGAAGATATTTTTGTTGTTTTGCATATGCGGCTGCTTCTAGGGTATACAAAGTGATGCATTTCACAGACGAGGAATCCAAATGTTTAATATTAACTGTTGGTGTTGATAGAGCATGGAGAAAAGTTGATTCTATAAGTCAGTTAAGTGGCCATACTATGAAAGTCTTGATGTCCACATATGGAAATCGTCTTACTCTAAGAGGTTTTGTCTATTGGGTATGTCACTCAGTCCCATTTATCCTTTATTTTGACATTGAAAAAGAAACTTTTGGTGAGATTCCCCTTTCTACTCAATTCAAATTAAGTTCTTGTATGTATGGTCTATTTGCAATGGAGAGTTCTCTTTGCTTGTGGCGGCTAACTGAGGCTGGAAAACATTTATATGAATTTTGGTTGTTGAAGGATCCAGAAACTGGACATGGACAATGGGAAAAACTGCTAATTGTAAAGGGTCAAAAGCGTTTACAGCCCTCGAAATTCAAGCCAATTGGCTGGTTGCGAAGCATGGAGTTATTGGTGCTCCGCGGAATTAAAGAAATCATGGTCTACAATGTTGTTACTGGAAAAATCCATCAAACTAAACACATGAAATCAACTAAAATTCCATACTTTCAATTTTACTCTTAACCTCATGTAGACAGTTTGGTTTCCTTAAAAAATTTATCCTTACTTATGACGGATCCACATTCGAGCCGAGACAATGTCTATTCCAAGGAGAATATGAAGGCTGAATTCGATGAGTTCAAGGAACCAACTATGTGACCTTAAGTGTGTAATTTTACTCTTGTGTAGTTGATGTTTTATTGAGAGGGACTATGTCTTTGTTTCTTGTAACCCTATCAAAATTTTAATTATACGATCAGAGTATAGGAAGCACTTTAACTTTCTTCTTAATTGTAAAATTTTATTGAATCAGGACCTTCAGTCCATCTGTTTTTGGCATCTCAAATCCTACCAATTTGGTTTTTGGACCTTTTTTTGTTGGTAGTTAAATTATATAAAGGGTTGGTTTTGTCATCCAATATTGCTTTTCTTTATCCCAGAATTCAGCAAGCTTCGATTTTACCTGATTGATCTCATCCGGAATCTCATCCTCCCAGGGCAAGTTGGTTAATTCAGAAAGCTCCCCTTTGAGATTCAATCATTGCTTTGTGATTTTGGGGAGTTTATTTTCCTGCAACACAGAAAGTTTAATTGTGATCCTATCTAATTTGTAGAATAAAGCGTGTTTCATTGGGTCGTGCAACGAGCTCTATCAATTTTGTACATGATACTTTTGTCACCCCTTGGGTTGTTTGTCCAAGTAATTAACAATTGGATGGTATATCGTTTAGCCCAATCATGTCAGGAAATTCGGCAAAATCTTGTATGTTTGCAACACATTGTTCTGATTGGTGTAGGATATCACTGAAGTTCCCCTCCAAAATCCAAAGATGCTTTCCTCAAGTTCTTGCTAATAAACTTCAAGGACCTTCCAACTCATTTATACAAAATCGTCAAGGACCAATTTTACCTGTATTATGGTTTTTGATCTATATTTAGTTAATTTTTCTTTACCCCTAAATCCAATCAAATTCTATTTTCTAAAATCAGAATTGAATACTAGTTTTGGGTATTAATCGAATTCAGCACTAAATCCTTGTGTATTGTGTATTTGACACTCCACTTACACCTCAGTACTTGAAATCGAATGATATGTATAATTGTGGAGCATAGGAAGAATCATTTCTCCCACCATGTCAATTATGTTGGTGTCGAGAGTTTAGGTGAAAATATTGTTCGTAGTTTTATTTAGTAATTATAAATATATATAGCATATGCAACTAATTCTTTGTTAGTTTTTCATGTTCAGATTTTATTTTTCTGATTAAATTTATCAGCATCAAGAATGATAGCGATCAGGTCTTTGAAGAGCGAGATCTCTTTATGTCATATTATGTACCAAATTTGGTGTCTCAATTTCAAAAACACCCTGCATTTTGCGAAAAAAGGAGGAAAAGGGATAATACTGAACTAGTCTGGATTTGAGAGCACATTTGGAGTACTAGTGTTAGAAAGACAATTTTTCCATTTTACAAAGATCTGAT
Source organism: Nemophila menziesii (assembly GCA_029959085.1). Classification (NCBI taxonomy): domain Eukaryota; kingdom Viridiplantae; phylum Streptophyta; class Magnoliopsida; order Boraginales; family Hydrophyllaceae; genus Nemophila; species Nemophila menziesii. Next base: position 1,341,241 of record JARWIR010000074.1, on the reverse strand, counting down.
GCATCTGTTATGAAGATATTACTATTTTTCTTAGCTCTGTTGTTTCTTTAGAAAGGTGTTCCTTCTAGAATCTAAACTACCATCTGTCTAAGAAAGATTTGTCTGAACTTATTAATATGTTATGGCTAAAACATTCCTTCTGAAGCTTAGATATTGACCTGAGAGTAATTCAATAAATTCTTTGGATCATTATTTCTGGTGTAAGTTTCCATTAATTTAAGAGTATTTTGATGATAATAATAATAATCATTTTAATATAAATGTCCTAAAATTAGGATGTTTTATTTATTAAGTTCAGTAATCACGGCCAATTTTATAAAATCGTAATTAGTTTTATAAAATTCTAAACTATTATAAGTAGGCTAGAGTTGTATGTGAAGATCATGGTTGAAAACATGAAATGATACGCATACGTTCTTGTACTTCGAGAAAATGGCATGTCATTTATTCTTCCAATACGACATTACTATATAGATGAAACTTTAGTATAGGTGTTTGACTTTGTTGAACTTTTTTATTAGATACATGCGTTGAGTAATGTCAAAATTACTTGAGGTAGTTCTTAAGTCTTTGTATAGCGGGGCAGATTTTTCACGAGCATACCAACTTGAAAAGATTCTATCAAGTTCATTCATTCAGTTCTTAATTCATGCAAAATGCACTGCACCCGATGTACTTGTTACATTTATGGGTTTGAATCGACCATCTTGATATTAAACACCGATCATGAACTTATTTGTTCTAGTTTCTTCGGTCTTATATTTCTTTTTAGACGATTTGCACCGATGTACTTGTTACATTATGGGTTTGAGTAGACCATATAGATATTCCACACCGATCATGAACTTCTTTGGTCTAGTTTCTTCGGTCTTATATTTCTTTTTAGACGATTTTCATAATTGCTAGGAAGTTGTTATTGTGTCGTACACGTTATACAGTGAATTATTTAAACAATTCAACTTCCAAATGTCTACTGCATTGTTGGTTTCAGCATTTGGATTTGATCCCATTTCTTGTAAAACTTCTATCGAAATTTTTATGAGCTTGGAGTGGTCAGATAGACTAATATCTTTGGTTGTCATCTCTTATTCGCAAGCATTGAATATTCCTAGACCTATCAACATGTCCAAACGGTGTTGATACACGTACACAAACTTTAATTCTTGTCGTGTTACCCGTCTTAAGTTGCTTTTCATTTTGTTTAATTTCTTTTTCCATATCCTATTTAAAGAACAGTTTGAAGTTAGTTAAGAAAGTATGTTGTTCCCAGTTACATATAGTTAAACGAGAAAATATCCTGGTGGATAGCCAACTAATCAAGAATTTGAGTGATCAAGGTTTCAAAAGTGAAAAATAAGTACCCAATTTTAATTTTATGTCTTCCATTAGTAACTACCGTTACTTTTGACGTTACTTAGCCATGTGGCGATTGCATTATTTCTTCCGTTAGTACACATGGATTTCAAAATTTGACAAATAAGTGCTCAAGTTTTGAAAAATATTTAAAAACGTTGGCACTTATTTGTCAAATTTTGAAATACTTGGTAAATAACGGAAGCGCCACGCGATCGTCACGTGGTAGTTAACGTCTAAAGTAACGATGGGTACTAACGGAAGACATAAACGAAAGCTTGGTACTTATTTGTTACTTTTGAAACCTTGTGGGTATCCACGGGTGTATTTCCAATACTTAAATCCATAAACAGAATTAGATAAAAAGTAGTAGAATTTTATACTTCCTGTTACTGTATACATACAAAATAATTGTAATTAATGTGAGTCGTAAATATATTAAACTGTTAGGAACTATTTTGTATAACCTGTAAACTCTAGGAATATATCAATGACATAAAAATAGAAGAATTAAAAAATGACTTCTTGAGACTCGAATTGAATCGATATCTTTAATGTTTTTTAGCCACGTAGTTGTGTTTTACATAATTATTCTACAACCTCCAAGATATAAATACAACTATCTATCAAATTGACACTCAATTTCGTATGATTTTTTAGATCTCAACATTGCTGCAAAATCTTTCTTTCTCATTTTTATTGATATTGTTTAGAAAACTCGATGATTGAAAAATAGTTTATTAGTCATGTATTTATAGTTACAAGATGCCTATTAAGAGTAGACCAAAAATTCACAATTTAGGGGTTGGTACCGCTCATAAAAGATACCATGAAAGAAATGGTCTTCGTTATTTTTTCATATTCAGAAAGCTAGTTGTTTGTATTAAAAAAAATATTTTCAAATTTTTTATCACTTTAAGAACTCAATTTCTAATTAAATATTACCATTTTGGCCATATATTAATTATTCTTAATCTTTCAAATAGAAGTTACAATTTTAGTTTATATCCGAATTATTTCAAGATACATAAATAAAAGTTATGTTGATATTAAGCTAACCATTTACCCATTTACCAATTTTCCAATATTTATGCATATCTAGTCTGGTTTTATTTGTAAGAAACTAAGATTAGGAGTAGCTAGAGGTATTAGTGAATTCCATACAAATATATTTAATAAGAATACAATTTATCCATGAAATTTACTACAGAATTTAAGTTACATAATTTGTAGTCTAAAGTATGAACATTACATAATATTAGGGATTTTTAAAGTTTTGAGATAAATCCATTACCATGTAAAGATAACATTTACGAATTCTTGAAAACAAACAATGGTGGACAACCGTGAAAAGTTTGTAGGATAAACATAACTAAAAGATCCTAATATAGATTCATCTTCTCATTCCAACTTGTAATGTATTCATGATGATCCTTGATGGTCAGTCCATTGTTACACTTGAATATATAAAATTTCAAATGAGCCCCATACTCAATTACTCCCTTTCACATTCAAGAATTTTGATTTATAACAATAGTTGTTACTTGATAGTAACTAAATCTTGGGACCTTAAGAATTGTTTGATTATGCATTCTGCTAGACTTTGCAACATGAGTAATGGCTGCTTCCATGGTATACTACAATCATTTATTCTCTACTAATAATTTTTTAAAATTGATTTAATGAAAAAACTATCTTTTTTTAAGACTTCCATTGAAATGAAACATGAAAATCATTTTTACATCTGAAATCAATAACAAACTATCAGACTAAATTCATTGTTCTTTCCGATGAATAAAAGAGAAGAGTGAATAATTTCATTAACTTTATTATATATGTTGTGCCTTGTCCGACATATAATTTATTAAAGACATATAGTGTTTAAGCGATTCACCAAAATAAAGATTGTGAGATCTGAGATGATGAAACATTGATTGAATTAAAATGTTCGTGATGTACCTGGAATGAGGGCGATTGGAATCATACTGAAGACAAATTTAAGTTTCAATCCCAATATTTAAAAATAGTCATCCACTAAAGATTTCGAGGTTAAACAACTTAGACTAGGTTCGATGCATGGTGTGTTTCAAAACATCAGTATACCGAGATATTTGAAGCAGGAAATTTCAAATTTGAATTTTTACTTTTAAAATGCTCAAAAAAGGGGGGAGGATGACACAAAAAAAAAAAGGCGGGATATTATAATGGGTATAAATATAATCACACGCCCTCTCATTTCTCAATATTCACTTCTCACTACGCCCACATCCACTTTACTGGAAACTTTTGTCAAATATGGTCCCTGAGAAGAGAAACAAGAGAAAGAGGAGCAGTAATGCAGATTCCATTTTTCTTCCTGACGATATTTTAAATATTATACTCCTTTTGTTGCCTGCAGATATTCTGTACAACGTAATGAGGTTAGTCTGTAAGCGCTGGAACAACCTAATCCAATCCCCTACTTTTATTTCAAGTCATCTTGAAAAACACTCAACTACCAACGCCCTATTAATACACCATTACTGGATCAGTGGATTTGTTTTAAAACCAAGGTCTCATGGCCGTGTTTTAGAGGTGAAGAATCTTAACTTCCAGTTTGTTCAAAAAGTATGGGCTAGTTGTAATGGCTTACTCTTTGTAATTGGTCCTATACAGCGTTCTTTAAATTGCCCCTCTTATATTGTAAATCCTCTTACAAAACATTATCTTCCCTTACCTTTATTTCCATATTTCCTTGGAAGATATTTTTGTTGTTTTGCATATGCGGCTGCTTCTAGGGTATACAAAGTGATGCATTTCACAGACGAGGAATCCAAATGTTTAATATTAACTGTTGGTGTTGATAGAGCATGGAGAAAAGTTGATTCTATAAGTCAGTTAAGTGGCCATACTATGAAAGTCTTGATGTCCACATATGGCAATCGTCTTACTCTAAGAGGTTTTGTCTATTGGTTATGTCACTCAGTCCCATTTATCCTTTATTTTGACATTGAAAAAGAAACTTTTGGTGAGATTCCCCTTTCTACTCAATTCAAATTAAGTTCTTGTATGTATGGTCTATTTGCAATGGAGAGTTCTCTTTGCTTGTGGCTGCTAACGGAGGCTGGAAAACATTTATATGAATTTTGGTTGTTGAAGGATCCAGAAACTGGACATGGACAATGGGAAAAACTGCTCAATGTAAAGGGTCAAAAGCGTTTACAGCCCTCGAAATTCAAGCCAATTGGCTGGTTGCGAAGCATGGAGTTATTGGTGTTCCGCGGAATTAAAGAAATCATGGTCTACAATGTTGTTACTGGAAAAATCCATCAAACTGAACACATGAAATCAACTAAAATTCCTTACTTTCAATTTTACTCTCAACCTCATGTAGACAGCTTGGTTTCCTTAAAAAAATTATCGTTACTTATGACGGATGGACGTCCAAATACGAGCCACAACAATGTCTATTCCAAGGAGAATATGAAGGCTGAATTCGATGAGTTCAAGGAACCAACTATGTGACCTTTAGTGTGTAATTTTACTCTTGTGTAGTTGATGTTTTATTGAGAGGGACTATGTCTTTGTTTCTTGTAACCCTATCAAAATTTTATTTATACGAAAAAAGTATAGGAAACACTTTAGCTTTCTTCTTAGCTTATTCAAATTTCTTCTTAATTGTAAAATTTAAATGACCTTCAGTCCATCTGTTTTTGGCATCTCGAATCCTACGAATTTGGTTTTTGGACCTTCTTTTGCTGGTGGTTAAATTATCTAAATGAGTGGTTTTGTCATTCAATATTGCTTTTCTTTATCTCAGAATTCAGCTAGCTTCGATTTTACCTGATTGATCTCATTTGGAATCTCATCCTCCCAGGGCTAGTTGGTTAATGCAGAAAGCTCCCCTTTGAGACACAATCATTGCTTTGTGGTTGGGGGAGTTTATTTTCCTGCTACACAGAAAGTTTAATTGTGATCAGATCTAATTTGTAGAATAAAAAGGGTGTTCCATTGGTCGTACAACGAGCTCTATCAATTTTGTACATGATACTTTTGTCAGCCCTTGGGTAGTTTGTCCAAGTAAATAACCTTGGCCAGTATATTGTTTAGCCCAATCATTTCAAGAAATTCGACAAAATCTTATATGTTTGCACCAGATTGTTCTGATTGGTGTTGGATATCACTGAAGTTCCCGTCCAAAATGCAAGAGATGATTTTCTCAAGTTCTCACTAATAAACTTGAAGGACATTCCAGCCTCATTTATACAAAATCGTCAAGGAGCAATTTTACCTGTATTATGGATTTTGATTTATATTTAGTTAAATTTTTTCTTAACCCCGAAATTCCAAACAAACACTATTTTCTAAAAATCAGAATTGAATACTAGATTTGGTTATTAGTCGAATTCAGCACTAGAACCTTGTGAATTTGACACTCCACTTACACCTCAGTACTTGAAATGGAATGATATGTATGCTTTTGGAGCATAGGAAGAATCATTTCTCCCACCATGTCATTGGTGTTGTTGTTGGGAGTTTAGGTAAAAATATTGTTCGTAGTTGTATTTAGTAATTATTATAATTATATATGGCATATGCTACTAATTTCTTGTAAGTAGTTTTTCATGTTCAAGTTTTATTTTCCTAATTAAATTTATAAACACGAAGAATGATGGCGATCAGTACTTTGAAGAGCAAGGTCGTTTTATGTCATACTATATACCAACTTTGGTGTCTCAATTTCAAAAACACCCTACATTTTGTGCAAGATGAATCAACTTTCCAGAATAATACGAGAATCCCCAAGAGAATTTAAGGTGATTTATAAAGGTGAGGGATTCTAATTACTTTAAATGTGTCAATGAATTGTAGATGATATTATATGGGCATATCCCGAGAACCCACTCTAGGGATTGTCTTAACTCTATTGCCATCTTGTTCTACCGGTCTTCGGACAGGAAAATGCGAGTTTTGGTTGAAAATTTCCACGAAACAAGAAAGTTGCAAAAGGAAAATAATATATCAAAAGGACTGTAGAGGCAGGAATTGAATTGGAAAGTTATCTAGATCCACAAGCACAATTGACATTTTTCTTAATTAATTTGACTAATGATATAATTAATGCTAAAAACCTTGATTCTATATGCTCAATCCAGAATCCAATGCCCCGACAAAGACCTCTTGAAGAATAGCCTTTGCAGGTTCAAAATCTATATATCCCATTAATGAATCTGTTTTATTTTTTTCCCAAATTAGTTAATTTTTATTCTTGCAAAGTTAATTATAATGGTGCCTATGTTTGTTAATATGATTTATAATAGATATGTCTTCGCAGAGTACTTCATATCAATGGTTGCTAGGTTTTTTTTGGTAATACTCTACATATATGTATTGGTTAGGAAACTATCTGAACCTTCTTAGCTGTTATTAGAGGTGGAAGGGGGATAATATTGAACTAGTATGGATTTAACTACACATGTGAATTAGTGTTAGAAAGACAACTAAGTCGTCTAACAATATTCAAAATCTGATGCATCTGTGATGTAGATATTACTATTTGTCTTAGTCTGTTGGTTCTCCAGAGCTAAGACGAATAGTAACTACCATCGGCCTAGCTAAGAAAGATTTGTCCGAACCTCGTAATCATACTTTATTGCTAAATTTGAAATATTCCTTCTAAAGCTTTGATATTGACCTAAGAGTGATTCTACTGAATCTTTGGATCATAATTTTTGGTTAATGTTCAAGTCGTCATTCTCCAAACTAAGTTTCCATTAACTTAAGAGTAGTTTGATGATAATAATGATCATTTTAATGTAAATGTTCTCGAAACTAAGTTTCCATTAATTTAAGAGTAATTTGATGATAATAACAATCCTTTTAATGTATGTAAATTTTCTAAAATTAGGGTGTTTTATTTATTAAGTTCAATAATCATGACTAATTTTATAAATTGTGCACAACATGCCTGAAAACATGAGAATTTATGCCTACATTTTTGTACTTCAAGAAAATGGCATATGTCATTAATTCATCCATTACGCATTACTAAATATATGAAACTTTAGTATAGGTGTTTGACTTTTTTGATTTTTTTTATTACATACATGTGTTGAGTAATATTCGGTTGGATATAATAAAATGCATGAACCTATCTTTCTAACCATCTCTTGAGAATGGTAAGAGTTGTCCGAAAATACAAAACTTTAGACTCTTTGTAAATAATTTGTACATCTTAAATATTGGGTTCATGTATTTATAATTAATGTATAAAGACTAAAGAGGCATTCACTATTATAATTAGCGGCGTAGTTTGCATATTGTTATTCATGCAAAACAAAACAAGAAACAAAAAAATAATAATAAACAAAATTATTTTTGTAATCTTTTATCTATAAAAAATTTTCAGCACCCAACATAAATTGGTATTAAAGTTTGGTTATGAAATTACCCGTGGTAAACAACATTTACAGAAAAAATTGATATTCCAGATTTCGATTTCGTTGGTGACCATTTCAATATTTTGGATTATCACAAATTTTGTATCTAAAGGTTTGTAGATTTTGGTTGAAAAAATGAAAAGTCTGAGAATACGACAAATCTCAATTAGTCTAAAACTCCTTCAAACCAAATACTTTTGGATTGAAGGAGTTTTGAAATCAAAAAACTGCTTAACTTTTAGAAACTAGTACAGAGAGAATAGAAGATAATAGCGTATGTTTTTTTTTTCTAAAAAACTAATTTTCTGACACCCAAAAACTATATAATCATTTTATATTTATAATGACTAATTGGGCTTGTAGCTCACAGGTCAAGACTTGAGCTATCTATGTCCAGATTTATTGTGCTCTCTTTAGTCTCTTTAATTTTAGTCCAACCTAATATTTACTATATTAATTCTTGCTAATAAATTATTATACAAATATTCTAATTTTATATTTATTTATTATTTATCATCCAATAATAAAGATAAAATTAATAATATAAACAAGATCAATGTACTCATTAGTATGTGATTACGTGGGTTCATCGTTAAACTGGTAATAATTAAATTAATTAAGTACTAATCGAGGTTGGCATCTTACAACACTCCTCAATGATCGCATAACATGAAATAACTATGTACGAAAAATCCGATAAAGGATCATGCATATAATCCCTCTATTTTTACAGCTCCCGATCATCATGTGATATGGTATAAATGTCAAATACCATTAGGCAATCAACTACGTTTCACGTCGATTATCAACGATTGACAAATGACCAAAGAAACACATTTCCTCATTCATTCTATCACCTTGTCCAAGGATTTGATACAATCGTTATAATCATATGACATCGTAGACCTCAAACTCTTAACTAGAATTAATAGGTTCCATCTTGGATCATCCCTAGGAACACATATACTTAGCTAAGTCCAATATTGTTTCGAATAGTATTTTGACACACTAGTAGTCAAGTATCTAAGCACAACAAGCACATACACAACTATAGCGATGATCACAGACCAAAGGATTAAAAACATAAAATTATTTATAGAGATTAACCCACATGATAGTTCAAGGTACTTACCCATTAGGAATCTCTACATTTAGTGGCTTCAATAATCACATCTCTATGTGAATTATTAATGAACCTAACTCGGTAAACGAGGACCACCGATATTTATCCTATAAATACTCATTAGGTACATATTAATCCATCTAGATTGTCTTGGTCCTAACTCGATGATCCTACGATAAAGAATAAGTTTTGATTGAGTTTTATGAGCTAGACTCTCATCATCATAACTCCTTATAATTTCTAATTTGTAACTTAATCAAGAATTCGACTTTATGGTGTGTAGAAAAACACCATAATTATAATTGTTTGTCATAAATTCAAGGAAACAATTCTTTTAATAAATACTGTAGAGATAACTAGTATTGTGTATGATAAACAATTGTTCAATTTATTGCAAGACGATCGGGGTTAGGGAATAATTCCAACACTCTAAAATATTTTTTGTAGCCATAAAATTTTATTTGATCGGATACACACCTTCTTCTCCTAGATTATTTTCTATAGTTGAGTCTTCATATCTAATTATAAGTGGAGATGGTACCCTTCATGTTTTCTTATATAACCGATCTCAACTTTCTTGGTTTCCCACCATATTAAATTCAAAATTTCCAATTTCTTCACTTTGGAGGTCCGATATCTTTTGCTTCTGAGCCTTCTTTATCAAGTAACAGTTTGGCACTGACAATGGTTTAAGGTCCCATGCCTCTATTTTTCAAGTTCAATCTCGATTGGTGTTTGATATTCCGGTTTGTGGCATCTTTAATGTCTAGACTTTGGTTTCTTACAATACTCGCTCAATTGTCTATTCTCGACTGTCAAGTTTTCAACTCTTCATAGGTCTGGTGACCCTGATTCTGCATCATCACCATATCTAATATGAACCTATAAGACATACACAATTTCTGCATTTCTCATTACATCAAGACGTTCAGTACTCAATGCTTTATCAAGAACCTCATCAATCTAAATATTTTCTTTAGGGTAACTAATTTTATAGGTAATCCTAGATAACATTAGGGATGATAAGAGCATATTGTGTGGGAATAATAATATATTCGCTTCTCAACCATTAGAATTGGTGTCGTCTTGATTCTGAGGGGCTTTGGTAATGATGTTCATTAACCTTCCTTGCTTAACGATTCCTTCAGACCTATTTTTTTCATACAAAAAATTACCAATTATGGTGTTGTTCTCTACTTTCTTGGAATAGAACATGGTCATCATCTTCTAGTTGTGCATTATAACCCTGTCTTTTGTCTTAGGACTAACATATATGTTTGCGTGACCTTTTTTATTTTATTTAGCTTGCTCCATTTCTAATGATCTAACCTCTAGAATTATATCAACTTCTCTCACATCCTTCATCTTAATCTTGTAAGATAAGAATATCATCTACATAGAAACATGTTATAACATAATTTCCTCCTATTAATCTAGAGTAAACACATGAATACAAAGTTTTGATTAAACAACTATCCTTAACAAATGTGATATCTAGTTACTCATATAATTTCTTGAGTGCATATCTGAACTAGACAAAAATTTTAAATCGTACATTGATTTTTTTAGCTTATACAATCTGTTATCATAATTGGAGGATATAAATTACACAGGTTATTCCATATAAGATCTCTTCATCTATATATGGATCCAAAACTTCTATCTTAACATCTATCCACCATATTACAAATTTATGATGACATTCTAGAAAATAAGGCTTTATAGTATAGCTATCTTCGTTATAGGGGGAATATGTGTCAAAGTATCTTGCCTTATCTTGCATAAACTTAGAATTACAAGCCTAGTTTAGAATTTTTGAATTAAACAATTAGGTTTCACTTTCTTCTTAAAGAATCTAGTTACAACCAATTGGAAAATTGGTTTGATATTAGGTGTGGTTGACATAATAGATTATAGTTCAGTATTAATGTCCTCTTCAAAAAACTGATATCTATTGATTAAATAGTCGCATCATACATCTTAGCATCTTCCACAATAAGAAGACAGGATACTATCTTTTCACTTAACATATCTATGGGGAGACCCTTAGGCATAAGTTATGAAGGTAGTTATAAAATTTAGTCCAAAGTTGGACTCTATTTAAGTCTCTTACTTCTTCAACTATGTTCAGGGATAATATTAGGATTAGAGAAGTAGTCAATTATGACTAATAGGCATATCAACACTAGCATGAAAGTTATTATCGATAAGCATTAGACCATGTAAATAAGAATTGATATCTATATATTTTTTCATATAAAATATGGGTCCAAAGAATTCTAGAGATTCATAAATTCGATTATCATCTAAATAAAAAATATACTTTAAGAATACCCAATAAATATATAATATATAATCTAGGGTACGCCTTTAATTCTCTTAACATCTGGTAGCCCTATCCGGTCCTAACTCCTCCACGCTCTAAAAATATTCAAATTAGGTGGAATACATTCCACAGATCATAATTGGTATTATATATAATTTTTATAGGGAAAATTATTAAGATATACTAAGAATAAAAGACTACTTTCCGGCGTGTTCTAAGGTAACCTTGAACTAATAAGCATGTTATTTGTCATTTCTATAACTAATTTTTTGTTCCTTTCAGCTATGATATTTTTTTAAGTGTGTATGATCCCTACTTTCATGAATAATTTACTTTTCTCACAAAATATATCTAAGGAATTCGAACTATATTTTTTACCTCAATCTTACCGAAGTCTCTTAATTTTTTCAATTTTATATTTAAAATAAAATTAATGTTCTAATCTTATATTTTAGGAGATAACTTTTGGTATACCTAACGTAGTTATCTAGGAAAGACATATAATCCATTTTACCTCTTCCAATACAAGTTTTTTTAAACCCCGTCAAAATGCAGTAGGTCAAGTAATTTAGTTTTTTGTAGTGGTTGTTACTATTTTTTACAAGGTTATTATAGTGTTCTTTGATTCTACACATACTTGACTTTTAACAAAATCATCAATATTACCATTAGAAATTAATCCAAGTGACAACCTTTTAATGGAATTGATATTTACATATATTAATCTAACATTCCACATATAAACAGGTTGAACAATATACCTAGAAGTATAAATATTCTTATTAAACAAAACGGTGTCCAATATAAAAAGTCCTCTCTTCAGACATGCTTTCCAAAAAAATTATCATTATTAGTTAGAACTATTTTCCAATCAACAACTAGTTTTCACCCAACTTTGTTAAGTTCCACATGCAATATTTCTAAGCAGTAAGGAACATATTGTGCATAAGTAAAGATTTGGATTTTTTTGAGGTAAATTTTAGAAAGAGAACATTTCCTTGACAAGGACGCGGTGGTTGAATTCTCCATGTAAGAACATTCTCTATAAGAAACCTTCTAGTATTCGTAGAACATGACTTTGTTTAAGAAAGAATATCTTGAAACTTTATATCTTCAAGATCTCCACCAGCAGATTTGAATCAGTCATAACATCATCAATTATACAACATCTTTGATTTGGATGAAATGTTTTTTTACATAACATAGGTGTGGATTTACTGCATGGATGCAACGGTATATAATCTACTAATCAAACATGAGTAGAGAAGGAAAAAAAGTAAATTAAACACTAAAAGAAAATCATTTGTAAAAATGTTTTTTGATCACTAATTTATTTAAAGACACCTTTATTCGACCTTTTTAAATCTTACAAGAATATCTCTAGTCAACAATCAATTAGACTTATCTTGCTTTATATATAATTTATTATCATATAGGGAGATATGCAAATAATATGAGTCATTTAACATTTTATATTGCAATCAATTCCTTTGATCCTGGACCTCATAGGAGTAAAAGGAAAAAAAGGATAAACGAAGAAATATAAAAAACACCAGCCTGGACATGTGTGACCGTTGCAAAAAAATGACAGGGAAATGTGGTGATTTGGAATAGGAAATGACCTAATTTTTAAAATTTAAATTTTAAAAAAGAAAAGAGAGGGAAGAGGAACGCGGGAGATTGAAACGGTATATTCTGCAAAATATAAAACACAACGGTATAAAGATTCAGGTATAAATATAGGGAAAAGGAGACAGCCCTTACCCTACTCACCACACACCCCCTCCGTGAAAACACATTTGTCAATATGGCCCCCCAGAAGAGAAACCAAATCGGTAGTTATAAGAGGAAGAGAAGCAGCAATATTTCATATGTATTCTGTTTTCCTGATGATATTATATATATTATTCTCCTCTGCTTACCTGCAGATGTTCTTTACAATGTAATGAAGTTTGTTTGTAAAGGCTGGCATAAGATAATCCAGTCGCCTACTTTCATTTCTACTCATCTTGAAAAACAATTAACTACCAACTACCTATTAATTCGCCATTCTAGGACCAGTGGGTTTGTTGTTAAACCAAGGTCTCATGGCCGTCTTCTTGACGTGGAGAATATAAACTTCCAGTTCGTTCAAAAAGCTTGGGCGAGTTGTAACGGCTAACTTTTAGTAGATGGTCCTATAGAACGCTCTTCAAATTGCCCCTCTTATGTGGTAAATCCTGTTACAAAACAGTATTTGCCCCTCCCTCTATTTCCATATCCAAGTACAGAATATGCTGCTCACTTTGCATATGCTTCTGCTTCAAGAGTGTACAAGGTGATGAAAAGATGTGATAAATCAAGATTGTTTATATTAACCGTAGGTGTTGATAAAGAATGGAGAAAGGTTGATGAATTAAATGAAACTGCAATGAAAGACATGATGCGCTGCTATTGTTGTCTTACTCAAAGAGGTTTCAAGTATTGGTTATATGAATCATCAATACTCCGTTTTGATATGGAAACTGAAACTTTTGAGAAGATTCCTTTTTCTCATCCATACAGTTTAGATAGTTGTAAATGTGGTTTTCTTGCAACCGAGAATTCTCTTTGCTTATGGGTACAGACGAAGAATCATCGTATGAGAAAGTATTTATTTGAGTTTTTAATACTAAAAGATCCAGAAACTGGACATGGACAATGGGAAAAGGTGCTTGATTTAGATATAGATAGACCAAGTCGTTCACATCCCTTGATGTACAGGCCAATTGGCTGGTTGCGAAATATGGAGTTGTTGGTGTTTCAATCGAAAGAAGAAATCGTGGTTTACAATCTTAATACAGGAAGAGTTCATCAAACAAAAGAAATGAAGAGAACTAAACACCCATATTATGAGAACTTTTACTCAGGAACTCATGTCAACAGCTTGGTTCCCTTGAGCAATTTGTCTTTACTTATGTCAGCTGAGCATCCATATAAGAGCCAAGAAGACGTCTACTCCAAAGAGAATATGAAGCCTGACTTTGAGGAGTTCAAGTATCCATATACCTATTTGCTAAATTATGATTAATTGAAATATATATATATAGATAAGATCATTTCTTGATGTTTTATTGTGGGGTGACTCAAAACACACCATGACTTTCATTCTCGATATTTTAAGAATTTTTGTCTTTAATCTGAGTGAAACACTTTAGCTTCTTCTTCAATTTTTCATCTGTGTTTTAAAGTTACTGGAATTAATCATAACATCCTTGGATTCATATGTAATGCTATTTTCTGGTTTTTTGGGGTAGAGCCTAGCAACTGAATTACTAAAAGAATAAAGCTAATATAGTGTGTGTTAGACACCGTTATTTTGAAGGAGTTAACTAGGATTATTTTCGAAATATTAAATAAGTAACCCATTTATGTACTTTTTATTTTTAATGTTTTGATTAGTACATTGTATACGCTTCTGTCAACAAGGTTTGTGATATTTTCACAGGTTCTCACAGCCACACAAACTGCTGCATTGTGTGGCAGTGCACAATAAATTCATCAAAGCGTCATTTAAATATTCAAATATTTTCAAATATGATTTAAGAACTGCAACGAGGCATTGCACAATAAATTATTCATCAACTCGTCGTCAGTTAAAAATCCGCAAATATGATTTAAGAACTATAACGACAACAACAGGTAAAAGGCGACCTTTTCCGAATGCATTGCCTAAAATTCAATCAAGTGGATGGTTTGGATGTCAATCTAGGCATCTTGGCATCAACAATTTAATGGGTCATCCAACCGGATGTCAAGTCCAACTAATCTATCTCAGGGGTAAAAATGTACATGATGGTATGGTTTTGGGTGGTATAATATCATTACTCTTTTAAAAAAGAGAAGAAGGCTGTGACGTTGAAACAGTAGATTGACAAAAAATTAAAAAATATTAAAAACACAATGGTTAAAGGTTCCTCGTATAAATATAAAGAAAATGAGACAACCCTTACACTCCGCCTCCTTGAAAACGTTCCTCAATATGACCCCCGAGAAGAGAAGCAATAATTTATATACCTTTTGTCTTCATAAAGTTGTTATATATATTATCCTCCTTTGCTTACATGCCGATGTTCTTTTCAATCTAATGAAGTTGGTTTGTCGAAGCTCCAGTCCCCTACAATTATTTCTACCCACCTTGAAAAACACTCAACTACCAAATCTTTACTGTGTTTTAAGTTAAACCAAGGTCTCAAGGCCCTCGACTTCTTTGACGTGAAGAATATAAACTTGCAATTTGTTCAAAATGTTTGGGCAAGTTGAAACGGATTACATATTGTAAATGGTCATATAGTATAGCATTGGCAAAGATGATGGTTACTTTTCATATGCATATGCTTCAAGGGTATACAAAGTCATTTACGGATGTGTCGGATCCAGATTGTATATATTAATGGTAGGTGTGGATAAAGAATGGAGAGCCATGATGCGCTATGGTCCCTACTCAAAGAGTACGTGGTAGTCTTGCTCAAATAGGATACGGTTGTCTTGCTCAAAGAGGATTCGTGTATCGGTTATATGAATTTGTCCCATCAATAATCCGTTTTGACATGGAAACTAAAACTTTTGTGGAGATCTCTTTACTCATCAATTTGATTTAAGAGTTTGTTATTTGGGTCTTCCTGCAACGGAGAGTTCTCTTTGCTCTGGGTGCAGGATTGGATGCGAAGTTTGGAATTTGAGTTTTGGTTGCTGATAGATCCAGAAACTTGACATGGACAATGGGAAAAGCTGTTTGATTTTAATATACTGATTCCAACGTTTTTAGAGTACACGCCAGTACTTGAATGGTTGTGAAGTATTGATTTATTGGTGTTCAGTTCAATATCACAAATCTTTGTTTACAAGTTGAATACAGGAAGAGTCCATCAAAGTGAAGAAATGAAAAGAAATCGAAGACCAATATTTCAAGTACTGCTTTTACTCTGAATCTCATGTCGATAGCTTGGTTCCCTTGAACAACTTGTCTTTGATTATGACAGCTAGAAATCTACAGAAGATACTAGAAGACGTCTACTCCAAAAAGAACATGATGGGGATTTCAAGGAGCCTACACACCATTAATGTATAATTTAAATAATTAAAGGATATTGTGCAGTTGATGTTTTTTGAAGGGAGATTGGGTTCCTTAACACACATACCATTACTGTTGTTTCATTTCTTGTAATATTTTAAGAAATTTTTTTTAGCATTCAATCAAAGTGAAAAAGCACTTTAGCTTCTTATTAAATTTTTCATTTGTCTTATCTAATTACAGGAATTAATCATAACATCCTTGCATGCAATGTAATGCTATTTTACTGTTTTCCGCAAGTAGGTGAATCATTAAAAGCCAAAGGCTAATAACTTGTCTTGATGTTTGCCACCGTGGCCCTTTATTTTCATATATAAAATTATTTAAGTGCTTTAATTTTTTGGCCTTATATATGAAGTTGTTGATATGGTATCTGAGCCTAAATGATCAGATTATTTGAAAGATGATCAGATTATTTGAAAGATGATCATCTTATTGAGCTATTCCATTCTAGCATGACCGCTAGAAAAGTGATCTTAGATTTGTCTAGTGTTTGCAACCACTCATAGACAATGACATTTTCCAACTAGCTGTGGTTGTACGAGTCACGGATCTTTTGAAATGAGAGAAAATGTTGTTGCTTACTGATAGTGATAGTTTGCAGCAAATTTATAGAATATTTTCTACAAAAGGGTCTAAAAGGAAGAGATATAAACTATGCTGAGTGTTTTAATATTTTTAAAATTTTTATTGTTAAATTAACTAATGGTTTGAATTTATTATTTTTTTTATTAATTAATTTGAGGTTTTTATTTTAAAGGGTAAAAGATCTCACAAATGAGACATTGAGTATGTGAATGTTTTTCCTCTCATTCTTGAAGGAATAGTAATATTAGTTTCAATTTCTCTATGCGTATAGCCTTTAGCATCTAGGTAGCACAGTTCCTCCTTAGCTAGCTTAGCGGCATAGACCAGCCTAGCTTTCTAGAATAGCTGGCGGGTCTGATATTTGGTGTCTTACAATTGACTAACTTCTTGGAATAATTAATTCAGGAGCTACTAATCATATTTGTAATTTGAGAATGATAATTAATTCAGGATTTTCTAATCATATTTGTAATTTGTTACATGGTAAATCTGGTAAATAGGAGATTGGTTGAAGGTGAATTGTGCTCGCTCAGAGTCGGCAATGAAATAGAGGTTTGGGCTTGTGCAAAACATAAGTATTTTGTTAAGTTAATTGAACCCGGATATTCGGTCAACCACACTACCTGCAAAGGGTGGTGGCAGTGCACACAGTAAATATATCAAACCGGACACATAAAAATCTAGATCTCTGCCAAAAGAATTTAAGAACTGGTATAGTCGAAACTAGGAAAATCCAAGAATAGAATGATTTAGGAACCTAATTCAACCTGAAACCACCAAGACAGTGACAACATTGATAAAGTGATGACCAGCATCACAACCTTTTCCGCATGCAAGCACTCAGCATTTTGGCACTGGTACAAGATTCTAGTAGATTTTTGGTTCTAAGATGTGTCCTAAAAAAGTCACCCAATCGCCTAAACTGTCAAATATGTGGACGTTCGAATGTAAATCTAGGCATTTATGCATCGATTATTTCACGGATTGTCCAACCAGATTAATGGATCGTCCATTTTAAATAATCGATCGTCAGGACTCATTAATATTTCTTATAACCTAACTGGCTAGCACACGTAAAATACAAATTAACTTTACCCACCGCAAATCCAACCATTGAAATAGTTATGTATTTTTTTTCTAATTCAACATTTCTCGGAATAGTCTTTTTTAGATCTATGGAAATAAATTATTGTTGTTTCAAATCAAAACTTCTATTATTTACGTTGACTTGATTTATTTAAAGGATTATTAGGAATAAATTAATATTATGTTAATAATATATAATTTTAATAATATTGAATTATATTTTCCTAAATAATAATCGTCTAGATTCCGGTCATTATTCAACCACACCACTGACTTCAAGTATTTTTAAGAAAATTGCCACAGACGGGAGGAGTGTATCCCGGAGTACGTGGTGACACCACACCACACCAATTATTTTTTATGTAGTAAGAATACTATCTCTCAAAGTAGATTTGTCAAACACCTCTAAAGATTCAACCATATTAACTTTATTTACTAAATCAACTTTAGTTTTCATACCTCCACTTTTACTTCTTGAAGTATCACACTGAATCTCTTCTCCTAAAGTGAAATTGTTACTAACTTTATGTATGGGAGAGATAGAAACATACTTAGCAAATTTAGGAATTGTAGGCACAATTTTCTCAATTTCAGAGTTTTGAGTTGAACCTTTTTTACCACGTGGTGGCATGGTAGACCCAACAACAAAAAGAACAACTCAAAAATAATAACAAATATTGGTCCACATTTTATGGAGTAAATCAAAAATTAAAAAGGAAAAAATTTGATAGAGAGTGCAGAAAATGAGATATTTGTTACGAGAATCAGGTTGGGAAAACTTGATCCAAGATTGTTTTTATGGAAGGTAAAAGAAAGAGCACAAAAAGAGAGAAGAAATGGTGGAGTTGGAAAAAATAACAAGAAATGAATTTTAACAGAAATGAAAAAACTAAAAAGGAAAGCTTACTAAACAATGGAAAGTCGCCGAATTTGTAGGAATACATGAAAATAGGCGGAATGAAGTGGAAGCAAAGATGGCCAGAAGGAAGAAGGGGCGGAACACGATAAGTAGAGGTGGAAGAGCTAAGAAATATCAATAACTTATGAAAAGATTTACACCCTTAAAGAGAGAAAGTAAAGAGAATGATTTAAGAAATAAAGAAAAAAATTACACCCTAAAGAGAGAAAGTAAAGAGAATGAGGAGCCATTCTCACAAACTTAAGTAGAGAGTTCGCTCAAAAATTAAAAAAGCATAACCAAAAGCCAGCTACGTAAACTCTCCTTGACTTGGTTCATTGTTACATCACTATCTCTCTCACTTTATGGAATCTAATAACTCCTTATAAATTATATCATACTTATTAATTGATACGTCATCTTCTTTCTTAGTATATAGAAACAAATTCTCTTGCTAAAACATGACTCCTTGTGCTTTGTATACGTAGCTAATTATTCATGTGTCTATAATTTTATAAGTGTCGAGGTATCACAATAACAATTTTTGAGGCTTCCTTGTCCTGTTTAAATTAGCATGGCGTTATTTCCCTTGTACATTGAACAAGAACATGTTCAATCATATGCTAGAGATCCAACACTGCTGAATTGCTTCATCCAAGATCTCACCACCACATCATACTCCTTCATTAACCATAATTCCACAAATTTTTTGTCAGAATTATAGTCAAATATGAATGAAAATAAGGCAAAAAAATAATTTACGGGGCGGTTAGAATTTTACCAATTTGACTACTTTGATGGATAGAGTCGGGAAACTTTATGTCTTAAAATACCTCAGTTCTCGAATTGAAAGAGAGGATAATATAAAAATAAGTGTGACACTTTATTAACTGTTAGTATTATTTATACTAGCTGACTAATAAAAAGTTTTGCACATAATCTTTAAAAAATTAAAACAGACAATGATGATTTGATAATTTTAAAAATATCTTGATGCTCCTCACCTTTTCCAGATCTATATTTTAAAACAAATATATCTTTAATCAAAATAAATCAAATATGTTTAAATCAAATATGTGATCCTAAAATATTTGTATGAATCTATCAAATAAGAAACGGGAATCAGTTTCTATTATATATTTTTCTTTTTTTTTGGTGAACAAGTAAATTTTATTTTCTTTAGGAAGGGTTGATTGTTGTCAAAAATTAAAATTACATCAAGCATCAACATTCTTAAGTAATTAAATTACAAGTAGGACCATCTAAACAAGTTAAAATTAGACTATCTAAATAAGATTGAATGTAAAGTAGCTAAGAATTGTTATACCTTCCTTTATCGGGGTATCTAACATGACCTGTTTTACCGAGGAGGGAATAGTGCAAGACAGAGGAATCAATATGGCACTGCAGTTTGATTTATCGTCAAATTTCGGTATTGTGGGTGCATAATTTACTAAAATGAAAATTCGTCCACACCTCGTTGTCAATTGTCGTGTTAGTAATGTGGCAGTGGTGGACGAGATGGTACTGATTTTTGTTTTGTTTTTTGTAATAAAATCAAAAATTTCCTTATAAAATTTCATCGAGAAGAGAATGATCTTACCTTCACAATATGGGCATCATGTATTGTTATATATCGAAAACCTTTAATAATTATTTATATATATATGGGGAGGTTGGGAAACTAATGGGTGACAGTGAGGGCGAAGTAGTTGTTCAAACGGTGTGGAGCAAGACAAGTTAATGGGAGTAAAAATGGGAATTTGTCCCCGCACATACTACATTACATAACGATTAAAAACCTTTTATGGCCTAAGAGATACTTACTATTCTATTATAAGGCTTGGTAGAAAATGCCTACTTATTATCCAGCTAATTAGGATGTAAAGACTTTTACATCCTTTTTCATTACTCTCCAAACCATTAAATACTTTATAGATCATACTTCTCTCTCTCTCTTCATTTTTCTCGGTCGCTCTTTCCTTCTCTTTCTCTATTTTTTTCTCTGTCACTCTTTCCTTCTTTATTTTTTTCTATGTCGCTCTTTCTTTTTCTCTCGTTACATTCTTCCTCCATTGTTGATGTCATAAACTTATACAACACAAATCTCTCTCTATCTCTCAATGAGTCTAAAACTCCTTCAAACCAAACACTTTTGGCTTGAAGGAATTTTAAAAATCAAAAAAAACTACTTAACTTTTAGGAGAATAGTACAAAGAGAAAAGTAGATTGCGTATGTTTTTTTTTAAAAAAAAAACTAATTTTCTGACACCTAAAATCCTAGTAGTCATTTTGTATTTATAATGACTAGTTGGACTTTTAGCTCGAGGGTCAATATTTGAACTATCCAAGTCAAGATTTATTGTTCTCTCTTTTAGTATCTTTAATTTGAGTCCAATATAATATTCACTATATTAATTTGTGCTAATAAATTATCATACAAATATTCCAAGTTTATATTTATTTATTATTATCATCCTTCATAAATATAATGAATAATATAAACAAGATCAATGTACTCGTTAATTAATATGTGATTATGTGGGTTCATCGTTAAACTGGTAGTAATTAAATTAATTAAGTACTAATTGAGGTTGGCATCTAACAACACTCCTCACCGACCGGATAACGTGAAGTAACTATGTACTATGAACCCGATAAAGGATCATGCATATAATCTCTCTATCTTTATAGCTCTGGATCATCATGTGATATGGTATAAATGTCAAATACCATTAGACAATAAACTACGTTACATGTCGATTATCAACGTTGACGAATGACCAAAAAAACACTTCTTTTATTCATTCAATCACCTTGTCCAAGGATTTGATACAATTGTTATAATCTTATGACATCGTAGAACTCAAACTTTTTATCTAGAGTTAATAGATTCCATTTTGGATCATCCTTCAGAACACATATACTTAGCTATGTCCAATATCATTTCGACTAGTATTTTGATACACTAGTAGTCATGTATCTAAGCACAAAAAGCACATACACAATTATAGCGATGATCACAGCCCAAAGGGTTACAAGCATAGAATTCCTTAAAGAGATTAACCCACATGATAGTTAAAGGTACTTAACCAATAGGAATCTCTACATTTAGTTGGTTCGAAAATTACATCTTTATGTTAATTATCTATGAACCTAACTCAGTAAATGAGAATTATCGATATTTATCCTATAAATTTATACTCGATAGCTACATATTAATCTATTTAGATCGTCTTGGTCCTAACTCGATGATCCTACGATTAAGAATAAGTTTAGATTGAGTCTTATGAGCTAGATTCTCATTATCATAACTCCTTATAATATCTAGTTCTTAACTTAATCAAGGATTCGACTTTATTTTGTGTAAATAAATACCATAATTATAATTGTTTGTCATAAATCTAACGAAACAATTTCTTTAATCAATACTGTAGAGATAACTATTATCGTGTATAATTAATAATTGTTCAATTTATAACAACACGATCGGGTATAAGGAATAATTCCAACACCAACTAATCAAAAATATTTTTTTAGCCATTAAACTTTCTTTGATCGGATACACATCTTCTTCTCCTAAGGTATCCGCTAGATCTGAGTCCCCGTATCTAATTATAAGTGGAGATGGTACCCGTCATGTTTGCTTATATAACCGATCTCAACTTTCTTGGCTTCCCACCATATTATATTCAAAATTTCCGATTTCTTCACTTTGGAGGGTCCGATATCTTTTGATTCCGAGCCTTCTTTATCAAGTAATTTTTTCATTCTGGCATTGGCAACAGTTAGGGTCCCATTCCTTTATTTTTCAAGTTCAATCTCGATAGGTGTTTGGTATTCCGGTTTGTGGCATCTTTGATGTCTGGACTTTGGCTTCTTCCAATACTCGCTCAATTGTCCATCCTCGACTGTCAGGTTTCCAACTCTTAATAGGTCTAGTGTGCCTAATTTTGCATCATCGCCATATCAAATTTGAACCCATAAGACTTATAACCAATCTCTTCATTTCTCATTACATCAAGACGTTCAGTATTCAATGTTTTATAAACAACCTCGTCAATTTAAATATGTCCTTTAGTGTAACTAATTTTATAGGTAATCCTAGATCACATTAGGGGTGATAAGAGCATATTGTGGGGAAATAATAATATATTCTCTTCTCAATCATTACAATTGGTGTCGTCTTGAATCTGAGGGGCTTTGAGGGTATTTACCATTCCTTGTGTAACGATTCCTTCAGAGATATTAATTAATACAAAACTCCACCAACTATGGTGTTGTTCTCTACTTTCTTGTAATAGAACATCTTCTAGTTGTGCCTTATATCCTTGTCTTTTGTCTTAGGACAGACATATATGTTTGTGTGACCTTTTTTTTATTTTATTTGGCTTGATCCATTTCTAATGATCTAGCCTCTAGAATTATATCAACTTCTCTCACATCCTTCATCTTAATCTTGTAAGATAGGAATATTATCTACATAGAAACATGTTATCATATAATTTCCTCCTATTAATCTAAAGTAAACACATGAATACAATGTGTTAATTATACAACAATCTTCAACAAATGTGATATCTAGTTCCTGAAAATGCCTAGTTATTATCCAACTAATTAGGATGTAAAGACCTTTACACCCTTTTTCATTACTCTCCAAACCATAAAATACTTTATAGATCATACCTCCCTCCCTCTCTCTCTCTCTCTCTCTCTCTCTCTCTCTCTCTCTCTCTCTCTCTCTCTCTCTCTCTCTCTCTCTCTCTCTCTCTCTCTCTCTCTCTCTCTCTTACTCTCTCTCCTTATCTATTTCTCTCTCTCTCACTCTTTCTTACTCTCTCATTACATTCTTCCCCCATTGTGATGTGATTAACTTATACAACACAAATTTCTCTCGATCTCTCAATGAGTCTAAAACTCCTTCAAACCAAACACTTTTGGCTTGAAGGAATTTTGAAATCAAAAAAACTTCTTAACTTTAGGAGAATAGTACAAAGAGAATAAAAGATTGCGTATGTTTTTTTTTCTTTTTTAAAAACTAATTTTCTGACACCTAAAATCCTAGTAGTCATTTTGTATGACTACTTAGGCTTTTAGCTCGCGGGTCAAGACTTGAACTATCCAAGTCTAGATTTATTGTTCTCTTTTTTAGTCTCTTTAATTTGAGTCCAATCTAATATTCACTATATTAATTTGTGCTAATAAATTATCATACAAATATTCCAAGTTTATATTTATTTATTATTTATCATCCAATAATAAATATAATTAATAATATAAACAAGATCAATGTACTCGTTAGTATGTGATTACGTGGGTTCATTGTTAAATGGGTAGTAATTAAATAATTTAAGTACTAATATTTTTCATTAATATCAAGTTTCATATTTTCATACCACACACTCCGTCAAATACCAACCATTCATATAAATTATGTTTCAACCATAAAAAAATGTTCGTGAGCAATTCAAGCTCGCCTCTAAATAAGTTTGGTCAATAAGTTGAACAAAAAAATTTTAATATCTATTTTTAACATTTTTTATTTAGATCATTGAAAGCTCAGCTCATCTATTTTAAATTTGAGCTCGGTTTGGCTTGACTCCTTTAAATTTGAACTCGGATCGGCTTGAAAATTTAAACAAACAAGCATGTACATCTAGTATTCGGCTCAGCTCAACTGGTGTCATCTTGATTCTGAGGGGCTCTAAGGGTATTGACATTTCCTTGGCGTAACGATTCCTTTAGGGCTATTGTTTTATACGAAAATCCACCAACTATGATGTTTTTCTCTACTTTCTTGAAATAGAACATCTTCTAGTTGTGCCTTATAGCCTTGTCTTTTATCTTAGGACTGATATATATGTTTGCGTGACCTTTTTTATTTTATTTGGCTTGATCCATTTCTAATGATCTAACCTCTAGAATTATATCAACTTCTCTCACATCCTTCATCTTAATCTTGTAAGATATGAATATTATCTACATAGAAACATGTTATCATATAATTTCCTCCTATTAATCTAAAGTAAACACATGAATACAAAGTGTTTATTATACAACAATCTTTAACAAATGTAATATCTAGTTTCTCATATATTTTCTTGAGTGAATATCTTAAATCATACACATATTTCAAACAATACATTGATTTTTAATCTTACACAATTTGTTATCATAATTGGATAATAGAAATTACATAGGTTATTCCATATAAGATCTATTCATCTATTATGAACCCAAAACTGCACTCTTAGCATCTATCCACTGTATTGCAAATTTATGATGACATTCTAACAAATAAGGCTTTATATTATAGCTATCTTTGTTATAAGGGGAATATGTGTCAAAGTATCCTGCCTTATCTTGCGTAAAACCTAGAAGTACAAGCCCAATTTTGAATTTTTGAATTGAACAATTAGGTTTCACTTTCTTCTTAAAGAATCTGGTTACAACCAACTGGAAAATCGGTTGAATATTAGGTGTGGTTGACATAATAGATTATAGTTCAATATTAATGTCCTCTTCGAAAAACCAATATAAATTGATTAAATAGTCTCATCATACGTCTTAGCATCTTCCACACTAAGGAAACACGATACTATATTTTCGCTTAACATATCTATGGGGAGACCCTCATGTATAACTCATTAAGGAAGTTATAAAATGTAGTCCAAATATGGACTCTATTTTAAGTCTCTTACGTCTTCAACTATGTTGAGAGATAGTATTAGGATTAGAGAATTAGTTAATCCTGACTAATAGGCATATCAACACTAGCGTGAAAGATATTATCAATAAGCATTAGACCATGTAAAGAAGCATTGATATCTATATATTTTTCATATAACAAATGGTCCAAAAAATTCTACATTT
Organism: Nemophila menziesii; assembly: GCA_029959085.1. NCBI lineage: Eukaryota > Viridiplantae > Streptophyta > Magnoliopsida > Boraginales > Hydrophyllaceae > Nemophila > Nemophila menziesii. The sequence goes on along the minus strand of JARWIR010000074.1, from coordinate 1,315,483 downwards.
CTAGATTCATAAATAGGATTATCATCTAAATAAAAAAAAATTAAGAATACGCAATAAAAATATAATATATAATCTAGGGTACGCCTTTACGTCCACAGGTCATTGGTATTATATATAATTTTGTGGGTAAATTATTGAAAAAATACTAAGAATACAAGACTACCTCTCCCCGCGTGTTATAAGGTAACCCTAAACTAATAAGCATTTATTTATCATTTCTATAAGTTATTTTTCTTTCGTTTCAGCTATGATATTTTTTAGGTGTATATGATCACTAATTTCTTGAATAATTTACTTTTTCTCACAAGATATATATAAAGGAATTAGAACTATATTTTCGCCTCAATCTTACCTAAGTCTCTTAATTTTTTTTATCAAATTGGTCATCTAATCCAATTTTATATTTAAAAAAAAATTACTATGTTAATCTTATATTTTAGGAGATAATTTTTTGTATACCTAAAGTAGTTATCTAGGAAAGACATATAATCCGTTTTACCTCTCTACTGCAACATTTTTTTAATCCCCTAAGTCAAAATGCACTAGTTCAAGTAGTTTATTTTTTTTAAGTGGTGGTTACTATTTTTTACAAATTTATTATAGCATTCTTGAATTCTATACATACTTGACTTTTAACAAAATCATCAATATATTGCCATTAGAGATTAATCCAAGTGACAACCTTCTAATGGAATTGATATTTACATATATTAATCTTACATTCCATATATAACGGTTTGAACAATATACCCAGAAATATAACTATTCTTATTAATAAAAACGGTGTTCAATATAAAAAGTCCTCTCTTCAAACATGCTTTCCAAAAAAATTATCATTAGTTATAACTATTTTCCCGTCAACAACTAGTTTTCACCCAACTTTGTTAAGTACCCTATGCAATATTTCTAAGCATGCAGTAAAGGAACATATTGTGCATATGCAAAGGTGTGGATTTTTTTGAGGTAATTTATAGGAAAAAAAAATTCTTTGATGAGGATGCGGTTGTTGAATTCCTCATGTAAGAACATCCTCTATAAAACCTTCTAGTATTTGTCGAACATGACTTTGTTTACGAAAGAATATCTTGAAACTTTACGTCTTCAAGATCTCCACCACCAGATTTGAATCAACCATAACATCATCAATTACCTCTCCTATAGATCAAATGAACGAATACAACAATGACGTGATTATTTTTTTACACAACATTTGGATTTACTGCATGGATGCAACTCTATATAATCTACTAATCAAACATGAATAGAGAAGGAAAAAAAAAATTAAACACTAAAAGAAAATCATTTGTAAAAATGTAATTTGATCACTAATTTTTTTGAAAACACCTTTATTCGAAATTTTTAAAACTTTCAAGAATATAGCAATCAAATAGACTTAACTTGCTTTATGTATAATTAATTATCATATAGGGAGATATGCAATTAATTTGAAATAATATGAGTCATTTTACATAATATGTGATTTATATTGCAATCAAATTTTTGTTCCAGGGACCTCATAGGAGTAAAAAAGGAAAAAAAGGATAAACGTAAAATATAAAGAACGGCAGCCTGAAGCAAAAAATGACAGGGAATGTGGTGATTTGGAAAAGGATAATTTTTCAAATTTAAATTTTTTTTAAAAAGAAAAGAGAGGGAAAAGGAATGCGGAAGATTGAAACGGTATATTATGAAAAATATAAAAACACAACGGTATAAAGGTTCAGGTATAAATATAGGGAAAATGAGACAGACCTTACACTACTCACCACACACACCTCCTCCCTGAAAACTTTCGTCAATATGGCTCCCGAGAAGAGAAACCAAATCGTTAGTTATAAGAGGAAGAGAAGCAATAGTTCATTTGTTTTTTGTTTTCCTAATGATATTATATATATGATTCTCCTCTGCTTACCTGCTGATGTTCTTTACAATGTAATGAAGTTTGTATGTCGAGACTGGCGTAACATAATCAAGTCGCCTACTTTCATTTCTAGCCATCTTGAAAAACAATTAACTGCCAATGCTCTATTAATTCACCATTCCAGGAGCATTGGGTTTGTTGTTAAACCAAGGTCTCATGGCCGTCTTCTTGACGTGGATAATCTAAACTTCCAGTTCGTTCAAAAAGCTTGTGCGAGTTGTAACGGCTTACTTTTGGTAAATGGTCCTATAAAACGCTCTTCAAATTGGCCATCTTATGTGGTAAATCCTGTTACAAAACAGTATTTGCCCCTCCCTCTATTTCCATATCCAAGTAGAAAACATGCTGCTCACTTTGCATATGCTTCTGCTTCAAGGGTATACAAGGTGATGCAAAGATGTGATGAATCAAGATTGTTTATATTAACTATAGGTGTTGATAAAGAATGGAGAAAGGTTAATGCTACCAGTAAATTACATGAAACTGCAATGAAAGAAAATATGCGTTGCTGTTGTTGTCTTACTCAAAGAGGTTTTGTGTATTGGTTATATGAATCAGTCCCATCAATACTCCGTTTTGATATGGAAACTGAAACTTTTGAGGAGATTCCTTTTTTTCAACCATACAGTTTTGGTGATTGTCATTGTGGTTTTCTTACAACCGAGAATTCTCTTTGCTTCTGGGTACAGAAGTATGTGGGGAACCGTTTATTTGAGTTTTCAATGTTAAAAGATACAGAAACTGGACATGGACAATGGGAAAAGGTGCTTGATTTTGATATACGGGGTCTAAGTCCTTCACTTCCCATGATGTACAGGCCAATTGGCTGGTTGCGAAATATGGATTTGTTGGTGTTTCAATCGCCACATGAAATCCTGGTTTACAATCTTAATACAGGAAGAGTTCATCAAACAAAAGAAATGAAGAGAATCGGACAGTCATATTATGAGGACTTTTACTCAGGCACTCATGTCAACAGCTTGGTTCCCTTGAGCAATTTGTCTTTACTTATGTCAGCTGAGAATCCACATAAGAGCCAAGAAGACGTCTACTCCGAAGAGAACATGAGGCCTGACTTTGAGGAGTTCAAGGATCCATATCCCTCCGTTTGGTAAATTATAATAATTGAAATATATATAGATAAGATCATTTGTTGATGTTTTATTGAGGGGTGACTCAAAACATGCCATGAATATGTATGTTTAATTTTCGATATTGTAAGAATTTTAGTCTTTAATCTAAGTGAAACACTTTAGCTTCTTCTTAAATTTTTCATCTATGTTTTAAAAGTCGCTGGAATTAATCATAACATCCTTGGATTCATATGTAATGCTTTTATCCGGTTTTTGGGAAGGAGTTAACTAGGATTATTTTCAAAATATTAAATAAGCAACCCTGGTTAGTGCATTTTATACGTTGTGTTCATGGTTTACAAAAAATCTTGACAACATGGGCAACAGTAATTCCATCCAAATTATTTGCGCGCGTCAACAAGGTTCATGATATTTTCACAGGTTCTCACAGCCACACAACTCCTGCATTGTGTGGCAGTGCACAATAAATTCATCAACTCGTCAGTTAAAAATCCAAATATCCGCAAATATAATTTAAGAACTACAACGACGACAACAGGTAAAAGAGATGACCAGCATGGAGACCTTTTCCGAATGCAAGGACAAAAAGAAAGAGAATCCTACACTCCTTAAATATGTTTATTGCCTAAAAATTCAATTAAGTGGATGGTTTGGATGTCAATCTAGGCATATCTTGGCATCAATAATTTAATGGGTCGTCCAACCGGATGTCAAATCCAATTAATCTATTTCAGGAGTAAAAATATACCGGGTGGTAAGGTTTTGGGTGGTTAACATCATTAATCTTTTAAAAAAGAGAAGAGAGAACATATCTGACGTTCAAATGGTAGATTGTAAAAAAAAAATTAAAAATTTAAAAACACAATAGTTAAAGGTTCCTTGTATAAATATAAGGAAAAGGTGACAGCACTACTCACCACACGCCGCCTCCTTGAAAACGTTTGTCAATATGACCCCCGAGAAGAGAAACCAAATAAGTAGTTATAAGAGGAAGAGAAGCAATAATTTAAATACCTTATATTTTCCTCCTTTGCTTACCTTCCAATGTTCTTTACAATGTAATGAAGTTGGTTTGTCGAAGCTGGTATAACATAATCCAGTCCCCTAAGACCCTCGACTTCTTGACGTGAAGAATCTAAACTTGCAACTTTCCCTTTTGAACAAATTGTAACGGTTTACTTTTAGTAAATGGTCCTATAGAGTTCTCTTCAAATGAACCCTCTTATGTAGTAAATCCGGTTACAAAGTTCTCTTCAAATGAACCCTCTTATGTAGTAAATCCGGTTACAAAACAGTATTTGCCCCTCCCTCTATTTCTTTATTGCATTGGAAGATATGATGGTTACTTTTCATATACATCTGCTTCAAGGGTATACAAAGTCATTCAAAGATGTGCCGAATCCAGATTGTATATATTAACTGTACGTGTTGATAAGGAATGGATAAAGGTTGATGCTATCTGCCATGGAAGCCATGATGCGCTATGGTCTTACTCAAATAGTACATGGTGGTCTTGCTCGAAGAGGACATAATTGTCTTACTCAACGAGGATTCGTGTATTGGTTATGGGAATCTATCTCATCAATAACTTGTCTTGATGTTGTGGCCCTTTATTTCCATATATAAAAAATTGTAAGTGCTTTAATTTTTTGACCTTATATATGAAGTTGTTGATATGGTATCTGAGCCTAAATGGTCAAATTATTTGAAAGAAGATCATCTTTCTGAGCTATTCCATTCTAGCATGACCGCTAGAAAAGTGATCTTAGATTTGTCTAGTGTTTGCAACCACTCATAGACAATGGCGTTTTCCAACTAGCTGTGGTGGTACGAGTCACGGATCTTTTGAAAGGAGAGAAAATTTTGTTTGCTTACTGATACTGATAGTTTGCAGCAAATATATAGAATATTTTCGGCAAAACGGTCGAAAAAGAAGAAATGTAAACTATGCGAGTGTTTTAATATTTTAAAATTATTATTGTTAAATTAACTAATGGTTTGAATTTGTTATTTTTTTATTAATTAATTTGAGGTTTTCATTTTAAAGGGTAAAAGATCTCACAAAGAGATCTTTCTGGTTTAGCCTATATATATTGTTGAGTGCTCTCTCTTCTCTACCACCTTCTATGAGAGATGTACATCAAGTATGTGAATGTTTTTCCTCTCATTCTTGAAGGCATAGTAATATTAGTTTCAATTTCTCTATGCCTATAGCCTTTAACATCTAGGTAGCACAGTTCCTCCTTAGCTAGCTTAGCGGCATAGACCAGCTTAGCTTTCTAGAATAGCTGGCTGGGTCTGAAATCTGGTGTCTTACAATTGACTAACTTCTTGGGATAATTAATTTAGGAGCAACTAATCATATTTGTAATTTGAGAATGATAATTAATTCAGGATTTTCTAATCATATTTGTAATTTGTTACATGGTAAATCTGGTAACTAGGAGATTGGTTGAAGGTGAATTTGTGCTCGCTCAGAGTCGGCAATGAAATAGAGGTCAGGGCTTGTGCAAAACATAAGTATTTTTTTAAGTTAATTGAACCCGGATATTCGGTCAACCACACTACCTGCAAAGGGTGGTGGCAGTGCGCACAGTAAATATATCAAACCGGACACATAAAAATCCAGATCTCCGCCAAAAGAATTTAAAAACTGGTCTAGTCGAAACTAGGGAAATCCAAGAATAGTAGGATTTAGGAACCTACTTCAACCTAAAACCACCAAGACAGTGACAACATTGATAAAGAGATGACCACTATCACAACCTTTTTCACATGCAAGCACTCAGCATTTTGGCACTGGTACAAGATTCTAGTAGATTTTTGGTTCTAAGATGTGTCCTAAAAATGTCACCCAATCGCCTAAACTGTCAAATATGTGGACGTTCGAATGTAAATCTAGGCATTTATGCATCGATTATTTCACGGATTGTCCAACCAGATTAATGGATCGTCCATTTTAAATAATCGATCGTCAGGACTCATTAATATTTCTCATAACCTAACTGGCTAGCACACATAAAATACAGAATGAACTATACCCACCTCAAATCCAACCATTGAAATAGTTATGTATTTTTTTCTAATTCAACATTTCTCGGAATAGTCTTTTTTATATCTATGGAAATAAATTATTGTTGTTTCAAATCAAAACTTCTATTATTTATGTTGACATGGTTTATTTAAAGGATTGTTAGGAATAAATTAATATTATGTTAATAAAATATAATTTTAATAATATTGAATTATATTTGCCTAAATAATAATCGTCTAGATTGTGGTCATTATATCCAACCACACCACTGACTTCAAGTATTTTTAAGAAAGTTCCCACAGACTGGAGGAGTTTATCATGGAGTACGTGGCGACACCACACCACACCACTTAATTTTTTATGTATTAAGAATACTATCTCTCAAAGGAGATTTGTCAAACACCTCTAAAGATTCAACCATATTAACTTTATTTACTGAATCAACTTTAGTTTTCAGACCTCCACTTTTACTTCTTGAAGTATCACACTGAATCTCTTCTCCTAAAGTGAAATTGTTACTAACTTTATGTATGGGAGAGATAAAAACATACTTAGCAAATTTAGGAATTGTAGGCACAATTTTCTCAATTTTAGAGTTTTGAGTTGAACCTTTTTTTACCACGTGGTGGCATGGTAGACCCAACAACAAAAAGAACAACTCAAAAATAATAACAAATATTGGTCCACATTTTATGGAGTAAACCAAAAATTAAAAAGGAAAAAATTTGATAGAGAGTGCAGAAAATGAGATATTTGTTACGAGAATCAGGTTGGGAAAACTTGATCCAAGATTGATTTTATGAAAGGTAAAAGAAAGAGCACAAAAAGAGAGAAGAAATGGTGGAGTTGGAAAAAACAACAAGAAATGAATTTTAACATAAATGGAAAAACTAAAAAGGAAAGCTTACTAAACAATGGAGAAGTCGCCGAATTTGTAGGAATACATGAAAATAGGCGGAATGAAGTGGAAGCAAAGATGGCCAGAAGGCAGAGGGGGCGGAACACGATAAGTAGAGGTGGAAGAGCTAAGAAATATCAATAACTTATGAAAAGATTTACACCCTTAAAGAGAGAAATTAAAGAGAATGATTTAAGAAATAAAGAAAGAAATTACACCCCTAAAGAGAGAAAGGAAAGAGAATGAGGAGCCATTCTCACAAACTTAAGTAGAGAGTTCGCTCAAAAATTAAAAAAGCATAACCAAAAGCCAGCTACTTAAACTCTCCTTGACTTGGTTCATTGTTACATCACTATCTCTCTCACTTTATGGAATCTAAAAACTCCTTATACATTATATCATACTCATTAATTGATACGTCATCTTCTTTCTTAGTATATAGAAACAAATTCTCTTGCTAAAACATGACTCCTTGTGCTTTGTATTCGTAGCTAATTATTCATGTGTCTGTAATATTATAAGTGTCGAGGTATCACAATAATAGTTTTTGTAGCTTCCATGTCCTGTTTAAATTAGTATGGCGTTATTTCACTTGTACATTGAACAAAGACAGGTTCAATCATATGCTAGAGATCCAACAATGCTGAATTTCTTCATCCAAGATCTCACCACCACATCATACTCCTTCATTATCCATAATTCCACAAATTTTTTGTCAGAATTATAGTCAAATATGAATGCAAACAAGGCAAAAAAATAATTTACGGGGCGGTTAGAATTTTACCAATTTGACTACTTTGATGGATAGAGTCGGGAAACTTTATGTCTTAAAACACCTCAGTTCTCGAATTGAAAGAGAGGATAATATAAAAATAAGTGTGACACTTTATTAACGGTCAGTATTATTTATACTAGCTGACTAATAAAAAGTTTCGCACATAATCTTTAAAAATTTAAAACGGACAATGATGATTTGATAATTTTAAAAAATATCTTGATGCTCCTCACCTTTTCCAGATCTTTATTTTAAAACAAATATATCTTTAATCACAATAAATCAAATATGTGATCCTAAAATATTTGTATGAATCTATCAAATAAAAAACGGGAACCAGTTTCTATTATATGTTTTTCTTTTTTTTTTTTGGTGAACGAGTAAATTTTATTTTCTTTAGGAAGGGGTGATTTTTGTCAAAAATTAAATTACATCAAGCATCAACCTTCCTATGTAATTAAATTGCAAGTAAGGCCATCTAAACAAATTACGAATTAGACTATCTAAATAAGATTGAATGTAAAGTAGCCAAGAATTGTTATACCTTCCTTTATCGGGGTATCTAACATGACCGTTTTACCGAGGAGGGAATAGTACAAGACAGAGGACTCGATCTGGCACTGCAGTTTGATTTGTCGTCAAATTTCGGTAGCGTGGGTGCATAATTTACTAGATTGAAAATTCGTCCACACTTTGTTGTCAATTGTCGTGTTAGTAACGGGGCAGTGGTGGACGAGATGGTACTGTTTTTTGTTTTGTTTTTTGTAATAGAATCAAAAATTTCCTTATAAGATTTCATCGAGAAGAGAATGATCTTACCTTCACAATATAGGCATCATGTATTGTTATATATCAAAAACCTTTAATAATTATTATATATATGGGGAGGTTGTTAAACTAATGGGTGACAGTGAGGGTGAAGTAGTTGATCAAGCAGTGTGGAGCAAAACAAGTTAAGCAAGATAAGTTAATGGGAGTAAAATGGGAATTTGTCCTTGCACATACTACATTACATAAGGATTAAAAACCTTTACGGCCTAAGAGACACTTACTATTCTATTATAAGGCTTGTAGAAAATGCCTAGTTATTATCCAACTAATTAGGATGTAAAGACCCTTACACCCTTTTTCATTACTCTCCACAAACCATTAAATACTTTATAGATCATACCTCTCTCTCTCTCTCCTCTCTCTCTTCTCTCTCTCTCCTCTCTCTCTCTCTCTCTCGTCTCTCTCTCTCTCTCTCTCTCTCCTCTCTCTCTCTCTCTCTCTCTCCTCTCTCTCTCTCTCCTCTCTCTCTCTCTCTCACTCTCTCTCTCTCTCTCTCTCTCTCTCTCTCTCTCTCTCTCTCTCTCTCTCTCTCTCTCTCTTCTCTCTCTCTCTCCTCTCATTACATTCTTCCCCCATTGTGATGTGATTAACTTATACAACACAAATCTCTCTCGATCTCTCAATGAGTCTAAAACTCCTTCAAACCAAACATTTTTGGCTTAAAGGAATTTTGAAATCAAAAAAACTTCTTAACTTTTAGGAGAATAGTACAAAGAGAATAAAAGATTGCGTATGTTTTTTTCCTTTTTTAAAAACTAATTTTCAGACACCTAAAATCCTAGTAGTCATTTTGTATTTATAATGACTAGTTAGGCTTTTAGCTCGCGGGTCAAGACTTGAACTATCCAAGTCCAGATTTATTGTTCTCTCTTTTAGTCTCTTTAATTTGAGTCCAATCTAATATTCACTATATTAATTTGTGCTAATAAATTATCATACAAATATTCTAAGTTTATATTTATTTATTATTTATCATCCAATAATAAATATAATTAATAATATAAACAAGATCAATGTACTCGTTAGTATGTGATTACGTGGGTTCTTTTAGTCTCTTTAATTGAGTCCAATCTAATATTCACTATATTAATTTGTGCTAATAAATTATCATACAAATATTCCAAGTTTATATTTATTTATTATTTATCATCCAATAATAAATATAATTAATAATATAAACAAGATCAATGTACTCGTTAGTATGTGATTACGTGGGTTATCGTTAAACGGGTGGTAATTAAATAAATTAAGTACTAATATTTCTCATTAATATTAAGTTTCATATTTTTATACCACACACTCTGTCAATACCAACCATTCATATAAATTATGTTTCAACCATAAAAAAAAATGTTCGTGAGCAATTCAAGCTCGCCTCTAAATAAGTTTGTTCAATAAGTTGAACAAAAAAAATTTAATAACTATTTTTAACATTTCTGATTTAGATCATTGAAAGCTCAGCTCATCTATTTTAAATTTGAGCTCGGTTTGGCTTGACTCCTCTAAATTTGAACTCGGCTCGGCTTGAAAATTAAACAAACAAGCATGTACCTCTAGTATTCGGCTCGGCTCAATTGGTGTCACCTTGATTCTGAGAGGCTCTAAGGGTATTGACCTTTCCTTGGCGTAACGATTCCTTCAGAGCTATTGTTTCATACGAAATCCACCAACTATGGTGTTGTTCTCTACTTTCTTGAAATAGAACATCTTCTAGTTGTGCCTTATAGCCTTGTCTTTTATCTTAGGACTGACATATATGTTTGCGTGACCTTTTTTTATTTTATTTGGCTTGATCCATTTCTAATGATCTAACCTCTAGAATTATATCAACTTCTCTCACATCCTTCATCTTAATCTTGTAAGATATGAATATTATCTACATAGAAACATGTTATCATATAATTTCCTCCTATTAATCTAAAGTAAACACATGAATACAAAGTGTTAATTATACAACAATCTTTAACAAATGTGATATCTAGTTTCTCAAATATTTTCTTGAGTGAATATCTTAAATCATACACATATTTTAAACCATACATTGATTTTTAATCTTACACAATTTGTCATCATAATTGGATAATATAAATTACATAGGTTATTCCATATAAGATCTATTCATCTATTATGAACCCAAAACTGCACTCTTAACATCTATCCACTGTATTACAAATTTATGATGACATTCTAAAAAATAAGGCTTTATATTATAGATATCTTCGTTATAGGGGGGATATGTGTCAAAGTATCCTGCCTTATCTTGCGTAAAACCTAGAATTACAAGCCCAGTTTTGAATTTTTGAATTGAATAATTAGGTTTCACTTTCTTCTTAAAGAATCTGTTTACAACCAATTGGAAAATCGGTTAAATATTAGGTGTGGTTGACATAATAGATTATAGTTCAATATTAATGTCCTCTTCGAAAAACCAATATAAATTGATTAAATAGTCTCATCATACGTCTTAGCATCTTCCACAATAAGGAAACACGATACTATATTTTCGCTTAACATATCCATGGAAAGACCCTTAGGCATAAGTCATGAAGGTAGTTATAAAATCTAGTCCAAAGTTGGACTCTATTTTAAGTCTCTAACTTCTTCAACTATGTTCAGGGATAATATTAGGATTAGAGAAGTAGTCAATTATGACTAATAGGCATATCAACACTAGCATGAAAGTTATTATCAATAAGCATTAGACCATGTAAATAAGAATTGATATCTATATGTTTTTTATATATAAAATATGGGTCCAAAGAATTCTAGAGATTCATAAATTGGATTATCGTCTAATTAAAAAATAATAAGAAATATCAGTCCACATTTCATGGAGAAAATCAAAAATTAAAAAGGGGAAAATTTGAAAGAGAGTGCAGAAAATGATTGCATACACCATTACAAAATTACCCATCATAAAGTGTCTTTATATTTTAAATATGCAATGGAAGAATAAATTTTAATTTTCAATAAGAGTGTTAAAGGAAAAAGTTAAAAAAAAATGTCTTGATATCCTAAGTGGACAATATGACACCATATTTAGTAAGTGAACATTATTTTTGGAACGGAGGGAGTAATTGTAGTAAACTCTTAACTTCTTGGAGTAAAAAAAAGTTGAAGTTCAGTATAAAAGTTATTGATGGCCTCATGGAAAATCTTCATAATATTTATAATGATCCCAATACAAAAGACTAGGAGGAATATAATGCTATATTTAGATAATTAGAAGTGGTGTGGAAAAAAGAGGACTTCTGGGCCTCCATGTCAAGGAATACTTGGATAAGGAGAGGAGACAAAAAAACGTTCATTTTTATGCAACTACTAAATTGATAAGAAGATATAATAAAATGAAATAGTTAAAATTACTAAGAATATGGGGAGATATTAAGAAGTATATTAACAACATTTTTAAATGTATAGATAAGAGGAATATTAAGAATATTTTGGATAGTCCTTTTTGTGACTCAGAATCTGAATATTATAGACCCCTAGAGATAGTTGAGATAACAAATGTTGTAAGTGAATTGGGTGCTAACTAGGCTTCTAGGCCAGGCAGTTATCCAAGCTTATTTTATAAAAAATACTACGATATAATTAGATAGGATGTTATTTGAGTAGTGAACAATTTTTGATATAATGGTGATAGTATTGATGAGCTTAATCATACTTACATATCAATTATACTAAAAATTTGTAACCCAACTAATATTAAATACTATAGACCCATCAGTTGCTCAAACTTCATCTATAAAATTATAACCAAAATTTTGGTGAATAGGCTGCAACCAGTTATGGAGTTCCTGATTGATGAAAAACAGTCAGTCATCATTTCTTTGGAGAATGATTGCCTTCAGATCATGCATCCTTTGGAGAATAACTACAAAGTATTAATCCCTCGATTTGTAGTATTAATAATAGTATTTATCTAGTTGCTGGAAATGGTTTACCTAGCTTTTCTTTTGTTAGCTGATTGGGTAGTTAAGTATAAGCTTGAAGGCAAAATGCTTGGTGTGTGTCTTGACACATTCCCAAATCAGCTATCCCGATTAGCTAATGAGGAACCGTTGCCTTCCGTAATTGGATAATATTTTGTGATAACTTTTATTTTATTATTAATGAATCTTATTTTGAACCAAAAAAAATGTCTAGCCTTGTGCAGAAGGAAGCATTTTATTAGTCTTTAAAGAGTATATTTAGAAATTAGATAATGTTATGTTTGTTATAGACATGAGATAAAGATTTATTTCAGCTTCGAGTTTAACTAAATCGAGATATCTGATCAGTCACATTACCACACTACCTGCAAAGGGGGGCGGTAATGCGTAGTAAATACATTTAATTGTCGCCAAATCCAAATATCCGCCTAAATAATATAAGAACTTGTCTAGAAAAAGAGGGAAAATTAGAGGAATCCAATAATAGAAAGATTTACGAACCTACTTCAGATATGACAAGAGATAAAAGAGATGACCAACATCACAACCTTTTCCACTTACAAGGACACAAAAGAAAAGAGAGTATTTTGGAACTGGTAAGAGATTATACTAGAGTTTTGGTTACGAGGAATGACATATATAATGTCCGAAATTATACCACACAACACGTGGTATGATTTGATTGGAATAAAATTGTCACTTATTTTATTTTCTCAATCTAAGTCTAACTCACATTCAATCAAATCTTGACATGTGATGGATGGTAAATGTTGTATGGTATGATTTTAAATGGTATATAGCATTACTCTTTGGTTACATAAGAAGTGTCCTAAAATAAGGCCACTTAACCGCTTACAGTCTTGGAGATGGACATCGACTAAGAATCAAATAAGTGGATGGTTTGAATATCAATCTAGGCATCATGTATTTAATGGTCGTCCAACCGGATTAATGGATCGTCCAGCTTAATTAATAGTTTGTCCAATGCAATTAATCGATCGTCTAGACCCACTAATTTGTCCTTTAACCATACTGGCTAATTATTATATAGAATAAATTATTAACTCAACCCACCCCTAATCTAACTTTACTAGAAAAAAACAATTACTTAGGGTTGAAATTTGAACACGCGGCTAATAGTAGTTGTGATTTTTTTTTCAGATTTTAAGTTAATATTTCTTGAATTTCTTTTCTAGATTTATAAAAATAAATTATCCTTGTTTTATATAAATAAAATGTATTATTTATGTTTAATTGATTTTTTTAAATGACTATTAGAAAATTTATTGTGCTAACAAAATATAATTATAATAAAATCAATATTTATCTATATATTTTAAATTGACAAGTAACCACTTAGCAGCTGAAATTGACGATTGGTATCAACGCTTGAATCAAAATTGAAATGTTTAGTATCACGGTGAAAAATAAGTACCCAATTTTAATTTTATGTCTTCCGTTAGTAACTACCGTTACTTTTGACGTTACTTAGCCATGTGGCGATTGCATTATTTCTTCCGTTAGTACACATGGATTTCGAAATTTGACAAATAAGTGCTCAAGTTTTGATAAATATTTAAAAACGTTGGCACTTATTTGTCAAATTTTGAAATACTTGGTAAATAACGGAAGCGCCACGCGATCGTCACGTGGTAGTTAACGTCTAAAGTAACGATGGGTACTAACGGAAGACATAAACGAAAGCTTGGTACTTATTTGTTACTTTTGAAACCTTGTGGGTATCCACGGGTGTATTTCCAACACTTAAATCCATAAACAGAATTAGATAAAAAGTAGTAGAATTTTATACTTCCTGTTACGGTATACATACAAAATAATTGTAATTAATGTGAGTCGTAAATATCTTAAACTGTTAGGAACTATTTTGTATTACCTGTAAACTCTAGGAATATATCAATGACATAAAAATAGAAGAATTAAAAAATGACTTCTTGAGACTCGAATTGAATCGATATCTTTAATGTTTTTAGCCACGTAGTTGTGTTTTACATAATTATTCTACAACCTCCAAGATATAACTACAACTATCTATCAAATTGACACTCAATTTCGTATGATTTTTGAGATCTCAACATTGCTGCAAAATCTTTCTTTCTCATTTTTATTGATATCGTTTAGAAAACTCGATGATTGAAATAGTTACAAGATGCCTATTAAGAGTAGACCAAAAATTCACAATTTAGGGGTTGGTACCGCTCATAAAAGATACCATGAAAGAAATGGTCTTCGTTATTTTTTCATATTCAGAAATCTAGTTGTTTGTATTAAAAAAATTATTTTCAAATTTTTTATCACTTTAAGAACTCAATTTTTCATTAAATATTACCATTTTGACCATATATTAATTATTCTTAATCTTTCAAAAAGAAGTTACAATTTTAGTTTATATTTGAATTATTTCGAGATACATAAATAAAAGTTATGTTGATATTAAGCTAACCATTTACCCATTTACCAATTTTCCAATATTTATGCATATCATTTCTGATTTTATTTGTAAGAAACTAAGATTAGGAGTAGCTAGAGGTATTAGTGAATTCTATACAAAAATATTTAATAAGAATACAATTTATCCATGAAATTTACTACAGAATTTAAGTTACATAATTTGTAGTCTAAAGTATGAACTTTACATAATATTAGGGATTTTTAAAGTTTTGAGATAAATCCAATACCATGTAAAGATAACATTTACGAATTCTTGAAAACAAACAATGGTGGACAATCGTGAAAAGTTTGTAGGATAAACATAACTAAAAGATCCTAATATAGATTCATCTTCTCATTCCAACTTGTAATGTATTCATGATGATCCTTGATGGTCAGTCCATTGTTACACTTGAATATATAGAATTGCCAATGAGCCCCATACTCAATTACTCCCTTTCACATTCAAGAATTCTGACTTATAACAATAATTGATATTTGATAGTAACTAAATCTTGGGACCTTAAGAATTGTTTGATTATGCATTCTGCTAGACTTTGCAACATGAGTAATGGCTGCTTCCATGGTATACTACAATCATTTATTCTCTACTAATAATATTTTAAAATTGATTTAATGAAAAAACTATTTTTTTTTAGACTTACATTGAAATGAAACATGAAAATCATTTTTACATCTGAAATCAATAACAAACTATCAGACAAAATTCATTGTTCTTTCCGATGAATAAGAAAGAAGAGTGAATAATTTCATTAACTTTATTATATATGTTGTGCCTTGTCCGGCATATAATTTATTAAAGACATATAGTGTTTAAGCGATTCACCAAAATAAAGATTGTGAGATCTGAGATGATGAAACATTGATTGAATTAAAATGTTCGTGATGTACCTGGAATGAGGGCGATTGGAATCATATTGAAGACAAATTTAAGTTTCAATCCCAATATTTAAAAATAGTCATCCACTAGAGATTTCGAGGTTAAACAACTTAGACTAGGTTCGATGCATGGTGTGTTTCAAAACATCAGTATACCGAGATATTTGACGCAGGAAATTTCAAATTTGAATTTTTACTTTTAAAATGCTCAAAAAAGGGGGGAGGATGACACAAAAAAAAAAAGGCGGGATATTATAATGGGTATAAATATAATCACACGCCCTCTCATTTCTCAATATTCACTTCTCACTACGCCCACATCCACTTTACTGGAAACTTTTGTCAAATATGGTCCCTGAGAAGAGAAACAAGAGAAAGAGGAGCAGTAATGCAGATTCCATTTTTCTTCCTGACGATATTTTAAATATTATACTCCTTTTGTTGCCTGCAGATATTCTGTACAACGTAATGAGGTTAGTCTGTAAGCGCTGGAACAACCTAATCCAGTCCCCTACTTTTATCTCAAGTCATCTTGAAAAACACTCAACTACCAACGCCCTATTAATACACCATTACTGGATCAGTGGATTTGTTTTAAAACCAAGGTCTCATGGCCGTGTTTTAGAGGTGAAGAATCTTAACTTCCAGTTTGTTCAAAAAGTATGGGCTAGTTGTAATGGCTTACTCTTTGTAATTGGTCCTATACAGCGTCCTTTAAATAGCCCCTCTTATATTGTAAATCCTCTTACAAAACATTATCTTCCCTTACCTTTATTTCCATATTTCCTTGGAAGATATTTTTGTTGTTTTGCATATGCGGCTGCTTCTAGGGTATACAAAGTGATGCATTTCAGTTAAGTGTTTGACTTAATATAGGTGTTTGACTTTTTTGATTTTTTTTAATTACATACATGTGTGTTGAGTAATATTCGGTTGGATATAATAAAATGCATGAACCTATCTTTCTAACCATCTCTTGAGAATGGTAAGAGTTGTCCGAAAATACAAAACTTTAGACTTTTTGTAGATAATTTGTACATCTTAAATATTGGGTTCATGTACTTATAATTAATGTATAAAGACTAAGAGGACTTCACTATTATAATTAGTGGAGTAGTTTGCATATTGTTATTCATGCAAAACAAAACAAGAAACAACAAAATAATTAAAAAAAAATTATTTTTTTAATCTTTTATCTATAAAAATTTTTCAGCAACCAACATAAATTGGTATTAAAGTTTGGTTGTGAAATTACCCGTGACAAACAACATTTACAGAAAAAATTGATATTCCATATTTCGATTTCGATGGTTACCATTTCAATTTTTTGGATTCTCACAAATTTTGTATCTAAAGGTTTGTGGATTTTGGTTGAGAATATGAAAAGTCTGAGAATACGACAAATCTCAATTAGTCTAAAACTCCTTCAAACCAAATATTTTTAGATTGAAGGAGTTTTGAAATCAAAAAACTGCTTAACTTTTAGAAATTAGTACAGAGAGAATAGAAGAGAGCGTATGTTTTTTTTTTCAGAAAACTAATTTTCTGACACCTAAAATTATATAGTCATTTTATATTTATAATAACAAATTGGGCTTGTAGCTCACGGGTCAAGACTTAAACTATCTAAGTCCAGATTTATTGTGCTCTCTTTAGTCTCTTTAATTTGAGTCCAACCTAATATTTACTACATTAATTCTTGCTAATAAATTAATATACAAATATTCTAAGTTTATATTTATTTATTATTTATCATCCAATAATAAAGATAAAATAAATAATATAAACAAGATCAATATGCTCATTAGTATGTGATTACGTGGGTTCATCGTTAAACTGATAATAATTAAATTAATTAAGTACTAATCGAGGTTGGCGTCTAACAACACTCCTCAATGACCGCATAACATGAAGTAACTATGTACGAAGAACCCGATAAAGGATCATGCATATAATCCCTCTATTTTTACAGCTCCCGATCACCATGTGATATGGTATAAATGTCAAATACCATTAGACAATCAACTACGTTACACGTTGATTATCAACGATTGACAAATGACCGAAGAAACACATTTCCTCATTCATTCTATCACCTTGTCCAAGGATTTGATACAATCGTTATAATCATATGACATCGTAGAACTCAAACTCTTAACTAGAATTAATAGGTTCCATCTTGGATCATCCCTAGGAACACATATACTTAGCTATGTCAAATATCGTTTCAGCTAGTATTTTGACACACTAGTAATCAAGTATCTAAGCACAACAAGCACATACACAACTATAGCGATGATCACAGACCAAAGGATTAAAAACATAAAATTCTTTATAGAGATTAACCCACATGATAGTTCAAGGTACTTAACCATTAGAAATCTCTACATTTAGTGGCTTCGATAATCACATCTCTATGTGAATTATCTATGAACCTAACTCGGGAAACGAGGACCACCGATATTTATCCTATAAATACTCGTTAGATACATATTAATCCATCTAGATCGTCTTGGTCCTAACTCGGTGATCCTACGATAAAGAATAAGTTTTGATTGAGTTTTATGAGCTAGATTCTCATCATCATAACTCCTTATAATATCTAATTTGTAACTTAATCAAGGATTCGACTTTATGTTGTATAGAAAAACACCATAATTATAATTGTTTGTCATAAATTCAAGGAACCAATTTTTTTAATAAATACTGTAGAGATAACTATTATCGTGTATGATAAACAATTGTTCAATTTATTACAAGACGATCGGGGCTAGGAAATAATTCCAACACCAACTAATCTAAAATATTTTTTGTAGCCATAAAAATTTTATTTGATCGGATACACATCTTCTTCTCCTAGATTATTTGCTATAGTTGAGTCTTCATATCTAATTATAAGTGGAGATGGTACCCTTCACGTTTGCTTATATAACCGATCTCAACTTTCTTGACTTCCCACCATATTAAATTCAAAATTTCTAATTTCTTCACTTTGGAGGTCCGATATCTTTTGCTTCTGAGCTTTCTTTATCAAGTAACAGTCTGGCATTGACAATGGTTTAAGGTCCCATGCCTCTATTTTTCAAGTTTAATCTCGATTGGTGTTTGATATTCCGGTTTGTGGCATCTTTAATGTCTAGACTTTGGTTTCTTACAATACTCGCTCAATTGTCCATTCTCGACTGTCAAGTTTTCAACTCTTCATAGGTCTGGTGACCCTGATTCTGCATCATCGCCATATCTAATATGAACCTATAAGACATACACAATTTCTGCATTTCTCATCACATCAAGACGTTCAGTACTTAATGCTTTAGTAAGAACCTCATCAATCTAAATATTTTCTTTAGGGTAACTAATTTCATAGGTAATCCTAGATCACATTGGGGATGATAAGAGCATATTGTTTGGATATAATAATATATTCTCTTCTCAACCATTAGAATTGGTGTCGTCTTGATTCTGAGGGGCTTTGGTAATGATGTTCATTAACCTTCCTTGCGTAACGATTCCTTTAGACCTTTTTTTTCATACAAAAAATTACCAAATATGGTGTTGTTTTCTACTTTATTGGAATAGAACATGGTCATCATCTTCTAGTTGTGCCTTATAGCTCTGTCTTTTGTCTTAGGACTAACATATATGTTTGCGTGACCTTTTTTATTTTATTTAGCTTGCTCCATTTCTAATGACCTAACCTCTAGAATTATATCAACTTCTCTCACATCCTTCATCTTAATCTTGTAAGATAAGAATATCATCTACATAGAAACATGTTATAACATAATTTTCTCCTATTAATCTAGAGTAAACACATGAATACAAAGTTTTGATTATACAACTATCCTTAACAAATGTGAAATCTAGTTTCTCATATCATTTCTTGAGTGCATATCTTAAATCATACAAATAATTTAAATCCGTACATTGAATTTTTAAGCTTACACAATATGTTATCATAATTGGATGATATAAATTACACAGGTTATTCCATATAAGATCTCTTCATCTAGATATGGATCCAAAACTGCAATCTTAACATCTATCCACCGTATTACTAATTTATGATGACATTCTAGAAAATAAGGCTTTATATTATACTATCTTAGTTATAGGGGGAATATGTGTCAAAGTATCTTTCCTTATCTTGCGTAAAACCTAGAATTACAAGCCCAGTTTTGAATTTTTGAATTAAACAATTAGGTTTCACTTTTTTCTTAAAGACTCTAGTTACAACCAATTGGCAAATCAGTTAAATATTAGGTGTGGTTGACATAATAGATTATAGTTCAGTATTAATGTACTCTTCGAAAAACTTATATCTATTGATTAAATAGTCGCATCATACATCTTAGCATCTTCCACAATAAGAAAACACGATACTATCTTTTCACTTAACATATCCATGGAAAGACCCTTAGGCATAAGTCATGAAGGTAGTTATAAAATCTAGTCCAAAGTTGGACTCTATTTTAAGTCTCTTACTTCTTCAACTATGTTCAGGGATAATATTAGGATTAGAGAAGTAGTCAATTATGACTAATAGGCATATCAACACTAGCATGAAAGTTATTATCAATAAGCATTAGACCATGTAAATAAGAATTGATATCTATATGTTTTTTATATATAAAATATGGGTCCAAAGAATTCTAGAGATTCATAAATTGGATTATCGTCTAATTAAAAAATATATTTTAAGAATACCCAACAAATATATAATATATAATCTAGGGCACGCCTTTAATTCTCTTAACATCTGGTAGCCCTATCCGGTCCTAACTCCTCCACACTCTAAAAATATTCAAATTAGGTGGAATACATTCCACAGATCATAATTGGTATTATATATAATTTTTATGGGGAAAATTATTAAGAAATAATAAGAATACAAGACTATTTTCCCGCGTGTTCTAAGGTAACCTTGAACTAATAAGCATGTTATTTGTCATTTCTATAACTAATTTTTCGTTCCTTTCAGCTATGATATTTTTTTAAGTGTGTATGATCACTACTTTCATGAATAATTTACTTTTCTCACAAAATATATCTAAGGAATTTGAACTATAATTTTTGCCTCAATCTTACCTAAGTCTTTTAATTTTTTCAATGTATATTTAAAATAAAATTACTGTGCTAATCTTATATTTTAGGAGGTAACTTTTTGTATACCTAACGTAGTTATCTAAGAAAGACATATAATCCCTTTTACCTCTTCTAATACAAGTTTTTTTTTAAACCCCGTCAAAATGCAGTAGGTCAAGTAATTTAGTTTTTTGTAGTGGTGGTTACTATTTTTACAAGGTTATTATAGTGTTCTTTGATTCTACACATACTTGACTTTTAACAAAATCATTAATATAACCATTAGAGATTAATCCAAGTGACAACCTTTTGATGGAATTGATATTTATATATATTAATCTAACATTCCACATATAAACAGGTTGAACAATATACCCATAAAAACGGTGTCCAATATAAAAAGTCCTCTCTTCAAACATGCTTTCCAAAAAAATTATCATTATTAGTTAGAACTATTTTCCAATCAACAACTAGTTTTCACCCAACTTTGTTAAGTACCACATGCAATATTTCTAAGCAGTAAGGAACATATTGTGCATATGCAAAGATTTGGATTTTTTTGAGGTACATTTTAGAAAAAGAACGTTTCCTTGACAAGGACGCGGTGGTTGAATTCTCCATGTAAGAACATTCTCTATAAGAAACCTTCTAGTATTCGTAGAACATGACTTTGTTTAAGAAAGAATATCTTGAAACCATCTTCAAGATCTCCACCAGCAGATTTGAATATGGCATAACATCATCAATTACACAACATTTTTGATTTGGAGGAAATGTTTTTTTACATTATTATTAGTAACATAGGTGTGGATTTACTGCATGGATGCAACGGTATATAATCTACTAATCAAACATGAGTAGAGAAGGAAAAAAAGTAAATTAAACACTAAAAGAAAATCATTTGTAAAAATGTTTTTTGATCACTAATTTATTTAAAGACACCTTTATTCAACCTTTTAAATCTTACAAGAATATCTCAAGTCAACAATCAATTAGACTTATCTTGCTTTATATATAATTTATTATAATATAGGGAGATATGCAAATAATATGAGTCATTTAACATTTTATATTGCAATCAATTCCTTTGATCTTGGACCTCATAGGAGTAAAAGGAAAAAAAGGATAAACGAAGAAATATAAAAAACACCAGCCTGGACATGTGTGACCGTTGCAAAAAAATGACAGGGAAATGTGGTGATTTGGAAGAGGAAATGACCTAATTTTTAAAATTTAAATTTTAAAAAAGAAAAGAGAGGGAAGAGGAACGCGGGAGATTGAAACGGTATATTCTGCAAAATATAAAAACACAACGGTATAAAGATTCAGGTATAAATATAGGGAAAAGGAGACAGCCCTTACCCTACTCACCACACACCCCCTCCGTGAAAACACATTTGTCAATATGGCCCCCCAGAAGAGAAACCAAATCGGTAGTTATAAGAGGAAGAGAAGCAGCAATATTTCATATGTATTCTGTTTTCCTGATGATATTATATATATTATTCTCCTCTGCTTACCTGCAGATGTTCTTTACAATGTAATGAAGTTTGTTTGTAAAGGCTGGCATAAGATAATCCAGTCGCCTACTTTCATTTCTACTCATCTTGAAAAACAATTAACTACCAACTACCTATTAATTCGCCATTCTAGGACCAGTGGGTTTGTTGTTAAACCAAGGTCTCATGGCCGTCTGCTTGACGTGGAGAAACTAAACTTCCAGTTCGTTCAAAAAGCTTGGGCGAGTTGTAACGGCTTACTTTTAGTAGATGGTCCTATAGAACGCTCTTCAAATTGCCCCTCTTATGTGGTAAATCCTGTTACAAAACAGTATTTGCCCCTCCCTCTATTTCCATATCCAAGTACAGAATATGTTGCTGACTTTGCATATGCTTCTGCTTCAAGAGTGTACAAGGTGATGAAAAGATGTGATAAATCAAGATTGTTTATATTAACCGTAGGTGTTGATAAAGAATGGAGAAAGGTTGATGAATTAAATGAAACTGCAATGAAAGACATGATGCGCTGCTATTGTTGTCTTACTCAAAGAGGTTTCAAGTATTGGTTATATGAATCATCAATACTCCGTTTTGATATGGAAACTGAAACTTTTGAGAAGATTCCTTTTTCTCATCCATACAATTTAGATAGTTGTAAATGTGGTTTTCTTGCAACCGAGAATTCTCTTTGCTTATGGGTACAGACAAAGAATCATCGTATGAGAAAGTATTTATTTGAGTTTTTAATACTAAAAGATCCAGAAACTGGACATGGACAATGGGAAAAGGTGCTTGATTTAGATATAGATAGACCAAGTCGTTCACATCCCTTGATGTACAGGCCAATTGGCTGGTTGCGAAATATGGAGTTGTTGGTGTTTCAATCGAAAGAAGAAATCGTGGTTTACAATCTTAATACAGGAAGAGTTCATCAAACAAAAGAAATGAAGATAACTAAACACCCATATTATGAGAACTTTTACTCAGGCACTCATGTCAACAGCTTGGTTCCCTTGAGCAATTTGTCTTTACTTATGTCAGCTGAGCATCCATATAAGAGCCAAGAAGACGTCTACTCCAAAGAGAATATGAAGCCTGACTTTCAGGAGTTCAAGTATCCATATACCTATTTGCTAAATTATGATTAATTGAAATATATATATAGATAAGATCATTTGTTGATGTTTTATTGTGGGGTGACTCAAAACACACCATGACTATGTATGTTTCATTCTCAATATTGTAAGAATATTAGTCTTGTTTTAAAGTTACTGGAATTAATCATAACATTCTTGGATTCATGTGTAATGCTATTTTCCGGTTTTTTTGGGATAGAGCCTAGCAGGTGAATTACCAAAAAAATAAAGCTAGTGTGTGTTTGACACCGTTATCTTGAAGGAGTTAACTAGGATTATTTTCGAAATATTAAATAAGTAACCCATTTATGTAATTTTTATTATTAATGTTTTGATTAGTATATTTTATATGCTTGTGTCAACAAGGTTTGTGATATTTTCACAGGTTCTCACAGCCACACAAACTGCTGCATTGTGTGGCAGTGCACAATATATTCATCAAAGCGTCATTTAAATATCCAAATATTTTCAAATATGATTTAAGAACTGCAACGAGGCATTGCACAATAAATTCATCAACTCGTCAGTTAAAAATCCGCAAAGACAACAACAGGTAAAAGGCGACCTTTTCCGAATGCATTGCCTAAAATTCAATCAAGTGGATGGTTTGAATGTCAATCTAGGAATCTTGGCATCAACAATTTAATGGGTCATCCAACCGGATGTCAAGTCCAACTAATCTATCTCAGGGGTAAAAATGTACATGGTATGGTTTTGGGTGGTATAATATCATTACTCTTTTAAAAAAGAGAAGAAGGCTGTGACGTTGAAACAATAGATTGACAAAAAATTAAAAAATATTAAAAACACAATGGTTAAAGGTTCCTCGTATAAATATAAAGAAAAAGAGACAGCCCTTACACTCCGCCTCCTTGAAAATGTTCCTCAATATGACCCCCGAGAAGAGAAGCAATAATTTATATACCTTTTGTCTTCATAAACTTGTTATATATATTATCCTCCTTTGCTTACATGCCGATGTTCTTTTCAATCTAATGAAGTTTGTTTGTCGAAGCTCCAGTCCCCTACAATTATTTCTACCCACCTTGAAAAACACTCAACTACCAAATCTTTACTGTGTTTTAAGTTAAACCAAGGTCTCAAGGCCCTCGACTTCTTTGACGTGAAGAATATAAACTTGCAATTTGTTCAAAATGTTTGGGCAAGTTGAAACGGATTAGATATTGTAAATGGTCCTATAGATTATTCTTCAAATTGCCCCTCCCTCTAATTCTGTATAGCATTGGAAAAGATTATGGTTACTTTTCATATGCATATGCTTCAAGGGTATACAAAGTCATTTAAGGATGTGTCGAATCCAGATTGTATATATTAACGGTAGGTGTTGATAAAGAATGGAGAGCCATGATGCGCTATGGTCCTACTCAAAGGGTACGTGGTAGTCTTGCTCAAATAGGATACGGTTGTCTTGCTCAAAGAGGATTCGTGTATCGGT
The DNA here is from genome assembly GCA_029959085.1 of Nemophila menziesii. NCBI lineage: Eukaryota > Viridiplantae > Streptophyta > Magnoliopsida > Boraginales > Hydrophyllaceae > Nemophila > Nemophila menziesii. The sequence goes on along the minus strand of JARWIR010000074.1, from coordinate 1,290,471 downwards.
TATATGAATTTGTCCCATCAATAATCCGTTTTGACATGGAAACTAAAACTTGTGTGGAGATCTCTTTACTCATCAATTTGATTTAAGAGTTTGTTATTTGGGTCTTCCTGCAACGGAGAGTTCTCTTTGCTTCTGGGTGCAGGATTGGATGCGAAGTTTGGAATTTGAGTTTTGGTTGCTGATAGATCCAGAAACTTGACGTGGACAATGGGAAAAGCTGTTTGATTTTAATATACTGATTCCAACGTTTTCAGAGTACATGCCAGTACTTGAATGGTTGCGAAGTATTGATTTATTGGTGTTCAGTTCAATATCACAAATCTTTGTTTACAAGTTGAATACAGGAAGAGTCAATCAAAGTGAAGAAATGAAAAGAAATCGAAGACCAATATTTCAAGTACTGCTTTTACTCTGAATCTCATGTCGATAGCTTGGTTCCCTTGAACAACTTGTCTTTGATTATGACAGCTAGAAATCTACAGAAGATACTAGAAGACGTCTACTCCAAAAAGAACATGATGGGGATTTCAAGGAGCCTACACACCATTAATGTATAATTTAAATAATTAAAGGATATTGTGCAGTTGATGTTTTTTGAAGGGAGATTGGGTTCCTTAACACACATACCATTACTGTTGTTTCATTTCTTGTAATATTTTAAGAATTTTAGCATTCAATCAAAGTGAAAAAGCACTTTAGTTTCTTATTAAATTTTTCATTTGTCTTATCTAATTACAGGAATTAATCATAACATCCTTGCATGCAATGTAATGCTATTTTACTGTTTTCCGCAAGTGAATTATTAAAAGCCAAAGGCTAATAACTTGTCTTGATGTTTGCCACCGTGGCCCTTTATTTCCATATATAAAATTATTTAAGTGCTTTAATTTTTTGGCCTTATATATGAAGTTGTTGATATGGTATCTGAGCCTAAATGATCAGATTATTTGAAAGATGATCAGATTATTTGAAAGATGATCATATTTTTGAGCTATTCCATTCTAGCATGACCGCTAGAAAAGTGATCTTAGATTTGTCTAGTGTTTGCAACCACTCATAGACAATGACATTTTCCAACTAGCTGTGGTTGTACGAGTCACGGATCTTTTGAAAGGAGAGAAAATGTTGTTGCTTACTGATGGTGATAGTTTGCAGCAAATTTATAAAATATTTTCTACAAAACGGTCTAAACAGAAGAGATATAAACTATGCTGAGTGTTTTAATATTTTTAAAATTTTTATTGTTAAATTAACTAATGGTTTGAATTTATTATTTTTTTTATTAATTAATTTGAGGTTTTTATTTTAAAGGGTAAAAGATCTCACAAATGAGACATTTCTGGTTTAGCCTATATATATATATATATATATATATATATATATATATATATATATATATATATATATATATATATATATATATATAGTTGAGTGCTTTCTATTCTCTACCACTTTCTGTGTGCTTTCTATTCTCTACCACCTTCTGTGAGAGATGTACATTGAGTATGTGAATGTTTTTCCTCTCATTCTTGAAGGAATGGTAATATTAGTTTCAATTTCTCTATGCGTATAGCCTTTAGCATCTAGGTAGCACAGTTAGCTAGCTTAGCGGCATAGACCAGCCTAGCTTTCTAGAATAGCTGGCGGGTCCGATAATTGGGGTCTTACAATTGACTAACTTCTTGGGATAATTAATTCAGTCCGATATTTGGGGTCTTACAATTGACTAACTTCTTGGGATAATTAATTCAGGAGCTACTAATCATATTTGTAATTTGAGAATGATAATTAATTCAGGATTTTCTAATCATATTTGTAATTTGTTACATGGTAAATCTGGTAACTAGGAGATTGGTTGAACGTGAATTTGAGCTCGCTCAGAGTCGGCAATGAAATAGAGGTCTGGGCTTGTGCAAAACATAAGTATTTTGTTAAGTTAATTGAACCCGGATATTCGGTCAACCACACTACCTGCAAAGGGTGGTGGCAGTGCACACAGTAAATATATCAAACCGGACACATAAAAATCTAGATCTCCGCCAAAAGAATTTAAGAACTGGTATAGTCGAAACTAGGGAAATACAAGAATAGAAGGATTTAGGAACCTACTTCAACCTGAAACCACCAAGTACAGTGACAACATTGATAAAGTGATGACCAGCATCACAACCTTTTCCGCATGCAAGCACTCAGCATTTTGGCACTCGTAAAAGATTCTAGTAGATTTTTGGTTCTGAGATGTGTCCTAAAAAGGTCACCCAATCGCCTAAATTGTCAAAGATGTCCAGCACTTAATGTAAATTATGTGGACGTTCGAATGTCAATCTAGGCATTTAAGCATCGATTATTTTACGGATTGTCCAACCAGATTAATGGATCGTCCATTTTAAATAATCGATCGTCAAGACTCATTAATATTTCTTATAACCTAACTGGCTAGCACACATAAAATACAGAATTAACTTTGCCCACCCCAAATCCAACCATTGAAATAGTTATGTATTTTTTTCTAATTCAACATTTCTCGGAATAGTCTTTTTTAGATCTATGGAAATAAATTATTAATGTTTCAAATCAAAACTTCTATTATTTACGTTGACTTGATTTATTTAAAGGATTATTAGGAATAAATTAATATTATGTTAATAAAATATAATTTTAATAATATTGAATTATATTTTTCTAAATAATAATCGTCTAGATTCCGGTCATTATTCAACCACACCACTGACTTCAAGTATTTTTAAGAAAATTGCCACAGACGGGAGGAGTGTATCCCGGAGTACGTGGCGACACCACACCACACCAATTATTTTTTATGTACTAAAAATACTATCTCTCAAAGTAGATTTGTCAAACACCTCTAAATTCAACCATATTAACTTTATTTACTAAATCAACTTTAGTTTTCATACCTCCACTTTTACTTCTTGAAGTATCAAACTGAATCTCTTCTCCTAAAGTAAAATTGTTACTAACTTTATGTATGGGAGAGATAGAAACATACTTAGCAAATTTAGGAATTGTAGGCACGATTTTCTCAATTTTAGAGTTTTGAGTTGAACCTTTTTACCACGTGGTGGCATGGTAGACCCAACAACAAAAGGAACAACTCAAAAATAATAACAAATATTGGTCCACATTTTATGGAGTAAATCAAAAATTAAAAAGGAAAAAATTAGATAGAGAGTGCAGAAAATGAGATATTTGTTACGAGAATCAGGTTGGGAAAACTTGATCCAAGATTGTTTTAATGGAAGGTAAAAGAAAGAGCACAAAAAGAGAGAAGAAATGGTGGAGTTGGAAAAAACAACAAGAAATGAATTTTAACAGAAATGAAAAAACTAAAAAGGAAAGCTTACTAAATAATGGAAAGTCGCCGAATTTGTAGGAATACATGAAAATAGGCGGAATGAAGTGGAAGCAAAGATGGCCAGAAGGAAGAAGGGGCGGAACACGATAAGTAGAGGTGGAAGAGCTAAGAAATATCAATAACTTATGAAAAGATTTACACCCTTAAAGAGAGAAAGTAAAGAGAATGATTTAAGAAATAAAGAAAAAAATTACACCCTAAAGAGAAAAAGTAAAGAGAATGAGGAGCCATTCTCACAAACTTAAGTAGAGAGTTCGCTCAAAAATTAAAAAAGCATAACCAAAATCCAGCTACGTAAACTCTTCTTGACTTGGTTCATTGTTACATCACTATCTCTCTCACTTTATGGAATCTAAAAACTCCTTATAAATTATATCATACTTATTAATTAATACGTCATCTTCTTTCTTAGTATATAGAAACAAATTCTCTTGCTAAAACATGACTCCTTGTGCTTTGTATACGTAGCTAATTATTCATGTGTCTGTAATTTTATAAGTGTCGAGGTATCACAATAACAGTTTTTGAGGCTTCCTTGTCCTGTTTAAATTAGCATGGCGTTATTTCCCTTGTACATTGAACAACAACAGGTTCAATCATATGCTAGAGATCCAACACTGCTGAATTGCTTCATCCAAGATCTCACCACCACATCATACTCCTTCATTATCCATAATTCTACAAATTTTTTGTCAGAATTATAGTCAAATATGAATGAAAATAAGGCAAAAAATAATTTACGGGGCGGTTAGAATTTTACCAATTTGACTACTTTGGTGGATAGAGTCGGGAAACTTTATGTCTTAAAATACCTCAGTTCTCGAATTGAAAGAGAGGATAATATAAAAATAAGTGTTACACTTTATTAACGGTTAGTATTAATTATACTAGCTGACTAATAAAAAGTTTTGCACATAATCTTTAGAAAATTAAAACAGACAATAATGATTTGATAATTTTAAAAATATCTTGATGCTCCTCACCTTTTCCAGATCTTTATTTTAAAATAAATATATCTTTAATCACAATAAATCAAATATGTTTAAATCAAATATGTGATCCTAAAATATTTGTATGAATCTATCAAATAAGAAACGGGAATCAGTTTCTATTATATATTTTTCTTTTTTTTGGTGAACAAGTAAATTTTATTTTCTTTAGGAAGGGTTGATTGTTGTCAAAAATTAAAATTACATCAAGCATCAACATTCCTAAGTATTTAAATTACAAGTAGGACCATCTAAACAAATTAAAATTAGACTATCTAAATAAGATTGAATGTAAAGTAGCTGAGAATTGTTATACCTTCCTTTATCGGGGTATCTAACATGACCGTTTTACCAAGGAGGGAATAGTGCAAGACAGAGGAATCAATATGGCACTGCAGTTTGATTTGTCGTCAAATTTCGGTATTGTGGGTGCATAATTTACTAAAATGAAAATTCGTCCACACCTCGTTGTCAATTGTCGTGTTAGTAATGTGGCTGTGGTGGATGAGATGGTACTGATTTTTGTTTTGTTTTTTGTATTAGAATCAAAAATTTCCTTATAAGATTTCATCGAGAAGAGAATGATCTTACCTTCACAATATAGGCATCATGTATTGTTATATATCGAAAACCTTTAATAATTATTTATATATATATGGGGAGGTTGGGAAACTAATGGGTGACAGTGAGGGCGAAGTAGTTGTTCAAACGGTGAGCAAGACAAGTTAATGGGAGTAAAAATGGGAATTTGTCCCCGCACATACTACATTACATAACGATTAAAAACCTTTTATGGCCTAAGAGATACTTACTATTCTATTATAAGGCTTGGTAGAAAATGCCTAGTTATTATCCAGCTAATTAGGATGTAAAGACCCTTACATTCTTTTTCATTACTCTCCAAACCATTAAATACTTTATAGATCATACTTCTCTCTCTCTCTCTTCATTTTTCTTGGTCGCTCTTTCCTTCTCTTTCTCTATTTTTTTCTCTGTCACTCTTACCTTCTTTATTTTTTACAACACAAATCTCTCTCTATCTCTCAATGAGTCTAAAACTCCTTCAAACCAAACACTTTTGGCTTGAAGGAATTTTAAAATAAAAAAAAAAAACTACTTAACTTTTAGGAGAATAGTACAAAGAGAAAAGAAGATTGCGTATGTTTTTTTTATTTAAAAAACTAATTTTCTGACACCTAAAATCCTAGTAGTCATTTTGTATTTATAATGACTAGTTGGACTTTTAGCTCGAGGGTCAAGATTTGAACTATCCAAGTCAAGATTTATTGTTCTCTCTTTTAGTATATTTAATTTGAGTCCAATATAATATTCACTATATTAATTTGTGCTAATAAATTATCATACAAATATTCCAAGTTTATATTTATTTATTATTATCATCCTTAATAAATATAATGAATAATATAAACAAGATCAATGTACTCGTTAATTAATATGTGATTATGTGGGTTCATCCTTAAACTGGTAGTAATTAAATTAATAAAGTACTAATTGAGGTTGGCATCTAACAACACTCCTCACCGACCGGATAACGTGAAGTAACTATGCACTATGAACCCGATAAAGGATCATGCATATAATCTCTCTATCTTTATAGCTCTGGATCATCATGTGATATGGTATAAATGTCAAATACCATTAGACAATAAACTACGTTACATGTCGATTATCAACGTTGACGAATGACCAAAAAAACACTTCTTTTATTCATTTAATCACCTTGTCCTAGGATTTGATACAATTGTTATAATCTTATGAAATCGTAGAACTCAAACTTTTTATCTAGAGTTAATAGATTCCATTTTGGATCATCCTTCTGAACACATATACTTAGCTATGTCCAATATCATTTCGACTAGTATTTTGATACACTAGTAGTCATGTATTTAAGCACAAAAAGCACATACACAATTATAGCGATGATCACAGCCCAAAGGATTACAAGCATAAAATTCCTTAAAGAGATTAACCCACATGATAGTTAAAGGTACTTAACCATTAGGAATATCTACATTTAGTTGGTTCGAAAATCACATCAAGAGATTAACCCACATGATAGTTAAAGGTACTTAACCATTAGGAATATCTACATTTAGTTGGTTCGAAAATCACATCTTTATGTTAATTATCTATGAACCTAACTCAGTAAATGAGAATTATCGATATTTATCCTATAAATTTATACTCGATAGCTACGTATTAATCTATCTAGATCGTCTTGGTCCTAACTCGATGATCCTACGATTAAGAATAAGTTTAGATTGAGTCTTATGAGCTAGATTCTCATTATCATAACTCCTTATAATATCTAGTTCGTAACTTAATCAAGGATCCGAATTTATTTTGTGTAAATAAATACCATAATTATAATTGTTTGTCATAAATTTAACGAAACAATTTCTTTAATCAATACTGTAGAGATAACTATTATCGTGTATAATTAATAATTGTTCAATTTATTACAACACGATCGGGTATAAGGAATAATTCCAACACCAACTAATCAAAAATATTTTTTTTAGCCATTAAACTTTCTTTGATCGGATACACATCTTCTTCTCCTAAGGTATCCGCTAGATCTGAGTCCCCGTATCTAATTATAAGTGGAGATGGTACCCGTCATGTTTGCTTATATAACCGATCTCAACTTTCTTGGCTTCCCACCATATTATATTCAAAATTTCCGATTTCTTCACTTTGGAGGGTCCGATATCTTTTGATTCTGAGCCTTCTTTATCAAGTAATTTTTTCATTCTAGCATTGGCAACGGTTTAGGGTCCCATTCCTTTATTTTTTAAGTTCAATTCGATAGGTGTTTGGTATTCCGGTTTGTGGCATCTTTGATGTCTGGACTTTGGCTTCTTCCAATACTCGCTCAATTGTCCATCCTCGACTGTCAGGTTTCCAACTCTTCATAGGTCTGGTGTGCCTAATTTTGCATCATCGCCATATCTAATTTGAACCCATAAGACTTATAAACAATCTCTTCATTTCTCATTACATCAAGATGTTCAGTATTCAATGTTTTATAAACAACCTCGTCAATTTAAATATGTCCTTTAGTGTAACTAATTTTATAGGTAATCCTAGATCACATTAGGGGTGATAAGAGCATATTGTGGGGAAATAATAATATATTCTCTTCTCAATCATTACAATTGGTGTCGTCTTGAATCTGAGGGGCTTTGAGGGTATTGACCATTCCTTGTGTAACGATTCCTTCAGAGATATTAATTAATACAAAACTCCACCAACTATGGTGTTGTTCTCTACTTTCTTGTAATAGAACATCTTCTAGTTGTGCCTTATATCCTTGTCTTTTGTCTTAGGACTGACATATATGTTTGTGTGACCTTTTTTTTTATTTTATTTGGCTTGATCCATTTCTAATGATCTAGCCTCTAAAATTATATCAACTTCTCTCACATCCTTCATCTTAATCTTGTAAGATAGGAATATTATCTACATAGAAACATGTTATCATATAATTTCTTCCTATTAATCTAAAGTAAACACATGAATACAATGTGTTAATTATACAACAATCTTCAACAAATGTGATATCTAGTTCCTGAAAATGCCTAGTTATTATCCAACAAATTAGGATGTAAAGACCTTTACACCCTTTTTCATTACTCTCCAAACCATTAAATACTTTATAGATCATACATCTCTCTCTCTCTCTCTCTCTCTCTCTCTCTCTCTCTCTCTCTCTCTCTCTCTCTCTCTCTCTCTCGCTCGCTCTATCTCTCCTTATCTATTTCTCTCTCTCTCACTCTTTCTTTCTCTCTCATTACATTCTTCCCCCATTGTGATGTGATTAACTTATACAACACAAATCTCTCTCGGTCTCTTAATGAGTCTAAAACTCCTTCAAACCAAACATTTTTGGCTTGAAGGAATTTTGAAATCAAAAAAACTTCTTAACTTTTAGGAGAATAGTACAAAGAGAATAAAAGATTGTGTATGTTTTTTTCTTTTTTAAAAACTAATTTTCTGACACCTAAAATCCTAGTAGTCATTTTGTATTTATAATGACTAGTTAGGCTTTTATCTCGCGGGTCAAGACTTGAACTATCCAAGTCCAGATTTATTGTTCTCTCTTTTAGTCTCTTTAATTTGAGTCCAGTCTAATATTCACTATATTAATTTGTGCTAATAAATTATCATACAAATATTCCAAGTTTATATTTATTTATTATTTATCATCCTATTATAAATATAATTAATAATATAAACAAGATCAATGTACTCGTTAGTATGTGATTACGTGGGTTCATCGTTAAACGGGTGGTAATTAAATAAATTAAGTACTAATATTTTTCATTAATATTAAGTTTCATATTTTCATACCACACACTCTGTCAAATACCAACCATTCATATAAATTATGTTTCAACCATAAAAAAAATGTTCGTGAGCAATTCAAGCTCGCCTCTAAATAAGTTTGTTCAATAAGTTGAACAAAAAAAAATTAATATCTATTTTTAACATTTCTGATTTAGATCATTGAAAGCTTAGCTCATCTATTTTAAATTTGAGCTCCGTTTGGCTTGACTCCTTTAAATTTGAACTCGGATCGGCTTGAAAATTTAAACAAACAAGCATGTACATCTAGTATTCGGCTCGGCTCGGCTCAACGGGTGTCGTCTTGATTCTGAGGGGCTCTAAAGGTATTGACCTTTCCTTGGCGTAACGATTCCTTCAGAGCTATTGTTTCATACGAAAATCCACCAACTATGGTGTTGTTCTCTACCTTCTTGAAATAGAACATCTTCTAGTTGTGCCTTATAGCCTTGTCTTTTATCTTAGGACTGACATATATGTTTGCGTGACCTTTTTTATTTTATTTGGCTTGATCCATTTCTAATGATCTAACTTCTAGAATTATATCAACTTCTCTCACATCCTTCATCTTAATCTTGTAAAATAGGAATATTATCTACATAGAAACATGTTATCATTTAATTTTACTCCTATTAATCTAAAGTAAACACATGAATACAAAGTGTTAATTATACAACAATCTTTAACAAATGTGATATCTAGTTTCTCATATATTTTCTTGAGTGAATATCTTAAATCATACACATATTTCAAACCATACATTGATTTTTAGTCTTACACAATTTGTTATCATAATTGGATAATATAAATTACATAGGTTATTCCATATAAGATCTATTCATCTATTATGAACCCAAAACTGCACTCTTAACATCTATCCACTGTATTACAAATGTATGATGACATTCTAACAAATAAGGCTTTATACTATAGCTATCTTCGTTATAGGGGGAATATGTGTCAAAGTATCCTGCCTTATCTTGCGTAAAACCTAGAAGTACAAGCCCAGTTTTGAATTTTTGAATTGAACAATTACGTTTCACTTTCTTCTTAAAGAATCTGGTTACAACCAACTGGAAAATCAGTTGAATATTAGGTGTGGTTGACATAATAGATTATAGTTCAATATTAATGTCCTCTTCGAAAAACCAATATAAATTGATTAAATAGTCTCATCATACGTCTTAGCATCTTCCACAATAAGGAAACACGATACTATATTTTCGCTTAACATATCTATGGGGAGACCCTCAGGTATAACTCATTAAGGAAGTTATAAAATGTAGTCCAAATATGGACTCTATTTTAAGTCTCTTACGTCTTCAACTATGTTGAGAGATAGTATTAGGATTAGAGAATTAGTTAATCCTGACTAATAGGCATATCAACACTAGCGTGAAAGATATTATCAATAAGCATTAGACCATGTAAAGAAGCATTGATATCTATATATTTTTCATATAACAAATGGTCCAAAAAATTCTACATTTCTAGATTCATAAATAGGATTATCATCTAAATAAAAAAAAATTAAGAATACGCAATAAAAATATAATATATAATCTAGGGTACGCCTTTGATTCCAAAGGTCATTGGTATTATATATAATTTTGTGGGTAAATTATTGAAAAAATACTAAGAATACAAGACTACCTCTCCCCGCGTGTTATAAGGTAACCCTGAACTAATAAGCATTTATTTATCATTTCTATAAGTTATTTTTCTTTCGTTTCAGCTATGATATTTTTTAGGTGTATATGATCACTAATTTCTTGAATAATTTACTTTTTCTCACAAGATATATATAAAGGAATTAGAACTATATTTTCGCCTCAATCTTACCTAAGTCCCTTAATTTTTTTTATCAAATTGGTCATCTAATCCAATTTTATATTTAAAAAAAATTTACTATGTTAATCTTATATTTTAGGAGATAATTTTTTGTATACCTAAAGTAGTTATCTAGGAAAGACATATAATCCGTTTTACCTCTCTACTGCAACTTTTTTTTAATCCCCTAAGTCAAAATGCACTAGTTCAAGTAGTTTATTTTTTTTAAGTGGTGGTTACTATTTTTTACAAAGTTATTATAGCATTCTTGAATTCTATACATACTTGACTTTTAACAAAATCATCAATATTGCCATTAGAGATTAATCCAAGTGACAACCTTCTAATGGAATTGATATTTACATATATTAATCTTACATTCCACATATAACGGTTTGGACAATATACCCAGAAATATAACTATTCTTATTAATAAAAATAAAAGCGGTGTTCAATATAAAAAGTCCTCTCTTCAAACATGCTTTCCAAAAAAATTATCATTAGTTATATCTATTTTCACGTCAACAACTAGTTTTCACCCAACTTTGTTAAGTACCCCATGCAATATTTCTAAGCATGCAGTAAAGGAATATATTGTGCATATGCAAAGGTGTGGATTTTTTTGAGGTAATTTATAGGAAAAAAAATTCCTTGATGAGGATGCGGTGGTTGAATTCCTCATGTAAGAACATCCTCTATAAAACCTTCTAGTATTCGTAGAACATGACTTTGTTTAAGAAAGAATATCTTGAAACTTTACGTCTTCAAGATCTCCACCAGCAGATTTGAATCAACCATAACATCATCAATTACATCAAATGAACAAATATAACAATGACGTGATTATTTTTTTACACAATATTTGGATTTACTGCATGGATGCAACTCTATATAATCTACTAATCAAACATGAATAGAGAAGGAAAAAAAAAAATTAAACACTAAAAGAAAATCATTTGTAAAAATGTAATTTGATCACTAATTTTTTTGAAAACACCTTTATTCGACATTTTTAAAACTTTCAAGAATATAGCAATCAAATAGACTTAACTTGCTTTATGTATAATTAATTATCATATAGGGAGATATGCAATTAATTTGAAATAATATGAGTCATTTTACATAATATGTGATTTATATTGCAATCAAATTTTTGTTCCAGGGACCTCATAGGAGTAAAAAAGGAAAAAAAAAAAGATAAACGTAGAATATAAAGAACGCAGCCTGAAGCAAAAAATGACAGGGAATGTGGTGATTTGGAAAAGGAAATGACCTAATTTTTCAAATTTAAATTTTTTTTAAAAAGAAAAGAGAGGGAAAAGGAATGCGGGAGATTGAAACGGTATATTATGAAAAATATAAAAACACAACGGTATAAAGGTTCAGGTATAAATATAGGGAAAATGAGACAGGCCTTACACTACTCACCACACACACCTCCAACCTGAAAACCTTCGTCAATATGGCTCCCGAGAAGAGAAACCAAATCGTTAGTTATAAGAGGAAGAGAAGCAATAGTTCATTTGTTTTTTGTTTTCCTAATGATATTATATATATGATTCTCATCTGCTTACCTGCTGATGTTCTTTACAATGTAATGAAGTTTGTATGTCGAGACTGGCGTAACATAATCAAGTCGCCTACTTTCATTTCTAGCCATCTTGAAAAACAATTAACTGCCAATGCTCTATTGATTCACCATTCCAGGAGCATTGGGTTTGTTGTTAAACCAAGGTCTCATGGCCGTCTTCTTGACGTGGATAATCTAAACTTCCAGTTCGTTCAAAAAGCTTGGGCGAGTTGTAATGGCTTACTTTTGGTAAATGGTCCTATAAAACGCTCTTCAAATTGCCCATCTTATGTGGTAAATCCGGTTACAAAACAGTATTTGCCCCTCCCTCTATTTCCATATCCAAGTAGAAAACATGCTGCTCACTTTGCATATGCTTCTGCTTCAAGGGTATACAAGGTGATGCAAAGATGTGATGAATCAAGATTGTTTATATTAACTATAGGTGTTGATAAAGAATGGAGAAAGGTTGATGCTACCAGTAAATTACATGAAACTGCAATGAAAGAAAATATGCGCTGCTGTTGTTGTCTTACTCAAAGAGGTTTTGTGTATTGGTTATATGAATCAGTCCCATCAATACTCCGTTTTGATATGGAAACTGAAACTTTTGAGGAGATTCCTTTTTTTCAACCATACAGTTTTGGTGATTGTCATTGTGGTTTTCTTACAACCGAGAATTCTCTTTGCTTCTGGGTACAGAAGTATGTGGGAAACCGTTTATTTGAGTTTTCAATGTTAAAAGATACAGAAACTGGACATGGACAATGGGAAAAGGTGCTTGATTTTGATATACGGAGTCTAAGTCCTTCACTTCCCATGATGTACAGGCCAATTGGCTGGTTGCGAAATATGGATTTGTTGGTGTTTCAATCGCCACATGATATCCTGGTTTACAATCTTAATACAGGAAGAGTTCATCAAACAAAAGAAATGAAGAGAATCGGACAGTCATATTATGAGGACTTTTACTCAGGCACTCATGTCAACAGCTTGGTTCCCTTGAGCAATTTGTCTTTACTTATGTCAGCTGAGAATCCACATAAGAGCCAAGAAGACGTCTACTCCGAAGAGAACATGAGGCCTGACTTTGAGGAGTTCAAGGATCCATATCCCTCCGTTTGGTAAATTATAATAAGTGAAATACATATAGATAAGATCATTCGTTGATGTTTTATTGAGGGGTGACTCAAAACACACCATGAATATGTATGTTTGATTCTCGATATTGTAAGAATTTTAGTCTTTAATCTAAGTGAAACACTTTAGCATAACATCCTTGGATTTATTATATGTAATGCTATTTTCCGGTTTTTGGGAAGGAGTTAACTAGGATTATTTCCGAAATATTAAATAAGCAACCCTGGTTAGTGCATTTTATACGTTGTGTTCATGGTTTACAAAAAAATCTTGACAACATGGGCAACAGTAATTCCATCCAAATTATTTGCGCGCGCCAACAAGGTTCATGATATTTTCACAGATTCTCACAGCCACACAAACTACTGCATTGTGTGGCAGTGTACACTAAATTCATTAAACCGTCACTTAAAAATCCAAATATCTGCAAATATGATTTAAGATTCAACGAGGCAGTGCACAATAGATTCATCAACTCGTCAGTTAAAAATCCAAATATCCGCAAATATAATTTAAGAACTACAACGACGACAACAGGTAAAAGAGATGATGGCGACCTTTTCCGAATGCAGGACAAAAGGAAAGAGAATCCTACACTCCTTAAATATGTTTATTGCCTAAAAATTTAATTAAGTGGATGGTTTGGATGTCAATCTAGGCATATCTTGGCATCAATAATTTAATGGGTCGTCCAACCGGATGTCAAATCCAACTAATCTATTTCAGGAGTAAAAATATACCGGGCGGTATGGTTTTGGGTGGTTAACATCATTAATCTTTTAAAAAAGAGAAGAGAGAACATATCTGACGTTCAAAACGGTAGATTGTAAAAAGAAAATTAAAAAATTTAAAAACACAATGGTCAAAGGTTCCTTGTATAAATATAAGGAAAAGGTGACAGCCCTTACACTACTCACCACACGCCGCCTCCTTGAAAATGTTTGTCAATATGACCCCCGAGAAGAGATACCAAATAAGTAGTTATAAGAGGAAGAGAAGCAATAATTTAAATACCTTCCTCCTTTGCTTACCTTCCAAAACAATGTGATGAAGTTGGTTTGTCGAAGCTGGTATAACATAATCCAGTCCCCTAAGACCCTCGACTTCTTGACGTGAAGAATCTAAACTTGCAATTTGTTCAAAAGGTTTGGGCAAGTTGCAACGGTTTAGTTTTAGTAAATGGTCCTATAGAGTTCTCTTCAGATGAACCCTCTTATGTAGTAAATCCGGTTTCAAAACAGTATTTGCCCCTCCCTCTATTTCTGTATTGCATCACTAAAAGAAATAGTAGTATTAGCGGGGAAGCTATTGCGGCAACAACTAAAATGGCCTCTAATGATATTTTTAAAAACCAAAATGGCCTTTATTAACTTTATCTTTAGCGGCAATATTTGCCGCTAAAGATAAAGTTAATAGAGGCAAAAACAAATAATTTGCTACTAAAGGTATCTTTAGCGAGGAACTTATAGAGGCAACAAATAACGATTATTAGTGGCAAAATTGAGATTTTTAGTGTTAAATTTTTTGCCGCTAAAGATACTATTTCTTGTAGTGCATTGGAAGATATGATGGTTACTTTTCATATACATCTGCTTCAAGGGTATACAAAGTCATTCAAAGATGTGCCGAATCCAGATTGTATATATTAACTGTAGGTGTTGATAAGGAATGGAGAAAGGTTAATGCTATCTGCCAAGGAAGCCATGATGCGCTATGGTCTTCCTCAAATAGTACATGGTGGTCTTGCTCAAAGAGGACATGGTTGTCTTACTCAACGAGGATTCGTGTATTGGTTATATGAATCTGTCTCATCAATTTGATTTAACTGTTTGTTATTTGGGTCTTCTTGCAACGGAGAGTTCTCTTTGCTTCTGGGTGCAGGATTGGATGCGAAGAGCATCTTTTGAGCTATTCCATTCTAGCATGACTGCTAGAAAAGTGATCTTAGATTCGTCTAGTGTTTGCAACCACTCATAGACAATGGCGTTTTCCAAATAGCTGTGGTGGTACGAGTCACGGATCTTTTGTAAGGATAGAAAATGTTGTTTGCTTACTGATAGTGACAGTTTGCAGCAAATTTGTGGAATATTTTCTGCAAAATGGTCAAAAAAGAAGAGACAAACTATGTAGAGTGTTTTAATATTTATAAATTATTTTGTTAAATTAACTAATGGTTTGAATTCATTATTTCTTTTATTAATTAATATGAGGTTTTTATTTTAAAGGGTAAAAAATACACAAAGAGATCTTTCTGGTTTAGCCTATATATATTGTTGAGTGCTCTCTCTTCTCTACCACCTTCTGTGAGAGATGTACATTGAGTATGTGAATGTTTTTCATCTCTTTCTTGAAGGCATAGTAATATTAGTTTCAATTTCTCTATTTGTATAGCCTTTAGCATCCAGGTAGCACAGCCCCTCCTTAGCTAGCTTAGCGACATAGACCAGCCTAGCTTTCTAGAATAGCTGGCAAGTCTTACAGATGACTAACTTCTTGGGATAATTTAATTCAGGAGCTACTAATCATATTTGTAATTTGAGAATGATAATTAATTCAGGATTTTCTAATCATATTTGTAATTTGTTACATGGTCATATGGTAACTAGGCAATTGGCTGAAGGTGAATTTGTGCTCAGAGTCGGCAGTGAACCCGGATATTTGATCAACCACACTACCTGCAAAGGGTGGTGGCATTGTACACAGTAAATATATCAACCGGACACCTAAAAATCCAGGAATTTAAGAACTGGTCTAGTCAAAACTAGGGAAATCCAGGAATAGAAGGATTTAGGAACCTACTTCCACCTGAAACCACCAAGACAGTGACAACATTGATAAAGATGACCAGCATCACAACCTTTTCCACATGCAAGCACTCAGCATTTTGGCACTGGTAAAAGATTCTAGTAGAGTTTTGGTTCTGAGATGTGTCCTAAAAAATGTCACCAAATCGCCTAAACACTCAAAGATGTCCACCACTTACAAATAAATTATGTGGACGTTTGAATGTCAATCTAGGCATTTAGGCATCAATTATTTCACGGATTGTCCAACCAGATTAATGGATCGTCCATTCTAATTAATCGATCGTCAGGACTACTTAATATTTCTTATACTCTAACTGGATAGCACACATAAAATACAGAAATTACTTAACCCACCCCAAATCCAACCATTGAAATAGTTATGTATTTTTTTTCTAATTCAACATTTCTAGGAATTGTCTTTTTTAGATTTATGGAAACAAATTATTGTTGTTTCATACCAAAACTTCTATTATTTACGTTGACTTGATTTATTTAAAGGATTATTAGGAATATATTAATATTATGTTATATTTTCTTAGATAATAATCGTCTAGATTCTCGTCATTCTATCCAACCATACCTTGACTTCAAGTTTTTGTAAGAACATTGCCACAAATTGGAGGAGCGTATACCAGAGTACGTGGCGACACCACACCACATATTATTGATGTATTAAGAATACTATCTCTCAAAAGAGATTTGTCAAACACCTCTAAAGATTCAACCATATTAACTTCATTTACTGAATCAACTATAGTTTTCAGCCCTCCACTTTTACTTCTTGAAGTATCACATTAAATCTCTTCTCCTAAAGTGAATTATTACTAACTTTATGTATGGGAGAGATAGAAACATACTTAGCAAATTTAGGAAATGTAGGCATAATTTTCTCAATTTTAGAGTTTTGAGTTGAACCTTTTTTACCACGTGGTGGCATGGTAGACACAATAACAACAAGAACTCAAAAATAATAAGAAATATCGGTCCACATTTCATGGAGAAAATCAAAAATTAAAAATGGGAAAATTTGAAAGAGAGTGCAGAAAATGATTGCATACACCATTACAAAATTACCCATCATAAAGTGTCTTGATATTTTAAATATGCAATGGAAGAATAAATAAGAGTGTTAAAGGAAAAAGTTAGAAAAAAAATGTCTTGATATCCTAAGTGGACAATATGACACCATATTTAGTAAGTGAACATTATTTTTGGGACAGAGGGAGTAATTGTAGTAAACTCTTAACTTCTTGGAGAAAAAAAATGTCTTGATATCCTAAGTGGACAATATGACACCATATTTAGTAAGTGAACATTATTTTTGGGACAGAGGGAGTAATTGTAGTAAACTCTTAACTTCTTGGAGTAAAAAAAGTTGAAGTTCAGTATAAAAGTTATTGATGGCCTCATGGAAAATCTTCATAATATTTATAATGATCCCAATACTAAATACTAGGAGGAATATAATGCTATATTTAGATAATTAGAAGTGGTGTGGAAAAAAGAGGACTTCTGGGCCTCTATGTTAAGGAATACTTGGATAAGGAGAGGAGACAAAAAAACGTTCATTTTTATGCAGCTACTAAAATGATAAGAAGATATAATAAAATGAAATAGTTAAAATTACTAAGAATATGGGGAGATATTAACAAGTATATTAACAACATTTTTAAATGTATAGATAAGAGGAATATTAAGAATATTTTGGATAGTCCTTTTTGTGACTCGGAATCTGAATATTATAGACCCCTAGAGATAGTTGAGATAACAAATGTTGTAAGTGAATTGGGTGCTAACTAGGCTTCTAGGCCAGGCAGTTATCCAAGTTTTTTCTATAAAAAAATACTACGATATAATTAGATAGGATGTTATTTGAGTAGTGAACAATTTTTGATATAATGGTGATAGTATTGATGAGCTTAATCATACTTACATATCAATTATACTAAAAATTTGTAACCCAACTAATATTAAATACTATAGACCCATCAGTTGCTCAAACTTCATCTATAAAATTATAACCAAAATTTTGGTGAATAGGCTGCAACCAGTTATGGAGTTCCTGATTGATGAAAAACAGTCAGTCGTCATTCCTTTGGAGAATGATTGCCTTCAGATCATGCATCCTTTGGAGAATAACTACAAAGTATTAATCCCTCGTTTGTAGTATTACTAATAGTATTTATCTAGTTGCTGGAAATGGTTTGCCTAGCTTCTCTTTTGTTAGCTGATTGGGTAGTTAAGTATAAGCTTGAAGGCAAAATGCTTGGTCCCAAATCAGCTATCCCGATTAGCTAATGAGGAACCGTTGCCTTCCGTAATTGGATAATATTTTGTGATAACTTTTATTTTATTATTAATGAATCTTATTTGGAACCAAACAAAATGTCTAGCCTTGTGCGGAAGGAAGCATTTTGTTAGTCTTTAAAGAGTATATTTAGAAGTTAGATAATGTTATGTTTGTTACAGACATGAGATAAAGATTTATTTCTGCTTCGAGTTTAACTAAATCGAGATATCTAATCAGTCACATTACCACACTACCTGCAAAGGGGGGCGGTAGTGCGTAGTAAATACATTTAATTGTCACCAAATCCAAATATCCGCCTAAATAATATAAGAACTTGTCTAGCAAAAGAGGGAAAATTAAAGGAATCCAATAATAGAAATATTTACGAACCTACTTCAGATATGACAAGAGATAAAAGAGATGACCAACATCACAACCTTTTCCACTTACAAGGACACAAAAGAAAAGAGAGTATTTTGGAACTGGTAAGAGATTCTACTAGAGTTATGGTTACGAGGAATGACATATATAATGTCCGAAATCATACCACACAACACGTGGTATGATTTGATTGGAATAAAATTGTCACTTATTTTATTTTCTCAATCTAAGTCTAACTCACATTCAATCAAATCTTGACATGTGATGGATGGTAAATGTTGTATGGTATGATTTTAAATGGTATATAGCATTACTCTTTGGTTACATAAGAAGTGTCCTAAAATAAGGCCACTTAACCGCTTACAGTCTCGGAGATGGACATCGACTAAGAATCAAATAAGTGGATGGTTTGAATATCAATCTAGGCATCATGTATTTAATGGTCGTCCAACCGGATTAATGGATCGTCCAGATTAATTAATAGTTTGTCCAATGCAATTAATCGATTGTCTAGACCCACTAATTTGTCCTTTAACCTTACTGGCTAAATTATTATATAGAATAAATTATTAACTCAACCCACCCCTAATCTAACTTTACTAGAAAAAAAAACAATTATTTGGGTTGAAATTTGAACACGCGGCTAATAGTAGTTGTGATTTTTTTTCAGATTTTAAGTTAATATTTCTTGAATTTCTTTTCTAGATTTATAAAAATAAATTATCATTGTTTTATATAAATAAAATGTATTATTTATGTTTAATTGATTTTTTTAAATGACTATTAGAAAAGTTATTGTGCTAACAAAATATAATTATAATAAAATCAATATTTATCTATATATTTTAAATTGACAACTAACCACTTAGCAGCTGAAATTGACGATGGGTATCAACGCTTGAATCAAAATTGAAATGTTTAGTATCACGGTGTCCAAATTGAAAGTATATGTATTTATTTGTCCAGTTAGCATATCGGTTCGGTAAATACTTGTCGTGTCAATTTTCCCTATTTTGAAGTGGATAAACTAAGATGTGGATACATCAAAATATATAAGAAGGTAGGTTATAAAGATAGCAATAAAATAGAAGGAGCACTAGACATTAGGGTAAGTAGGAACTGTCATGAAGAGGGGGAATCTCACCTGCCATAGAGGCTCTAAGGAGGGGGGTTGCAATAATAAGATGCAAGAAAGGTGAATTTAGGTGTAGGTAGACTAGTAGAACACCAAATAGCTGAATAAACCTTGGGATTTAAACAATTCACCTCACCCCGACCCAAATAGAGTATTTGATGCATTTTTACCCTAAACTATATATGTCTACAACATTTTAAATTGTAACCCAAATTTAACAAAGAATTTATAGATAGTGAACACTTTGGAGGTAAAATCTCAAATACCACCATGATTAGACAAAAGGTAAAAAAAAACTTCTACTATTTTGAAAAGGAAAAAAACACCTTTTTGTGGTTTGTACAAAATATGTGAGTTATCACAAGTTAGAAAACCACGGAAAGGTATTTGTCTCTTTTTAAACCATAGGGGGTTTTTTACTTTTTATCATACCAGGGGCCTAGGTAAATGATTAAAAAATTTATATGATTAACCTTCAATCCACCCTTGATTAAAAAAAAATTACGACTTATAACAGCAGTTGTCCAACCCGTACGAAGAGCAACTGCTTTACTTCCTTGTCTTCAATCGCATAGACCACTAAATTTGTGGGAAAAATTAATTTCAATTTCTAAAACTTATTATTAACAAGATGACATTTAAAGAAATAAGTTATTACCTCGTAATTGTTTTCCCAACTATGGAATGGTTTATACTATGGTTGTAAATGAACTAAGTCGCTGCGAGTAGCTCGAACTCGGAACAGAAAAAACTCGTTCGAGATCGGCTCGAATATAAACAAGCTCAAGCTCCATTTTAAGCTCGTTAGGAAACAAGTCTGCTTGAGCTCGTTCGTTAACAGCTCGTTTATATTTATGAATTCTAAAGTAATATATTATCTACGTATAAATATATTATTAAACCTTCAATATCAACTTGGATATTTTAGTTTTCGTTAGACTTTTATTTTTTCATTAATATTACGTGTCATTACACACTCCATCAAATACCAACCATTCATATAAATTCTGTTTCAACCATAAAAAAATAAATTGTTCATGAGAAATTCAAACTCGGCTCTAAAAAGGTTTGTTCAATAAGTTGAACAAATTAATTTTAAAATCTATTTTGAACATTTTTATTTGGATCACTGAAAACTCGGCTCGGCTAGTTTAAACTTGAGCTCACTTCGGCTCAACTCGTTTAAATGTGAACTCAGATCAGCTTGAAAATTTAAACAAACAAGCATGTACATCTAATATTTGGTTCGACACAACTCGTTTGTAGTTCAAGTTTATACATACGTATGCTTCACCTTAGCATGGATAAGCAAAAACACATCTATTATTATTCAAAACTATTAAAAAAACAGGAGGGGCATCGTGAAACCAGTGTTATGTCATTGTTGGTACACGTGGAATACTTATGTCATGAAAATCTAACTACACTCTGATTTAGAAAATGAAAGACACTTTTTCATCCGCAGATTCAGTGGTTGCATATCAGATTAGTTACTTGCCCTTTTGGGAGGTTACATATGGATTTTAATAAATTTTGAATCAAACTCTCAAATATAAATTATATTTATATTTTATATTATTTTTTAGAATATCTATAGATCTAATTACATAAAAGAATGATATATAATAAAAAAAATTGTTACAAAATTGTATGATTATATTAGTTTTGTGTAAAATTAATAGAATAATAATATATATTATTCGAATTCATACCACCTCATATACTATATATGACGTGACGCGATCTGAATGAAAATAAATGATCAATCTATTTATCTTTTAATAAGTTATATATTTAAAATAAATAAAATTTTATATTTAAATAATAATGAGATGACATTCTTAGAAGTAAATCAAATAAATTTCATTACCTAATAAATAAAAATCTAAATGATATAAAATATACAGGAAACCGTCTCAACAAATTTGTTGGACATCGAACCTTTATCTGAAACTTTCCAAACCCAGCATTGATTCACATTCTTCATTCTATCAAAATTTGTGTGTCACTTTATTAACCGTTAGTATTATTTATATTACCTGACTAATAAAAAAATTTGCACATAACCTTTAAAAATTAAAAACCGATCATGATCATGATTATTTGATAATTTAGACATGTGTGGATGCTCCTTCACCTTTTCCAGATCTTTATTATAAAACAAATATATCTTTAATCAGAATAAATCAAGCATGTATGGATCTATCGAATAAAAACGGGATACAATTTCTATTTTTTTTTTTTTTGTGAACAAGAAAATTTATTTTCTTTAGGAAGGGGTATTTTTTGTCGAAAATTAAATTACATCAAGCATTAACATTCCTAAATTACAAGTAGGACCATCTAAACAAATTACAAATTAGATTATCTAAATAAGATTGAAATGAAAGTAGCCAAGAATTGTTGAACGTCCCTTTATCGGGGTGTCTAACATGACCGTTTTAACGAAGAGCAAAAGGTGCAAGACAGGGGACATAGGACTCGATCTGGCATTGCAGTTTAATTTGTCGTCAAATTTTGGTACCGTGGATTCATAATTTACTAAAATGAAAACTCGTCCACACCTCGTTGTCAATTTTTGCGTTAGTAACGGGGCAGTGGTGGACGAGGTGGTACTGTTTTTTGTTTTGTTTTTCGTATTAGAATCAAAATTTGCCTAGTTACATTTCAGCAAGAAGAGAATGATCTTACCTTCACAATATAGGCATCATGTACTGTTATACATCAAAAACCTTTAATAACTATTTTATACATGTATACATATATATATATGTATATATATATATATATATATATATATATATATATATATATATATGTATATTGGGAAACTAATGGGTGACAGCGAGGGCAAAGTAGTTGATAAAAAGGTGTGGAGCGAGACAAATTAATAGGAGTAGAAACGGAAATTTATCCCCGCACATACTACATTACATAAGGGTTAAAAACTTTGTACGGCCTAAGAGACACTTACTATTCTATTATAAGCTTCGGTACAAAATGCGTAGTTACTATCCAACTAATTAGGATGTAAAGACCTTTACACCCTTTTCCATTGCTTTCCAAACCATTAAATCCTTTATAGATCATATCTCTCTCTCTCTCTCTCTCTCTCTCTCTCTCTCTCTCTCTCTCTCTTCATTTTTTCTTTGTCGCTCTTTCTTTCTCTTTCTTTATTTTTTTCCCTATCACTCTTTATTTCTGGCTCACTCTATCTTCCTCTATTGCTGATATGATAAACTTATACAGCATAAATCTCTCTCTATCTCTCAATTTATTATACAACACAACCCCCACCCTTATTAAAACGTACCTGAAAAAAGATTATATGGTGGACTTTAAGGTATTGCAGTTACAAAGAATCCAATTTGAATGGTAAGAACTCATAAAATTTCTTTTTAGTTGCTTTTCATGCATTCCACTAGAGATTTCTAGATTTTACTTTTGTGAGTATAGATTTGTATTTTTATAGGTATATGTCCGTTTTTTGTTGGTATAGATCTGAATTTTTGTGGGTATGGATAGGTATTTCTGCAGGTATGGTGGTATGTTACTTTTACCGAAATAGGCTTATTGATGGTCTTACAGTGGTGGGTATATACACATCACAATGGTGTGTTGATTTTGCCTAAATAGTCTTATTAATGGTCTTATAGTGGTGGGTATATACCCATCACATTGGTGTGTTGTATTTTGTTAGTTATAATTAATGGTCTTATTCCTGTGTAGGAAATCAAACCAATAGGTATATAAATCATCACTAATGGACCTAGACATAAACTTGACCATGAAAAACTTATCTTAAAACAATGGGTATATAAACCCATTATCGAATTATGGCAGACACCTTGACAAAAAATATGTATCGTGAAGCAGTGGGTGTATGACCATCACACTAATGTCAGGACCTATAATGCAACTATATAAAATTAGATAGTGGATATAACTGCAAGGACCTATAATGCAATTAAAAAAATCTGAATAATGGGTATATACATATGACTGAATGGTGGGTCCTTGTGTGTTATAAAATTAATGCGAAATAAAAGGAACCACAATACCGCAAGTGTACGGTTGTCCAAGTAATACTCCGACAAGTCTCGTTCTCAGGGATTGGACTGGTATAACCCAAGTGTTCAATAGATAAATAGTAGTAATTGCAAATACAGAGAAGTAAAAGATAAAATATATTTGTTTGGTTTTTTATATTAATCCTAAGAATGCAAGAAAATAAATTACTAAAAATAAATACTAAAGGACTAAGACGCAGATATGAACTATACTTGAGTCTCGCTAGGGAATCACCTAAACTTACCTAATTAATGCTTTCGTTAAGGGCAGAACTGATATTTCTATATTAGTCGGGACTCTATAATCTCCTAGCCCCCGTCAGGGTGGACCTAGGAGCTATTCTCAGGTGTTACAAACCCCGTCAGGGCGATTATAATCCACCTTCGAATGAATACTATTTTACCCAATTGGATATAAGGTTAACTAAGTCCGTCAGGATCAATAATTTCTACCTTACGTTTATTATCTAGTTCAGTAATTAAACCCCCCGTCAAGGCGATCACTTCCCCACCAAAGTGAATAGCTTAATTACTATGACCTATCTCCGATTAGCTAATTCATTGATAGTGAAATTAATATAAAATAAGAAACAATATGAAATACCTAATTCAAATTAAACTAGAAACTAATCCCAAATTGAAATACATGAATTAAACAAATTAGGGTTCATCCCATTACGATTCTCAAGTATTTAAGGTTTAGCTCATATTGAAAGTAAAAACAATAAAGAAATTAAAAATATACATGTTCCTAATAACAGAAATAAAATAAGAACCTAGATAGAGGAATTGGCTTGAACTGTTGTTGGAGGAAAAGGATTCTCCAGCTTCTGCTCTTGCTTCCGCCTCTTGACTCTCTCTCTCTAAGGATGTTAAGAATTGAATGAATTGTGAGAGGTACTGAATTATGAGGTCTAAAAGGTGTATTTATAGGTGTTGGAAGACCCTAGGTCGAATTTCTTGGAGTGGAAGACAAGTCAAGGACTCTTAAATTCGTAGCTCTAAATTTTAGGAAAGGTAAGATTCTTCTGCTGATTTGATTTGGTCATATCTTTTTCAATACTTATCTGTTTGAGAAGTTCCAATATATGAAACTTCTTGTCTTGGAAAGAGCTTTCTATTGGTGCAGACCACTGGTCCAGAATCCTATCCAATCTTTAATTATGATTTAATCTTTAAAACGTGGCTGGAATTTCAGATTTCAAAAGGTAGCTTTATCTTTTCCTTCTTTGAATATATCTTTCCTAAATCTTCTTGTTTCCATGTAAATGTTCTTTCCTTCAATCCTTCATCTTGACTTGGTCTCTAAGTAATTACCATTTATCTTTTAAAGCTTCACATTAAATAAATAATTAAACCGCATATGCTTAAAAAGAATAAATCATTAAATCAAGAAAATGAAATAGAAAAGTGTACTCTAAAAATAGAAACTCGACTCAAAATCATTTCCTAACACTCTAAAATACACTAAGACTTTATTCTTACTTCTTCTCCTTAGATTGGTCTTTCATGAAATTCAAGAACCGATTAACTTTGCATTAAAAATAGTCAAATTTACGCACAAAAGCTCAGATTCTGCAGATAGTTAATTTCCAAGGGGAGAAAGTGCAATATGATCACTTAAGCCTAAAAGTCTATCAAATAAGTAATTTATTCACCTAAAAGGATGTCTCCAGAGGGCTAATAATTAGAACAAATAGGGAGACATCACCGAAATGAATTTATACCCTCTTGAATTGGAAGACGTGTAGTAAAGTAAAATCACCAAATATTTTGAACTAGAATCATATAACCAAGCCTTCTAGAGAACAAAAATCGAGTTAGCCCTTTTGAATTATTATTTTGGGGTTTGAGACCTTTAAAAGTAGATTCCTCATTACATAATGAGGTGGTGTAGTACGAGAGACTAAAAGGGCGATAATTTACTTGCCACATTTACACCTAACTTCTTTGATAGAAGATAGTTGATAATCTTTCAATCAACTTAAATTGCGTATTGTGATAGAAATACTAGAAAATAAAGAGAAAAAACAAAATAAGTTGATATATATCCGCTCATAATAAAGCTTACAAAACAAGTTGTGTGACGCAATTCATTGAGTTGCGCCATACAATTCACCTGCGCGACACAGTTCACACAATTCATTGGGCTTTGCGGCGCAATTCACCGGGTTGTGCGGTATAATTCACTGGGTTGTGCGGCACAATTAAGTTAGGTTGTGCCAACCATCTTCAGCAGTTGCCTCAAATGTATATTTACTGCAAAACAATTCAAAAATGCAGTTGCACAAAAAAACGCCGCCACTCGTGAACTATTCTCCACCATCTTCAACCCGGATTGACTACACTATCAACAATCGAAGAACTCAAATTAAGGTAAAAAATTAATCCTTACCACTGAAACTCTAAAAATTTGAATTATTTTTAACCTAATCTCATCACTTTTACGATTTTTCAAAATTATCTGATTTATGTATAATTACAGTTTTAATATATTTTTATACAAATCCTACAACCCCTCCCCATATAGAATCATTTCTAATACATTAAAAGACTTCATAAGGTCATAATATGGCCATTGCAGTAAAAGGCTTCACACGTTCTAGTATGAACATTATAGGATTTGTATAAAAATATAATAAACATCACGATTGTAATTATATTTCAATAAGATAATTTTGAAAAATTGTACATGTGATGAGTTTAGGTAAAGAGAAATTCAATTTTTTAGAGTTTCAATGGTAAAGATTATTTGTTTACCTTAATTTGGGTTTTTTTGATTGTTGATGGCATGGCTAAGCCGAATTGAAGATGGAGGAGAATAGTCCATGAAAGCTTGCGGTTTATTGTGCAGGAGAGCGGCTTGGTGGAAAGAGATTTCATTTTGTTTTTGTTTGAATGCTAGTGTAAAGAGATGATTTTAGGTTTTATGTTTCATTGTTTTTCAACGTTATTGGTTGTATATCTTTTTTTCTAATTATTTTTATTATTATTTTATTTTGTAAGGTTATAATGAGTAAATTATAAATCTAAAATAATATATTGGACTTTATTCATCTAAACTTTTAGGTTAGACTTCTTAAGGCATAATTTGTTGGGTTATGAATTTAATTAAAAATAATCTTTTTTTTAATACACAAAAGTTCAAAGGACAGGGTAAAAATGAAACAACAAAAATAGCTTAAGGAAAAATTGGTGTACCCCCAAAACCTAGGCTATACACCAATATCAACACCTTCAATCTTCTACTGTCTCATGTTAAAAGTCTCCAAATCTATCAAATCAATAAATACTTTTCGAGGATCCGAAATAGGCACCCCTTTGTACAATATCCAATATGCACATGCATTTATCTTTCTGTATATTCCAAACGAGGTATTTCTACTAGGGTAGCTCAAACGTTTGATATCCAGAATGCCCATGAGTCATTTCAGTCTAATTTTATTTTTACTTTTAACCCATCTAACCCTCTAGACGTGCATTTTGACCTTATCTCATATCTAAGTATTTTAACGATGACAACCAATTGATAATAATGTGTATGCTTAATAAAAATGGTATCTTATAACGCATAAGGTTGTTATTGGTCATCATGCAAAAACTGTAATTGGTATTATCATACGACATGGCCTCAAGACCAAACAAAGCATATATCTGACAAAGACTAAATGTTATCTTGATTATGCTATCAAGTAAGAACAAAAATTTACAACAAAATTGATCTGAGTCTGAGAAAAACGATTGAGAGTCTTAGTAGGCCGCGATAGAGACATATGATGGTCAAAGGTGATAGAGACTTTGACACAAATTTTAGCTTACGATAGAGGGCAAACAATAAAAGGCATACAACATGATCGAGCGATAAGTAAATGGTCAAAGACTAAAAGTAATCAAATTGGAGAAATTGACAAAATAAAGGATCAACAAACATTTGGTCGACAAGGCCAAGAATTCAGTAGGGGTTTAGGTTTACGCATATTAGTCATTTTTAATAGGGATTGTAATTTTTCATCATTGTTGGTGATTCGCTCGCTTGCACTCGATAGGGGATTAGGTTTAATTATATATTAATCATTATTATTTAAAGGTAAGAGATATCTAAATAGTATGGATAATTAGTGATATTATGTTATCAAAGCTAACTAAAAATAGGATTAAGGACATGGATATGAAGAGTAAGAAGTTTAATAGGCACTTTAACTTTTATATCTAACCATATGAAAAGAGTTGCACGAACACTAAGGTAAAATTAATCGAAGGTAATGTTAATACATATTCTCTGAGTAAACAAAATTATTCTTAACAAAAATCTCTCCTCCTAAACCATATCTAGTCAATGTTACAACAATTAATTTTTTGCCTTCCCATATATTGAAAATTGGTGAAGATTTCTTGTTTGTCATAAAACTTCAGCAACTGAGCAGTAAATTCATATAAGAATATCCAACAATGAAACTATAATTATGGAAACATGATTAACAATTATTAATCTTAATCTAAAAAGTAACGTATTTATTTTCATAACATAGGGTTTTAATTCTTCATGAACGATATTTTATAAGTAAAATTAAGTATGTTAGAAATACGTCTAGAAGTAAACTTTCAATCCTTGCCAATTGGAGAGCAAATCCAACTCTGCATGATATCAAGATATTGGTTTGTAATTTAGAATTTTATTTTAGTTTATTAGGTGGATTTTTTCAAAAAGTTGTAAGTAATATTTTTATTTGTATGTTTTTCTATGTGGGTGGTCTAGGCCAGTTGAACTAACCTAACTGGTTGTCATTTTTATGTTATTATTATGTTGAGTTGGGATTTTGTTCTTTCAATCAACGGTTAACCTTTGTTTGTTTATAGTTTATACATGTATTGCTAATTAGGACAAAAAAAACTATAAAATGTATGGCACTAAAAGTCGTCCTTGAACTCACTACAAATCTTCTTTATCTTTTTGGCTTAAAAAAAGAGATGACATAAATAAAATGAGAACTAGCATATACAACTAATACCGATATAGAAGTCTAAGATTATTTGGTTATTTATAGATTAATAATTTGCATATAAGTCCCTTTTAAGACTCGCAAATTACATGAATTGGGGTATTAACATTTTATTTTGTTAATTTATGTGTAAAAATAAAGTTCTATGTTTTTTTGGATGAAGTTAAAGTAAAACTTTGCATTTAAGTCCCTAATACATTCGAAAATTGTATTTAATTCACTAATACAATCGGAAATTGTTGATGAGCATATTTCTAGGACTAAAGATGAGATGAGGTTCAAGAACTTTTGTTATGCTTTACAGCCCCTATTTAAAGTTATATCTAAATTGAATGTGGCTAGGAAAGTAATGAAGATATATTATGAATAAAAAAAACCTTTTTAAAATCTCTTTTAAAAGGTAAAAGAATTCATTTGACCACCGACGCGTGGATTTGAATTTAAAGTCTTACTTATATGTGTGTAATTGGTCATCTCATTGAAGATAATTAAGTTCTTAGGAAATATATACTTAGCTTTGGCATAATTGAAGACCGTAACGACAAAATATGGGTATCACAATTGATGATGTGTTAAAAGAATAGGAATTAGAATTTGTATTGACGCTTAGGGTTGATAATGCTAGTTCTAATAGCTTAACGGTTAAGTATTTGGCTGAGAAGTCATCAATTGAGCCCAAAATAGCCATATATGTACATAGTTACCTATATATTAATGTTGTGTGTATATTTTAAATCTTATTGTCAAAGATAGTTTATCATAAATAGAAGATAAAAATCAGTACATTAAACTCCCTTGTACTTCTAAACTGTTTGATATGGACATTTGACATAAGCGTCATAAGCTCGACCCAAAACGTTTGATGATTTACAAAGAAAATGTCCGCGAAATTCTTGTAAATCCATTATGTATTTGTGTTATAAAACAGGGTTGTAGGTAGCCAAATGAAGTTGTCGCCTTGTTCTAAAATAATGATACCAATGAGGTATTATCGAGGCATGTGATGATATTAAAAAAGAATAGGGCTGCAAACGAGTCGAGCCGAGCCGAATACTAGATGTACAGGCTTGTTTGTTTAATTTCTCGAGCCGGGCCAATCCGAGCTCAAATTTAAACGAGCCGAGCCCGAGCTTCCAATGATCCAAATAAAAAAATTTAGAACTTGTTTGTTTAACTTATAGAATAATTATTTTTACAATCGAGCACGAGTTGCTCATAAATAATTTATTTTTTATGGTTGAAATGACACTTTCATGAGTGTGTTGTATAAAAATATGAAACATAACATTAATGAAAAAATAAATGTTTAAAGAAATTAAAAATATCCATCTTGATATTGAAGGTTTAATTATATATTTATAAATAGATAATATATTAATTTATAATTCATAATTTTAAACGAGCTCACGAGTCGAGCTCGAGCAGGCTCGTTTACGTATCGAGCTTAAAATAGAGCTTGAGCTTGTTTACATTCGAACCGATCTCGAACGAGTTTTTCTCCGAGCCGAGCTCGAGCAGCTCGCGAGCGGCTTGGTTCATTTACAGCCCTTAAAAATAAGTAACACTTCTTGGCGGTTCTATCCCTAAAACTTTGCATTTAAGTCTTTAAAACTTCCAAGTCAATAATATATCTGATCATTTTGTGACTTAACATTCTAAATAACTTATGAATTATATATATATATATATATATATATATATATATATATATATATATATATATATATATATATATATATATATATATATATATATGCATCCACTTACCGAACAACTTAACAAACACCTGAGATGACTGTCAAGTCTCCAATCAATCTAGGTTTTGAAATTTTTTGAAGTTAATTACTTAAATCTGTTTTGTAACTTTCATTTTGGAAGAATTTATGTAATGTAAGGATAATCCAAACTAAATTAGTCTAAAAATAAACTTTTTTTTAACCCTATCTTTGAGATTTCCTTTACAATTCCTAATGAACCGAAAATAGTATCTTCGGTTCATCCAAATGAACTTAACCCATGCTTTTCCCTAATAATATCTATCTTTCTAATTCAAAAAGTACATAGAAAGAAAGGAAGAAAGAGCACATAACCCTATTATAAATATATAAATTTAATCTTTATACAAAATCCATAAAAGAGAAATTCCCTTAATTAGAAATCTTTTTCTCAAAAATTACATTTCATCAAATTCAATCAAATACTTTCTACTTTTTCATCTTCTTAATAGAATCAAAGAAAGACGTATTTCCTTGATTATTCAATGGTTTCGCAAATGGATTACTCGGACGTACACAACTTTCCTTCTTTACATCTTCATTATTCTTCATTTCTTTAATAATCTTCACTTCCTTTATCTTCTCCAACTTATTATTATTATCACTCTTAATTTCCTCAATCTTTCTTTTACCACTTTTATTTTGCTCTTCAGATCCTTCCTTTTTCAAATATGTAGAAGTTGACACTAATGGAGAAACAGTCTTAGTAATCATAACTTCATCTTTACCCAAATCATCACCATTTGTAACCATTTCCTTATTAATCAACCTTTCCTGTAAAAAAAAAAAAAAAAAAATAAGTAACTTTACAAATTACAAATTACAATTATACCCTTGTAAATAAAACTAGCCTTACTTACTTCAAGTAAGGTGTTAAAACGTTCAGCTAAATTAGGTTGTTTAAGAGCTGTAACAAGCTTTATTGCACCTCTAACAGATTTTTCCAATGATAAAAGTTTAACAAGTTCAGTAGCTCTAACAAGCTTATCACCTGATAAACAATTAATTAGTCTCGTAAAATTTGCAGTTTAGGAAGGGTAAATTCGTAACTAACCGTTACAACACGAAGCAATTAATCTCAATATGCATCTATCGAGTGCCGCTTCAATATTAAACGCCTCGTCATCAAGTGAATCCGTACATTGACCTGTAACTGCCTTTTCCTCTATTTTTAACTGTATCTGTAAAATATATCGAAGATATATTTTATTAAGTTGTTCATACCATAGAAGGGTATAATTGGTATTTTAGAAAAAACAGACCTCATTAAGTTGCATTTTGTAAATTATAAACTCTTTCTCTAAACTTTCAGCTCCAAGATCAGAAGAAGCAATAGGAAATGAAAGATCCAATACTGTATGCATTGGTTTTGGAGAAACCTGAGTAAAAAACAATTAATCACCAAAATTAAATTAAATTAAATACTTTTATTTCATATCTTAAAATATGTCACAAAAAATACCTGTGGATATAAATCAGGGGATTTACACACTACACAGTACAATTTACTTGCATTTAATCCAATAACCCAATAATTTTCATCAGATTTCTTTAATTTTATCGCACTGCAATAATGCATTTTTTCAATTACACATGTTTTAATCAAAATAGTATCTAATTTATGAAGCTATAATTTACCTGAAGAGTGGGACCCAATTACCTCCAAATTGGTTAACATAAACTCTCAACATACCCTACAGTAATTTCAGACTAAGCAAAATATATACATAAATAATATATTTATATATTGTATTTAAAAAATTAAGCAATACCTTGGAATCAAAGGAGCTTAAACGTCCTTCTTCACTAAAACCAAACCAAGTTAAATATGAACCAGGAGTTAAAGGTAATCGACCTTTAATAGGCTGAGTCTTTTCATGAATATTGAACACCCTAAACTCAAGCATCTGTGTGGGACCCACAAACAAACATTAATTCAAAAGAAACAAAACCTAAGCGAATCAGAAAGTGAAAAGATTATTTATTTACCTGCTCATTTGAAGGAATAGTAGAAGAATGTGTAACAATTGCAAGTTGGTCCTTATATCCTACTGCACTAACTACTGATCCATCAAGTGAAAGAATATTTGTCTACAATATAGTTAAATTTTAACCCAGAGTCAGCCAATAATTTCAAAATAGTATACATTTTAGGGGTAAAAATACTAAATAACCCCCTATGCTATGATATAAGGTCAAAAATACCCTATGGTTTTGAAATGGACAAATACACCCTTGCAGGGGTATTTTAGACCTTTTACCCACTAAAATAATAACTAACCTGTAATCCACCTTGAGTAAAAATACGAAGAAAATTAAGACTAGTAATAGCAGCTACCCAATCAGTTCCTAAAGCAACTGCTTTAACTTCCTCATCTTCAAATCGCATAGACCACTTAATTTACAAAAAAAAAAATTTAATTTCAATTTCCAAAATTAAAACTTATTATTACAAAGGAAGATTTAAGAAAAATAAGTTATTACCTCACTATTATTTGCCCAACTATGGAATGGTTTATACATAAGCATGCTTAAATTTTTATCACTTTTACAAGGATTTGCAAAAACACTTCCATTTTCATTTAAAGAAGCCATTGTGAAGCCAAAATGATCTGTCATTGCTGGGACACGTGGAATACTTGTGTCATGAAAATCCACCTGTACTCACATTTTAGATTTAATGTGTTAATAGGATTTACGAGTATATGAAAGATATATGAAAAGGAAGTGCCTATAGTGCAATTAACGTGTACTTTTTGTATAATATAGTGACCTATATCACAATTTTTGTATAAATAGAGAGATCTGTAATACAATTTTTGTATAATATAAGGACATATAGTACAATTTTTTAATAATATAGGGACATGTATAGCAATTTTTGGATAATAATATAGGGTCATGTAGTGCAATTTTTAAATAATATAGGGACATATAGGGTAACTTGTGTATAATATAGGTCCCTATAGCAAATTTGTATAATTCGGGACATGTAGTGCAATTTGTGTGTAATATAGGGACCAGTATAGCAATTTTAAAAATAATATAGGGACCCGATTTG
This sequence comes from Nemophila menziesii, assembly GCA_029959085.1. Classification (NCBI taxonomy): domain Eukaryota; kingdom Viridiplantae; phylum Streptophyta; class Magnoliopsida; order Boraginales; family Hydrophyllaceae; genus Nemophila; species Nemophila menziesii. The sequence continues at coordinate 1,256,682 of JARWIR010000074.1, read as the reverse complement.
CAATTTTCTTACAACATAGATCCCATATATTGCAATTTTTGTATAATAAAGGGACGTCTAATGCAATATGTGTATAGTATAAAGACCTGTATAGCAACTTTTGAATAATATAGGCACGTATAGTGCAATTTTTGTATAGCATAGGTCCCTATAGTGCAAATGTGTATAATATACGGACATATAGTGCAATTTATGTATAATATAGAGACTGTATAATATAGGAACGTATAGTGCAATCTTGTATAATAAAAGGACCTATAGTACAATAAATCGATAACTTCAAGTATACAATTCGTGTAATTAAAGGATAATAATGGGGAAAAAAAGATATACAAATACCTCAATATGGGAGTATATATCATGATCCATTGAAGTTACACATCCAAGCATATTATAGCATAAAAATCGCTTTTTTCCAGGCTGTACAGGTGTCACTCCTGGATGAAAAGCCTCCTGTAATTTACATCCCGTGTTTTTCAACTCATCCTTCGTCTTTTTTCCAGACTGAACATTAGTAGAAGCCTTTTTGTGGGACCCACTTTTTATATCATCATCATTATCTTCATCTTCCCACTCATCAAAAAATCTGGTTTGTTTTCGTAATTTTTTTATTCTCGGAAAATCAGATTCACCTTCACTATCTACACCAAGATCACTTAAACTACCTGATACACTAACTTCTTTAACCTTTTCTTCATCATCAAGTAATAAAAAACCTTTACTAGTTTTTAATCCTAAACCAGGTATATCTTCTGTAGGAGATTTCATAGATAAAGGTACAACTGGGTCCCACATACCATATTTCCCCATTGAATCAATAACTGCTAAACTATTACCATATAGCTTCCATGACATACAAGTTATTCGATTCTCGAATCTTTGTCTATCAATATCTTGTTTTTTATCAACATCCCATATCAAAACTTGCTTATCTAACCCAGAACTAGCCATGTATTTACCATTAGGTGACCATGAAATGAAACATATTTGTTTTGTATGATCACCTTTAAGTGAAACTAGCTTTTCAGCAGTGTCACGATCGTATAAAATTACATCGTTTTTCTTACCTGGGATAGCTAAAACTTCCCCATCTGGGCTATAATCGAGTGTGTTTATGATTGAAGAATCTGAATTTGTTTCAGGAGCTATGAATTTAAGGTCGTGAATTATTGTTCCGGGTGAAAGTTCCCAGATTATGACTGAACCAGATGAATCTATTGAAGCCATGTATTCTCCTTTAGGATCGAAGGCTATTCCTGTAATTGAGCCTTTGTGTCCTTTTAATACTCGTGCGATTGAACCATCGATTGTGTTTATGAGTTTTATTCCATCATCATCACCTGCTGCTGCTAATAATGTGCCCGATTTGTTGAAAGAAAGTACACGAATTGGTAAAGTAAACCTAGTTATATTTGTCTGAAACTCTCCACCTGAATTTGTAATTAATATATAAATTCACTAGCTATACTTGTAAATCTTACTCTAAAGTCATAATTAAAGGAAAATATGAACACGAAACGAGAATTGAGCTAAATTCAAAGCTAGATATATCATGAAATGTTTATTGATTGATAAATATATAAAATATATTATAAAATAGAAGTGAATTGAAAATTACTTGGGAATTTGTAGAGTTTGACTGAATGGTCAATAGATCCGGAAGCGAGGCAAGTGGAATTAGGACTGAGAGCCAAAGCTGTAACGCCGTCACGGTGGTGACGGAGGATTTTGGGTGGAGCTGCGAGCAAAAGGGTATCGTGGATGGAAATGGAAGGATCGAGAGATGAGGCTGTCACAAGGTGGTCGGCGCTCTGGTCATACAATATGGAGCAGAAGCTACCGTTACCGGTGGACTTGTGGGCTTCTCGGAGCTTGATTGTACGGATCTTCATTATAGTGTGGTGGTTTGAGAAATTTGGGGTAAGGGTTTAGTTAGAGATAGAGATACAATACAGAAATGAGCACTGTGAGTGAGATAAAGTTCAATTTGGAACAAAAATAAAAGATAAAGTTCAATGTTTTGGAGATGGCGGGAAAATTAACGAATTGTGTTCGGATTTTCGCGGGAAGGAATGGGTAGGATTGTAATTTAAATAGGTTTTGGTCAACGGTAAATTAGATTTTCCCGCTGGGTGTTCTTTTGTCGAAATCTAAACATTTGATCAAATATCAATATTAATATTAATAGGATCGCCTAAACAAGATTACAAATAGAAATTATCTAAATAAGATTGGAAAGAAAGTAGGCATGAACTCTTAGAGCCCGTTTGGGATTGATTATTTTGGAGCTAAAAACGCTTTTTGATTAAAATTTAAATATTTGTAAAAAATATTAAAAAATATCTTGACATCTAAAATCACTTTAAGTGATTATTTTAATAATCACTAATCTAGTGCTTTTCCTAAAAGTGATTTTTAGAGCCTAAAATATTACTATGGATCTAAAATCACTTTAAGTGATTATTTTAAAAAGCAATCCCAAACGTGCACTTATACCCTTCTTCTTAATGGGAAAGAAAGGAGACAATTCTAAGAATTTTAAAGATAAAACGAAACTGTTATAAACCCATTTAAATGAATATTCATTCCAGTCCATGGCCCAGTTATCAAGTCCTTGGGCACTAGGGTTTAGGGTTACCTATTACCTATAAATAGGAGTTCTCACTATATAATTTACACACTCTCTGATAATAAACAAAACGCTTCTTTTCTTTCTCTACCATTTACAACACGTTATCAGCACGATAGTTCTACCCTTCAAATACTAGGTAATTTATTACTTAATTTTTTTATAAAGATAATATAGTATTTATCAAAATTTTATTATGATTTATTAAATAAACTTTACCATTGTGAAGTATTCAGGAAAAAAAACAAGTCAACCGTATTTGTTTATAATATTCGAAAAAAACGCTTCACCAGAGTGAAGTAGTTCATGAAAAAGTGTGCTTTGAAATGAAAAGAAAAAAAAATTATTGAATAATTGCAAGCACATAAAAAGCATTATATTAATTGCTAATATTGATAATATATGGACGAATTCACGCATTCACATATTTCTTTGATTTATAATTAATAGCTTTGCTTTCAATATATTCTTTTGATTTATAATTGATAGCTTTGCTTTCAATGTATATTACCTTGTGAAAGGTTTTACCCTTTTGTGGAAAAGTAAATTAAAGCAAAATTACTTTTTTCTTCAAAGAAACATTCACTACTGTGATATAAAGAAAAAAGAAAAATAAACAAAGCAAATTAACGTTATTTTACATTCGTTATTGTGAACAAAAAAAAAACTTTGACAAAGAAAAAATGAACAACAAAAAAAACATACGCATGTGCTTTGTAAGTAACACTTTATTTATTTTGTTTTGTTCATTAATTATTATCATTATTCTTTTAATATTTATTATATAATGTTTTTATTCTTTATTATATTCTTTCATGAATAAAGTTGTAAATATCTTTGATCATCCAATCTAATGGTGCTGGTTTGAAACGAGTCAATTACTACGAGTCTAAAGTAGCTCTCCTATGTAGCAAAAAAAAGTTATAATTTTTCTTAAAAAAATATTATACCTAATTAAAGGTATATATTGAATAAATAGGTCATATACAGTGATTGTATTTTTATTTTATGTTTATATTCTTTGATATAACATAATCTATACAAAAGAGAGAGAAAATAACATATACACAAGATGTATATATTTTATTTGGATATATCTTTCGATATAACATAACCTATGGAAAAAATAGGGCGTATACACAAGTTACATACGTTTTTTTATGCATGTCCGTCGATATAACATAACCTATAATGAAAAAAAATTTAGACATAGTTTTATGTAACTTATGCGAACACATAGGTGTCAATCTGAGATCGTATTTCGGTTAACAAATGAAGCGAAATATAGGGTAAATAAAGATATATTTTATGCGCATATATCGTATAAACTATCAATTAACTCGTTTTTCATTCGCATAACCTAAGAAATAAAATATATTTCTCTGATATTCAAGCTTCTAAATCAAATGTCAATATCATACCGGTTACATCCAACCTAATAGAACGATTTGGAAAAACTTGTATTGTGCGTCCAAGGTTTACATTTACCCAAAATTCAAATAATATTCTCTAAGGAAATGTAGTACGATATGAATTATATGTGAAGATTCTGAAAAAACAAAATTACATTTTCTAGAAACATTGAGTTCTTTTAGAGATATTTTACTCAAATACAATAAAACTACTAAATTTAAAAAGTGAATAATTTTGTGATCCTATTACTTATATTTGAAAAATATCACTATATGTGATAATTTACCAACATTATCATATGTATATTTGGCAATATAAATTCTACTAGAATTTTCACGAGTGATAATATTAAAGATCGAGATTATCAAATGAAAATTAGCAAATTAGCTATGCACAAACAAATATTTATCCTAAATCATTTTGATATTGAATCGTCTATTTTTCCAACACAAAATCAAAGAATAAATACGAGTCTGGCATATTTATTTACTGAATCGTCTATGACGAATTGCTATGGCAATTGCTCATTAATATACTCCCTATTGGTAAAAGATCAAAATTTATATCCATCAAAATAATTTGATTGTGCAATTTCTATTACAATTGCTCCACCACCGTGCACAAAGATGGATATATATGATATTCTCAAGAATAAGGGAAGGAATAAAAAATATAACTGGAATATAAGAATACGCCATTTATATTGATCCTTGTATACTCATTCAAATGATTGAAAATATTGTAAAGGTGTAGCGACTAAGTCACAATAACCAGTTTTTATGCTCCTGATTAAATTTATGTCTCAAAATAGCTATCTTATAAAATTAAACTATTGTACGCTTAAAGCATAGTATATCTATTTGGTTCCGAAGATAGCATAAAGGAGCAACAACATGAGCGAGTTGTTAATTATGAGACTTTTGACATCCTATAAGTGTCGAAGTAGTGTATATAACTGGGAATTAAAATACTCCTACTGAGTAGCGGGTACCTGAATATATATTGAGATCTCAATCAGTTATTCTATTACTTTTAAATTATTGGAATCTAACTAAAAATTGATCATGATCGAATATTTATATATGCGCGCAATAACTATTAAAATACAAATGAAATCGAGGATTATTTTTTTAACTAAAATGTCTAAATAAACTGACTGACCATCAGTAGAAAGACATAAATAAAACAAATATTTTTTTAATTTCACTTGTACGACGTGAAATTTTCACGATTGTAAAACGAATGTGCTATAAGGGGGAGTCACTATATAAGATAGTATGTTGTAGAACACATAATATATTTATTAAAGAGATATAGTCTCCGGTGCTGATTTCACTTTTATTTGCTATTATTTCTTATGAAAAGACTTCATATAATTCCTATCTCGATCACTTTAAATCATTATATATGATTGAAGCATCGATCAAATTTATGTCGTTTCATTTAGTACTCCCATTAAATGTCTCAAGTTATACACAATTGTGTTATACTTACATCAGGGGGAGACAATTACGCAATGCACTCTTTTTCTCTTGGCATAGGTTTTTCCCACTGGGTTTTCCTTGCAAGGTTTTTAATGAGGCAATTTATATAAGCGTGTTGAAGAATACTATACTCTTTTTCCTTTACTATGATTTTGTCCCATTGGGTTTTTCTTAGAAAGGTTTTAATGAGGCATATTCTCAAAACTAAATATTAAAGAGTAATGCAATCTTTCAACAAGTAAACAAATTTCAACAATATGCTACTTGCATCGTTCAAGACAAAGGATCTACATCAAAGGTGATCGAACCAAACATGTCTCTCCAAAGTTATCCTTTAGACATGAACTCTTGAAGAAAAGTGAAATAGATGTAAAACAAATTTGCTCAAGTGACAGTTTGGACGATTTACTTACAAAGGCATTACCTACATCTACTTTCAAGAAATTTATACACAAGATTAGCATGCAAGGAATTCAAGATATTTCTTAAGAGGCTGACAAAAGGGGGAGACACATATGCACTACACTCTTTTCCTTCATCACGGTTTTGTCCTAATAGGTTTTCCTGATAAAGGTTTTTAATGAGGTAGTTTTAGTTAGCGTATAAAGAAATGTACTCTTTTTCCTTCACTAGTTTTTTTCCTACTAGGTTTTTCTAGGAAGGTTTTAACTAGGCATATTCTTATGGACTAAATATCCAAGGGGGAGTGTTATAAACCCATTTAAATGGATATTCATCCCAGCCCATGGGCCAGTAGTCAAGCCCATGAGCACTATGGTTTAGGGTTACCTATTACCTATAAATAGGAGCTCCCACTATGTAATCTACACACTCTCTGATAATAAACATAACGCTTCTCTTTCTTTCTCTACCGTTAACAACACGTTATCAGCATGACAGTTTCTACCCTTCAAATACTAGGTAATTTATTACTTAATTTTTTTATAAGGGTGATTTACTTATGAGGTCCGTAACTCATCAATTCCAGCCAAAAAGGTCAAAACCAAACAATTGTCCGAAATACCCTTTTTCTAAAGAAATCATTACATAAAAAAAATATTCACTTTACATAATTAAAAAATTATATAATTAAAACATGCCCAAATTACAAAACTCTAAAAACTGAAATATTTCAATATTTTTTATTTTATAACTAAACTATTCCATAATTATTATATTTTATAACATACAATTAAATAGTTTTCTTGAATCGTTTCACCTGCATGTGAAGAAAACAAAAACAAAATCAATTAGAGAACAGGGGTTAAACCCATGGGTTGACCGTGTAAAAACGATGGGTTGACACCACAAAATTGTGGATTGTCGGTGTAAAAACGATGGGTTGACACCACAAAATCGTGGATTGTCGGTGAAAAAATAGTGTGTTAACAATACAAAAATAATGGGTTGACTTTACAAAAATAATGGGGTGATAGTACAAAACAGTGGATTAACAATATCCTTTAAATTTTTAAAAACAAAATTATAAATTTTCAACTAAAGAAAAAAATTATACAATCAAAAACATTGAAAAATTGAGAACAAAAAAAGAAAAAGTAAATATTGAAAAACAATACACATAAATATAAAACTTCCCTTTAATTCATGATTTGTGTTTATCAATTGTTCATGGTGTACCAAGCTGGGTTGATGGTGATGAATAATAGTCTTTGGGTGGCGGCGGATTTCTTGTGTAATTGCAAGCTAGGATGATGGTGGATAATGAATTCAAACTGGTAACATGATCTTTATCAAGAGAGCAAGTGGATTGGTGGGAATTAAGGTTAGGCTCTAGAGATTTTTATTTGTTTTTTTCAATACGATGAGTTTTAGGTTTCATTTAGTTGACCTTTTCTTTTTCTTTCCTTTTGTTTCTTGTTAAAAGTGAGGGATTAACTTTTTTTTTTAAGGAAAGGGATTAGTTTTTTATTTATGTTTCATTGCTTTTAACGTTCATTTTTAATTTATTTCTAGTTTATCATTTATAATTTTAATATATATAAGGTTAGGTTTATTATATTTATTATGATTTAAGGGTAAAAATGGTAAATCAGAAAAAACGTGGACCTTTTAAGGATATAAAAAAATTATGGACTTGATTGGGGGTGGGTTTTGTGTGTTTGGACCTAATAAGCTAATAACTCTTTTTATAAAGATAATATAGTATTTATCAAATTTTTATTATGATTTATTAAATAAACTTTACCATTGTGAAGTATTCAGAAAAAAAACAAGTCAAACGTATTTGTTTATAATATTCGAAAAAACGCTTCACCAGAGTGAAGTAGTTCATGAAAAAGTGTGCTTTGAAATGAAAAGAAAAAAAAATTATTGAATAATTGCAAGCACATAAAAAGCATTATATTAATTGCTAATATTGATAATATATGGACGAATTCACGCATTCACATATTCCTTTGATTTATAATTGATAGCTTTGCTTTCAATATATTCCTTTGATTTATAATTGATAGCTTTGCTTTCAATGTATGTTACCTTGTGAAAGGATTTACCCTTTTGTAGGTTTCTAAAATTATCATAAATTCTTCCTAGATTAGTAAGGAGTTGTTATTTAATATTAGAATTTCTTTCGAATGACCTAAAATTTTGACGATGTGTGTAATTCTTTAACTCTAATAAACCTAATTAACGTAGGTTTACTATAAAATTTTCCTCTCAGGCATAATTCAATAGCTAATAAACCCTAATACGTGGTCATCATTCAAGAATTTAAAAATAAGTATGGGTAATTACAACAACAACAATCCACGGTTTATTTAAATAAAAAAATCTCAAATTCGTACAAATAATTTATAAATAATAGTTAAGGTATATATCTAAGTATCTCAAGTTACTAAGAAAAACATTTCATAATGGAAGAAAAGAAAAGAAAAGAAAAGAAAAAGAAGACATAATTAAAGGAATAATTACACTAATTAAAGAGATTAGTGTTGTACAGATTCTTCCTTACTTCTTCTCCTTACTCCTAGCGTTTATAAACTCTCTAACATGAAAAGTGGTATGTTTTGAGACTAAAACTAGTATATATATAGTTTTCATGCAGATTTATCTCAATAGGCCAACTTAAGTGAGTCAAAGGTGATCCAATGGACTCTTTCAAATTTGGACAGTTTTGGGTCTTGTCAGTAAAATGCTCATAACTTCTTCAATTCTACTTCAATTTGTGAACTGTTTCTTTTTACACTATCTAAATTCAGAGTGATATCTTGGGCTTAAGTTTCATGATCAAAATTGTCACCAACTATGTTTTGTGAATTTTCAAAGTTGATGGAAGCGTTCTGAACAACAATCTTGATGGCCTTCAATGGGCTTCTTATCTCCCTTTTGCAACTTGTCTTGGGTTTCTTCGTAACTTTTTTTACTTCTTATCAAAGATCATCCATGTACCTAGTAAATCCACACTTAACACATAAATTATATCAAATCACTCCAAAAATACATATATCATCCAAGATTAGCTAAAATACAAAAACATCAAATAAGGGGAAATACCCCACAATTAATCTAAAAAATACACCTAAATTATGTCTCATCTAAATCAAAATATATTACAAAATGAGATATATCAAGACCCCCAACTCGAGGTTTTGTCATCCAGACAAAGTAATCAGAGGGACCCAAAACCAAAAAAATTACAAGGGGGAAACATGTAATAATCCCAAAACAAAACAATGTACAACGAGTCTCATAAGCTCCTACTTAAAAATCAATTCAAAAAAATACTATCCTACACATAATCAATATGTTAAACAAGAACGATTAACTAGGCAATGCACAAAGGGACATTAAATCTGTAATAGCCTACTAACTCACTTCATTTCTGCTCATTCGTCATGTAATCACACAACTAAGAATCATAGGGTCTTTTGGGTTATAGTGTATGGCTTAGGGTAGGTATGATATATATACATTTGGACAATGTGGAGTGAGCTTTTGGCCATCTCATTACTAACCAAGCAACTAACCGTCTAAGAACTTGAGTTCACGCTCAAAGAAGTACTCACTCATTCCTTTTTTATGCATGAATTAGCATCCCTAAATCCCCAAAAAAAAACATTTTTTTCTCAATGTTTCTACACAATTCACTTGTCTCGGGTTCCTTTATTTTCACTTTTTGTTCTTTCTTTTTGCAAGTCAAATATGAATCTCGTTTTTTATGGTAAGACTTCATGTTGACTTATTTCCTTCTTTTTTTTCGTTTTTTTTCAATCTTTCTTTTTCTTTTCTTGAACCCCGACAAGGATCATATCAACGTGCATCAATATATATAGCACCATACAAGCGTAACCTAGCCAAATGTATCCCATAACCAAGAACATCCCCACCCGAAACTCAAGTTCAAGCGAGTAGTCGAAAGTAATTGTGACTCGTATTACATGTTTATGTCAAAGTTGCAAAGAGATTAGTTTTTCCACTAAGTTCGATCTCATCTTTTACACACCTATTCAGTTCTCGTTTAGTTTCTAGGCCCTTATATGCATTGTTCACTATTCCTTTTTCTTTTACATCTTTTCATATGCGTACTAAAGTACAAATATGGACAATGTCAAAAGGAAAGTACATTTTCTCTATCATTGACAAATATATACATGCTTTATAAATGGACATTACTTCAACACCTAATTTCCTAATCTATTTTTTTTTTTTGGATTTTTTCTTTTTTCTTAGTTTGTGATTACTTTGTTTAAAAAAAATAGTTTGTGATTGGAATTAATTTGTATATTTTTTTAATTTTCTCTTAAAACTCGTAAACACATAAAACAAGGACGAGAATAACTAGTACAACCCCAACTCAACGATGAGTCGTGTCCACGCGACTCAAAATAAATATCTAAAAGCGGTTAAATTTAACATTATACCCCTAAACATATAATTTACACTGAAATGAGAGACAATAAATGATAAAAATACGTATATCTGAATTCAAGATTGTGCGCGCTCGCGATCATCATCCACTGAGGGTGATGTGAAGGCCCAAATGTCCATGTGACTCGTTTATAGCTTCGACTTTACTAGTATACTCCCAACATTGTCTCATATGCCCAATACCCCTTAACCAATTCGAGACACCCCAAACTGCACTTGAATTTTCCACTAAACATCTTGAAATGTTTGTTTTCTTTGCATTTGGTGGTCTAGCTTTAGACACCACAAAACTTTTATACCCAATCGTTATTGTACTTAACGTAAGCACATTATTATCACCATTACACGATCAAGATATATCCCATATTTTGCCCCTTAATTAAACTTTTGGTCATCCCAAAATTAAGTTTTTTTTATAACCAAAAATACATTGATTACACATAACACAGATCAACCCACCAACTCAAACAATTGTTATAAATAATCCAATACTATCCCAAAACTAATATGAAGCTCAATACTTTTTTTTTTATTTCTATTAAAGAAGTAGACCACTACTTTTGAGCCCACTATATTCTAAAATTAATCCAAACTCAATTTCAGCAATTCAACATTTACTTTGGTAAAGCATTGCTTCCCTCGACCATATCTATTTATTTTGATTTGTTGGTGCTCGAACTCTTGAGATCGAACCTTCATTGTCGAACCCACTCCAACCATTATTTACGCCATCAATTAATGACCACCATCAACCATCATTCAAATCTTCAATCTGTTTTCTATGGAATTCCCGTGTGTATCAGCGATGGTTTGAAATAGGTCCTGGTTTTAGGCCTTATATTGCAGACAGCGAAGGAAAGATATAGATGGTGGATATTGATGATGATGATGATGATAACAATGATGACGACAACGACGACGATTCAGTTCCATGGTTGTTGGTGATGTTCTCGTAGGTGTTTAATCGAAGAAGAAGAATTTGAAGTTTAGGCTAAATAATTTGTCTTCTTCTTTCCTTCTTGGCTTGGATTTTTGTCATTTAAATTTCGTTGATGGTTGTACACTCCTGAAGAAAAGTAAAATTTAAACATATAATGTTTTTCTTTTTCATTCCATCATCAATCGCCGATATAAAATTTTGTGGCACTGATCATGTTGTAAAACACTTTTACTGGATTAGAAATCATAGATAATTACATAAAATTATTGCGGAAAAGCAATGAATACAAGCACTTATTATGGTTCAGTAAAAAAATGACATGAATCCACGCTGAGCAAGCAAAAACGATATACATCTACGTTGAACTTCGATGAGAATAACTTGTTCACTAAAAAGACCAGATTACAAATTACAATATCACTTTCAAACCCTGTACCTCACTCAAGTTACAAATTTCACAAGCTAACCAAAAATATCTAGCCTACCAACTACGGAGAAAACTATAAGTAATGATACAAGAAGATTCATATAATTACAATAGATTTACATTTTTTTGTAGTGAATCCAACCTATCGAGAATGAATCTACCAGAAACCACAAATTTCAAACTGTTTGGATCTCGAGAAAGAGTTTCGAGAGAGTGAAAAAGAGATTGTATACCGTTGAACCAACAAATGATACTATTTATATGAGATATCACCATCGGTTAATGAGATTCGTTGATCTCATTCAAGATAGAACGTCTATATTTAGCAGTGTAGCTTACCGTCTCACTCCAGTCATCGCTTTTATACTGGGTCCATTAAAATGTCAAGTCACTTTGTCACAATTTGATAACATTTCACATATAACACATGATACACACACATACACACACACACGCACACACACGCACACACACGCACACACACACACACACAAATATATATATATATATAATCTCTAGTGAACCACCATCTCATCATCTTCTCAACTCAAATATCTTGCAAAAAATTTAACCAAGAAATAGCAAGTCCAAGTAGTGCTTAAACTTTGCATTAGTAACAATTTTAGTACCAAAATTTGCAAGACCATCCTCAGTTGATAATTTTAGAAACTTCACTTCACCACTAGTAATAACATCTCTATTATAATGAAACTTAAAACCAATATGCTTAGTTCTTTCATTATATACATGATTCTTACTTATTTGAATTGCACTTTGACTATCATAATATAAAGTAACTTTACCCTTCACAATGTTTGTTTCACATAACAAATTTTGTAACCAAATAACCTCTTTTGAGTTAGTAATAGCTACATACTCAACCTCATATGTTGATAAAGCAACTAAGGGTTGTAATTTTGATTTCCAAGAAAAACAATTTCTACACACTGTAAAATAGTAGGAGTTAGTAGATTTCTTGGAATCTCTATCTCCTGTAAAATCAGAATCAACATTAGGTGTTCAAAGCAAAATTTTGTGATTTTATTTCTATATGTGGATGACACCATATTAGTTGGGAATGATAAAGAGTTTATTAAAGGTAACAATGAGTGGCTAACTTTTCAACCTGATATGAAAGACATTGAAGACATAAATTATATTTTTGGTGTTAAGTTTCATATAGATATGTTTAGACGACTATTATCTTTGTCTCAAGAACCTTACATCATGATTGTACTTGAGCGTTCTAGTATGAGTTAATGTCATGCCATTGTTACTCTTGTAACAAATGTAATAAACTTACATCTCGACATGTATCCAACTACTACAAAAGAGAAACCAAAAATATATGCAATACCATATTCTAGTGACATTGGTAGCCTTGGCTCAGTTTAGACCGAGAAAATTACTTTTAGGAGCCTCAAATGCAAAAGTATTATTTTAAAGTCCCAAGTTAAAAATATCATATACAAGGCCCAAAGCTAATTTGCTTTTTTACTCTTTTACTATTTTTTTGGATTTGTCATTAGGTGCGTACCCAAGTAATGTTTGTACCCCTTTTTATGAATTAAATCGTTGGGTATGTACCCAATAGATGTTAAATTCAATTGATTATACAACACATTTAATAGTTCAGTTGGATAGATACCCATACCCATTTTATTATTGTTATAAAAAGTCATATTTTATATGCCTGCATTATAGGTCCCTACTATCATTTGGGTATAAACCCAATTAGTATATGTCTGTGTCAAAATTCATATCCATGTCAAGTATATACCCATATGTACCCAATTAAAAGCATAGGGAATGTAGATGTAAAAAATGACAAGATTTCCTTATGTTGGGTACGTACACTAGTATTAGGTACGTATCTATACAAATTGTCAAACAGTTGTTGTGTACCAAGTGGATACATACACAGTCAGCTCTTTGGGGGTATCGACGATTATGGGTTTTATACATGTCAAAGTACTGGTACGTATGTACCCAAATCGAAAAATAGCAGGTGTGTACCCATGTGGGTATGTACCCGAGTCGAACAACAACAGATGTGTACCCAGTCAGTAATTTTTATGTACCCAATTAGACCATCTCCAGCAGTTGGACAAACTAATTTTTATTATAAAAATATTTCAATAAAATCAGTATAAGAATAATAATTAAAAAAAGTTCTTTTTACCCTCACCCTCTCACATTGGAACAAAAGAATTAAAAAAACAAAACTCTTCACACTCATCATTCAAACTATTTTTCAATAAAAGAAAACAAAAAATAAATCTTTTCACCATCACCGTCTCATACTGAAACAAAAAACAAAAACCAAAACAAATCTTTGCACACTCAGCATTGTAACAAAAATAAAAAGTAAATCTCTTCACCCCACCGTCTCACATTGTAACAAAAAAACAAAAAGAATGGTCCACAAACCCACAAAACTAACATGAACTATTTCTCATACATTAAAGGATTCACTTTTTTTGTTCAAGAATAATTTAATTTTTTACCTTTATTTGGGTTCATTGCAAGCGGGATTGATGATGGTGGAGAATGGTCCATGAATGACGACGATTTTTTGGCAGTGGAGTGCGACTTGGTACGAAGGTGAGGCAGAGGTTTTCTGGTACAAGAGAGGCGGAGATTAGGTGGCGGTTTACTTGTGTATGAGAGATGTTGAGCGTGAAGGTAAGACCTAAGTGTGACGACGGTTTTCTTATGCAGGGGAGACTTGTCCACTAACTAGGGACGACAAATTTCTTTTGCAAGGGAGAATGGTTTACGAGGGATGCGCGGTTTTCTTGTACGGAGAGAAAAGAAAGAAGGAGAAGTGAAAGATAGGAAAGAGACTAAAGAAAGAATAGAAATTTTGTTTTTGTTTTTTTTCCTATAAGATTTGTGTTTTAGGTTTCATTTACTTAATGTGAATATAAAGGAAAGTAAAGTTATTTTGGATATTTTTCTTTTCCTAGTTGGGTTTTAAATAAATAACTAAGGTGAAATTTTTATAAGTATTGTGTATAACCTTGGAGCCAGTGATATATATTTTTCCATTTAGACCATACTTGTGTTAACTTATTCTCTTATAATTTTACTTGTTGATTCAATTTCTCCATTCATCATACTCGACCCTCCTATTCAAGTATATTCTTCGAGTTATAATGCACCCGGCTAGTATCGTCTTCTCGTAACTTCATGGTATATCCTTGGGGCTTTTAGCCATTCTCGAGTGATTAAAGGTTGTATTCGAATGTCTATTATATTTGAAACCTTCGGGGTTAATTTGCCTCTTAAGTCTTGCCTTGATAATTTTGTAATACAACTGCCATTATACCAGCACATGATACAATTTCCAACGTTGGTTTACAATGTTAAACACCGTTTTTATTCTTATTTGGACTGGAGTTGAACACCATTTAAAATTGTAATAATTTAAAGTGCAATGTGTATACACGGAGAGTTTAACACGTTGAGTAGTTAAGTTAAAAAATTCACACAACTATCTAGGTGCACCCACTTATCAATCGAAAAAGGTCGGAGACTTCGGTCTCGTGTTCTACACTTTGATAAAAACCCAACTCTAAAGTTTATCATTAATTAATTTATACTTAATCACGGTCCTGCATTTTAGTTATTCAAGGTAGTTCCACCACTTGCATTCCCATGTTCTTCAACGATTTGAATCTTGGTTTTCTACCTCTTGGGAACTACTACTACACTTTCAATTCACCAGCCATATTTTCTTTTTAAACATCTTATGGAACCGTCCTTGTTTTACTTGGAATAAAGTTTTACTATTTCAATAATTCTTACTCAATCAATGTATTTTTTGTTATTGACAACCTTAACACAAGCTTGTTTCCAGTATATGTGAGATTAGGTTTTACCATTATTTATAGATAATATATTTTATAAATTGAAAAATGTTGAGTGTGATGTGGAAACACTGTTTGCAGGGATGGATGGAGATAATAAGTTATAACCTTATCATACCATGGCCCTTGGGTAACGCCACCAAGGGGGCCGTCTTAGGCCCTATTCTTTTTTTCAATAAAAAAGGCCCTAATTTTATTAAAAAAAAAATTTATAGTTACAAAAAGTCATGAAAAATAAGTCTTGCTTTAGATAACTAAACATATTTTAGTTTCTCGGACCGGCCCTGATATCATCCTTAAACCTATATTATAACTTTAAGACCTTATGGGTCTTAGTTACGTGTTTAGGTAATGATTGAGATAATAGGTAGTATTTGAGCCGACCATTTAATACTGTGTTAGGATTGAGGAAAATCCTATAGTCACCATATCGGAATAATCGAAAAATCTATTTTTCTTACATTGCGAATCTAATTTAATTTTAAAATTATTACATGTTGATTGTTTGTATGGTAAGTGTATGTGTAGTTTAGTTTGTAAATATTATTACATTAAAATTGCTAAGATATTGCTTTGGAATTATTCTTTAAATTCTTCTCTCCCATATTTATTGACTTAGGCCCTAGTTTAGTTCTAATTTATCGCGACAACAAAACTTTGAGTTGGGGTCTTGATGTATCCTTTTATATGATAGGTCAATCGTATCACGAGACATCTATTTAGAGGTTTTTAATACTTATTTGACGGATTATTCTCTATATTTAGTCATATTCACATCTCTTCCTCGTTTTGAATATTTATTTATGCGTAAGATGTGAGTGTGTAACTATTAGGTACTTGGATAATACGAGATCCCGAGATAAAGATGAGAAGTTTTGAAAGGAATTTCAAACCCAAGTCGAAGCGTTAAATGACCAAGATGACACTTTTTGAAAGCTATAATGTTTACCGAGAAAGCTTGGAAATCAACTTGAGAGGGTCACCATGTGCAATTGACGAAGATTCTGAGGGATCCCTTTGGTTTCATGGTAACACTTGAAGTCAGGAGCGCGTGAGAGTTGACGGTTCGTGATTTGAAGTTAAGATGAAAATTTATTAAAGTTGTAGCTTCTGTGGCTCGAACTAGTCCACTCCTTCATTGAAACATTTTTAGGCTGATTTGGGCCAATTAAAATGGACCCACAACATCAAAAACGTGTTAGAACTTAATTATATTAGAAAAAGCAAATTAAAAAGGGCTACTCTAGAAATAGAATTTATTAAACACGTTTGGGAGAAGAGGAGAAGAGTAATATGCCTAAAAAGGAAGAAGCAAAGCCCTACTCCACCATTCCTTCACTAATTCCATTTAGTCATGAGAGTAATTTCTATTTATTTTATGTTTTAAACATAATTCTTCTAAACATTCTTCTAAACAAACATGAAAGAACATTAAAAATCCATATTAATAAAAAAAGTGTAAAAGGTCACTTAAGCTTTCTTCTCCTTAGAATATTTGTGGTCAATAAATTAGGTAATTCTTTTTTTACAAACTCAAATAAAGTAGGGGTAAGTTGTTCAAATTCCAAAAAATTTATTCAATTGCATTGAACTTTTAAAAACCGTCATTGATTAATAAATTGGTTTATGGTTTTTTTACTAGAGCCAATTGTTGATTGATGCCTATTAAAAAACTTATTTAGAAAAAGGTGCCTAGAAAAAAGTATTTATTGAAAACAGCCTCCTTATAATTAACAATTAAAAAAATAAGAAAAAAACTAATAAACACGCGCGCGTCCGTGAAATTTTTTTAAAATCGTCATAACTAATTAAAAAAAAATCAAAAAAATCAAAAAAAATTATATTTGGATAAATCAAATTAATATTTACGTCTATGATTTTTTTCGGAATTTTCTGAATTTTTTGATTTTTTTGATTTTTTTGATTTTTTTTTTCGCAGACACGAAATTTCATGTTTAAAACATGGAATTTCATGTTTATTTCACGGTTTAAAACATGGAATTCCGTGTCTGCGAAAAAAAAATTAAAAAAATCGAAAAAACTCAAAAAATTAAAAAAAAATCAAAAAAATTCATAGACGTAAATATTAATTAGATTTATTCAAAAATATTTTTTTTTAATTTTCTGATTTTTTTTGAATTAGTTATGACGATTTTAAAAAAATTTCACGGACGCGCGCATGTGATGGAATTAGTAAAGGTATAAAAAATATAAAGGGGATGTTTTCTATAAATAATTACTTCATTAGGCATTTTTTTATAAATAAGATTATTGAAGGCATAAAAAAACAATTAGAGAGTTTAAGGAGGATGTTTTCAACAATAACCCCTTTTTACTATGATATTTGTCTTTGGACTAAAACTATTATGTATAAATGTAAACTTAGTACTCCTAAGAAAGTTAGATTTTGGTACTCAAAACGGTAATTCCTTGGCCTCCTTACAGAATCGGTTTTGTATGGGATGACATTACCAGTTACTTAGGAGAATTTATGATTGGTTAAAGTTTTATGATTCATTTTTGGTTTGTTTATTGATATAATTTCATATTCTGTTAAAATAAATCTAAATATCAAGATGGAAGAAAATCACGAAACTCTCTCTGTTAGGGTAGAACATATCTCGGGTGAGCACCGAATTTAGATATTTTCTAATCTTGGATTGTAACATCTTGAGTTTGGATTTGAAAAATCCAACCCAGAGTTTTTACTGAACCAGTTTGGGTTCAAATCATCGGGTTGATTCGGGTTACACATCGGATTGACTCGAATTATTTGCATTAAAGAATATTTTTTTATAACTCTTTTTATTAAATTAGACACAGCAAACATATATATCTTCCATTCCTGAGAATAATAGTTAGTGAGATCTGAATTTTGTAGAAATATGGAATATAGGATAAGATAAGAGATGTGATATGAGATGAGGGGCAGGCGGATGATACAAGCTATATATGAAAAAAAAAAAAATTATGAGAAACCGGGTTGGTCGGATCCAACCAGACATATTTTAAATGAACACTAATTCGACCCGTAATGGTTGGTTTTGGTTTTTTTTCAATTCGACATAAGTTTAGCCTTCTTATTCGGGTTAGCTCAACTCGATTAGGTTGACTCGGGTTTTTTTCTTTACCGGGATGATTTGGTCAATTCTATACGCTACTCTATACAAGAAGTTGTTCCGGTCAAAGCAGTTTCAAGCTGTGGACAAATCTCACAGTTTTCAATTTAAAAAATGCATGGGGCTGAGTTCTTTTTTTGGCGCATGAAATTAGTTAAGAGTAATTTAATAAGTTAAAGTTTTGCCCTCTAGTACTGCTTATACATTATTACTGAAATTAGCAGCTTTAGTAATAGTATCTTCTTTTCTGATCTCTTATCATTGGTACATTCATGATCTATTACTAATTTTGTAATGATAGTTAAACAACCGCACTTATAAGTCCTTAATTCTCTAATTTTACCTAAAATATTTGAATAAGATGTCAATTATTCCATTAACCAAATAGTAGTAATTAATATATATCAAAAACATGACTATATTGATTACAACCGGCAAATATTTTCATCGCTTTCACATACTACTATATAATTTAAAAATGTTAAAAAAACCTCAGTATTCGTGTGTAACCGTCCTCTTAATTGCATGCATGGCGGCAGACAAGCTCTAAACACCAGTACCTTTTGATACACGCTATAATAAGCCTTTTTCCTAACATTGTGAACCAATTAAGAAAACCATTTTCAACTCTGTAATCGAATCTTTGAACACTCTTTCAATTATTTTATTATATTTAAGTTCCCCAAGTAGTGGAAAAACCTAATATCTAATAGTAAACCCTAGCTTTGACTTGTGTTTGAAATCTAAACTCTTTATAAGACCTCCTTATATTATATCTTTCCAATGCTCTGCTTCTTCTCTTTTGTCGTTGAACATCAAAAGAATTAATCAAAACTAAAACAAAAATGGCATCGATAAGTTTTCGATACTTTTCAATCAACATCTTATTGATTTTACTAGCTTTGAGGAATACAATTGCATATGACCACCTCCAAGGTATGTTCGTTCATATATCATCAAGATTTGCAATATTTGATTTTTGTAGAGTGGAAATTAAATTATTTATTTACTTTTTGCAGCCTCAAAGAAAATCGTTTTTAGAGGTGGAAGTGATTTTGCAAAGAGACAAGGAAGTCATATCAAGGTAAGATACATAATTTTTTGTTTCTTGGGGTCAGTTGTAAGTTGTAACATTATGTTCAAAACTCGTTAAATGAGAAGTTGGTGTTTTAAACATATAAATTGAGCATTTGATATATAAAAAAGAAAGAGGCCGGGTGGATCCTATTGCAATGATAATTACAAGTGAATCCTGTGACATTAACTCTCTATATTCTTTTACAGGATAGTCTAAATGGTGTGCCTACTCCTCCTGAAGTGAAAAATGGCAAATTTGGAGGAAGAAAAATGGTGAAAGTGGAGAAAAAGAAGATGAAGAAATTTGGGGAAGTTACCTCATCAAAGATTGATCCAGGTGCAATTAAATCTACTCCAAATCGTAACCTTCAAGTAGTCTCGGGGTTGAAAATAATCAAGTCTACTTTGAGTAGTAAAACAAGTAATATTCATCAAGATGTGAAGGTCAAAATGGGATCTTTTATGGTTTTCAATTCTGATTATCATGTCCCCAAATCACACCCACCTAAAAATAATTAAGGAAACGATGAAGAAATATGGCCTGGACCGACCCAGCTTACGGTTAGCTAGTCTTTTTTTCTTAACTTCTTACTAAACTTAGGAGATTTTGGTAGTGAAATTTTGTGAAAAATGTATGAGGTTTATTATATAATACTTGTATTTATCTCATAGAGGTTCAGGCGAATGTTAGTATTAAAGAAACCTTAGTCGTATTGTAGGTATAAAGTAAATTGGTTTCTTGTAGTGCGTTGTTTTTTGTAGAGTAATCAATTGAATGAAGATAAAAAAATATTTATATATTAGTTTCCAGTTATTGATTAATAACTTCGTTGTTTATCAATCTAATCCTATTGATAGCTCTAATATGTCACACACCCCTTAGACAACCAAGCTTAATATATAGCACTTCTCTGTTATAACTATATATAGGTCACATATGCCTCAATCACTAGAGGAGATGTAGATTGGTTAATTAGAGCCAGCTCCTTGCTCCAACAAACTCTATCAGGATCTTCAATTGTCTATAACACGATCAAAGATATTGCATAGAAAGTTGGTTAACCCATTACGTAACTGGGTGTAAGCGAACTCTCAGCATGACTTAGGTAGTTAGGTTAGCATGGCATACACGTTGAAACTACTAAGCGATTATCAGACAATCAACTAGAATATAAGCAATTCTTTGAAATGTTTGAATTAACTAATTTATTTAGCACTGCAATTTATATGCTTTCTTCGAGGTGCCACCAGGATCCATGCTCGCGGGGAGTGTT
The DNA here is from genome assembly GCA_029959085.1 of Nemophila menziesii. Classification (NCBI taxonomy): domain Eukaryota; kingdom Viridiplantae; phylum Streptophyta; class Magnoliopsida; order Boraginales; family Hydrophyllaceae; genus Nemophila; species Nemophila menziesii. The sequence goes on along the minus strand of JARWIR010000074.1, from coordinate 1,235,560 downwards.
AATCGATCCCAAACGCGTGTTATATTAATCACGGACGGTAACCAGAATCAAGATGAGTTTTGCTCACAGAGATATAATTTTTTTTATTTTATATTCCACTTTTAAGACAAATGACTACAAGGATCTCCACTGAAGATTCAGGATTATTTTAAGTAATTTACCTAACTTAAATTCGCTTTCCGGGGATTGTAAGTTTATCTTACGTACTAGGAGTGAACAATAAATATACATTAAAGACAAGTCAATAAATATATTGAAGGCTTGAATACAATTAAATAATGCAAATGAATATTGAAAGACAATGAATCAATTAACACTGGAGTTTACACAATGAGAAAGCTAACTAAGGATATCATCTTGGATTGTGCTTGTTATGTTTGTTTGTTTGATTATTAGAGTTGATCCTAGATATTTATCAGACCACTAAAGGAAACGACTCAACTATGCAATTTAACTAGTTAAAGCCCTCCTACAACCCTTTTAATTTTGGTCAAAGTGCAGCATCCGCCCCGATCTTTGTTTTTATCCTTTCGCGCCCTTAATCTAAATAATTTTTGTCGCCGTTAGCCTTTTTTCCATTTTTCTGTCAATTGACCGCTAGTCACCGCCACATGGCGCCACCTAACAGCCACGTAGGCATGACGTCACCAACAAATTACACAGTCATTTTTTTAATTATTCTTCTTCTTCACAAATCTACAACTTTTCCAGAAAATCAAACCAAATCTACAACTGATCTATTTCACACATCAATCTCCCATTAAAATTAAATTTCTACTATACCTATATATACATCTGAATGGTAAATAACCCGAAACTTGCTTCTAGTAAGCTCAAGAAAGCAAAACAACCTAGATTCCGTGTCGAAATTCCAGTTTGCGATGATTCGATTTCCTTACTAACTCTACTTGCTGTTGAGGTGTTTCAAGACATTCCCATCAAAAGAAAAGGCTCAAAGATCAAGTTTTTAATACTATGGTCTAATCAAACCTTCACACAAGCTTCTGTTAAGGCTTTCAAGTCCACCTCTTCGAACATTGTCATCGAAAATATCGATCTTTCATTGGTGTTCGATAATGATTCAAGGATGTTGTTAAGTTCTACTGATGTAGCGGTTTTCGTAGGGGCAGAGGCTTCAGAGCTGGAAACTATGGAAAATGTTGCAGACAGATTATATCTGAAACCAGTTGTTATTTTTAACCCAAAATGGGCGTTCGAGGAAGAAAGAAATTTTACAGAGGAGATGAGAGATTTTGTGGGTTCATTCGATGTTTTGTATTTGTTTATGGGATTAGAAGTTCGAGGATTTTTGAGTAAGAGAAAAGGTCTGATCTTTAAGTGTGTCAGGAATGGTATTTTGAGTAAGAGAAAACCTTTGAAACCTTCAACAGTTGACCGATGATAACCCACAAACCACAAAATCAATCCACATTACATTACGTACATTGCGTATACATAAAAGATCATTATCAATTTTGTTTTCTGGTTCAACAATTTAAAAAACAACGTTTGAATTCATCGATTTGGGTAAATTTGGTGTATGGGTCGTCGATGACGTATGCTAGCGGTGATGAGGAGGAGGGTTTATTGGCGGTAACCGGTGACCTAAAAGGGGATTATGTAAAACTGAAGGATGAGAATTATCGTGGCGGAGGTGATTTCAATGGTGGGACCCACAAAGAGATAGGTGAAATCGGAGAAGTTGGTTCTTATGCTTCATTATCATCAGTCTCTTCTATTAGCACTTGCTATAGCAATTGGTGGTGGTCTTTATGGTGGTGGGCTAAACTTCTGCTTCTGGACATACTTTTAGGCGCTTTGGTTGTTGTTTTTCTTAAATGGATCAAACCCTTTTTTATGGAGAAGGTTCATTTCAGCTTTGAAGATTCAATTTTCGATTTTTATGTTTTATTTGTGCTAAAGGCGTACAATCAATGTCTTACAGGAGATTATCCCTTTAATAAACTGGGAGATGCGAACATTCAGTAAACCTGTACTCGCAATTCTAATCTACACTTCAATGGATTTTTTTCCGGCCATACTTATACCTTTAACACCCTTAATATTTGTAACGGTCATAATAAGTTTGATATATGGTTGATGAAAGAATATGGAGTGTAATCGAAGCATTATTTTTATTTTCCTCCATCGTTGAAGGTTTGAAGCATTCAAACCTTCAAAGGTTTTTTTTAAAAGTTAGGGACAATGATGACGTAATGCTTAGTTGGCGCTGAGGTGGAGCTTAGGTGGCGATGACATGGCACCATGTGGCGTTGACTAACGGACAATTGACAGAAAAATGGAAAAAGGGCTAATGGCGACAAAAACTAGTTAGATCAAGGGCGCGAAAGGGTAAAAACAAATATCAGGGGCGGATACTGCACTTTGTCCATAGTTAGAGGCTACGGGAGGGCTTTACCCATTTAACTAACCGAATCTTAACTATTCTTCATAAACAAGTGGGTAATTAATTTCTATAATAGTAGGTAAATATATGTAATTCTCTTTTTATTTAGACGTTTCAAACATCATAACAAAAATCTGTTGACAACACCCCAAGATACACGTGTTTAGCTATTCATGACAAAAACAGAGACAACTAAATAATAAAGGAATACACTTAGGGCGGAGCTAGGAATTTCCGGTAGTGGGGGCCAAGGGGGTTCGAAGGCAACGAACGCGAAATTTTTTTTTGGACTTATTTGCATCGTAAGTCTATATATTATGAAAAAATTGTAAAATAAACCTTTATATTATATAAAACTGCACTATAAATCCTAATACAATTGTTTTTATTGTTTATCATTTATTTAATACAAAGTAACATATATTTTATTGAAAAGAATAAAATAATTACAAGTTTAATAAAATAAATTATAAAATTTAGAGAATTAAATAAAGATTCCAAAAATTTAAGGAGACCAAATGAATATTTTGAAAATTTAGGGGGGGACTAAATGAATGTTTTGAAAATTTAGGGAGGGGCCAAATGAATATTTTTTTTTTAAATTTAGGGGTAAAATAACATATTATTAATTTTTTTTTTTAACAAAGGATATTTTTTTTAAATAATCAGGGGGCCATGGCCCCCTTACCCTTCACGTGCCTCCGTCCCTGAATACACTACACACTCATAGCCCGTCGTTGAAACCCATAGTTTCCAATATTCTCTTTTTGCAACCTAATCAAATGGGGGGGGGGGGGTTTCCTTATACATGTGCCCTACTTGGTTGATCTAATTGGGTCTTCTTTTGCAATGCCAGTACCCAACTTCTTTTAGTTTCTTATATGACAACTACTAAATTTCACTCTTTCTTGAAATAACTTGTCACATCACAATGTGCAATAAAAATAACTAACAATCAATTTTTTGAGAGATAATTTCTTGCAAGTATACGAGTCTATTCGCAAGTAATAAAGTATGTAATAATATCTTTTTCTACAGGGACAAAAGTCATTAATTTCAAGTCGTGTACTTTACGAGTATAGATGATTCAGTTGTTATAACTAAAAGATAGAGACAAAATATTTGTTTGGTCAAACTAAGATGAAATAATAAAACTAGATTAATTATATAATAAAACAAGTAAATAAACTATGAATAATGAGATGAAAGTTTAACTCGAGTTTGCTAGTATTCCCCTATCTTACGAAATTGATGATTCCAGTATAAGGGTTAATTAGGTTGTTATGCTATTTGGGATTCTAATATCCTTCTAACTCCCGCCAAGGTAGCTTAGAAGGCTACATATCTATTACTGGAGTCCTCTAGTGAGATTATTCCATGCAAAAGCTCGACGCTACAAGTACTTAACCAATGTGATTAACCGGTAAGACAAGTCCGTCAGGATCACTACCGCACATCAGACGTATATGAACTATGTCTGTCCCTAAACCCCTTGTATGCTGTAGATCTCCCCGCCTAGGCGTCAACTCCCCCCTCTGCCGCTTACGCCTAGTTAAAACTCTAGGCTTTTTTGCGTAGCGCCTTAGTCGTCGTGGAATAAACGCCTAGTCCGTCTAGGCGCCGATTAATGGCTGAAAATGGCCGCCTAGGCGCCGATTAATGGCAAAACATAACCGTATAGGCCTTCTTGTTATTTTTCTTATTCTCGAGAGTTCTTTAATTGATATTATATCTCAAATTTTATTATTTTTATGTCTACTATAGTATTGTTAGATGAAATTTATGAGTTAAATAGTTAAAATTGCTATAATTACTACATATATATTACTAAGTATACAAAATTACACAACGGGATTCAAAACCGTATAATTCTGCCTACGCCCCGTGTAATCCCGCCTAAGCGCTAGGCCCCGGACGACCGCCTAGGCTGCAAAACCGATATCTATAGCATCGTGACAACTTAAGATGCTAGGGTCAAACTATAAATAAATTTGTAATTTAATTAAATTCAATGGTCCCAAATAACATAAAAGTCTCAATAAAGTATTCAAAGTATATTACAAACTCAAACTAAGAGAATTTAGTTAATAATTAGCTAAATAATACTAAGTAGTAAAAATATTAGAATCATGTTTAAGACAAGAAACTAATACGATTTACCCTAATACTGAAGATGGAATGATGTAGAAGTGGTGGTGTAGTAGGGCTCCAACCTCTGATTGTCTTCTCATCCATGCAATTTCCCCTCTCTACCTAATTCTAATGATTGATAACCCTTTTCTAAACTTAATTTTTTGATATTTAAAGGGTTAAAAACGTGTTATGGGACTCCTTTAAATCAAGTCAGCACACGGGTCGGTTTACCGACCCGAGGAGGCCAACCCTATACCCAAACCGAGTCTCCCGGGTTTCATAAAGTAATACCCAAACACTATATTTTTTTTGTTTAAACTGTACGAGTTCGGTTTGGCGGGCTGGGTCGGTTTTTGGGTCGGTTTAGGGTTTGGTCAACACAGTGTCAAAGAACAAAAAACAGTAAAGTAAACTTGTATATTCATTATTTCTTTCCATAAATAATAAGTTTCCGGTAATAAAAACTTACTATATATAGTAAGTTTCCCAAAGTATGAAGTTCCGAAAATAATATTACAAGGAAACAAGCTTAACACTTAATTAAAATTACAACACATCAAGTACATTTCAACCCACATGAAGTACAATTTCACACTTTAAGTTACAAAAATACATAACACTTAATTAAAATTACAACACATTTCATCCATTAATACTTATAATGCAATCTCTATTGTGCAAAATAGTTAAAGTTGTACAAAATTGGGTGCATTTCGTCCTTCTTTCCAAAAAGAGTCAAATTTCTTCAACTGACCTACAATTTTACAATACAATGTACAAGAAAAGTGTTACAAGATTGCCTCAGATTGTAATTTCATCATTGGCAAGTTTAGGGACCTCTTAGGGACAAGGGACATCTTTTGAAAATTACAAGTTACTAAATTTCTCACTAATTTGTTGCCAACTCAACCTTGTATTCCATTATTTCATCATACTTCAATGATCAGTTTGTCTACATGTAAGGATCCAACAGCAAGAAGGCAAAAACAGGGTTCTGGTTTGGCTTCATTTTGGGTTCCCAATTCATCTCAGTGTTTAGGATCTTGCTTAGTCTATGGTCGCCGATTTTGACTATCTTGCATATTTTTAATATTTCGATATGTGAATAGAGTTATAAAACTTTCTTTACGCAATATGTTCAAAGAAAATTTTAAAAAATTCCTAGTTTATGATATCTTCAAAATTACAACACATAACAAGTTATTCCATAAAAATAGAAATCTACATGTTAGTGAAAATACACATTTTAGTATAAGTAATGATGTTTAAATGCCTTACCCTCTAACATAAGATATGTTCAAAATTAAGTTGTAAGAAACTTGTTAGTTCATAAAATTTCTAAATAATCGTTACACGAGAAGTTATGACATAAAACATGTTCATTCTTGAAGAAGGTGTAATTACAAGTTTATGCATAAAAGTGGCTTAGATACTTGTGCTCCTAAAATTAGATGTGTTCTAAATATTAAGCGTAACAAGTTTATAGTTAATCACTTGAGCATACACAACATAGATAAAAAGTTATAACGAAGAAAGTGATGAACTTATACAAAGCACATACAAACTAAAGAATGTTCAAAAATTATGAAGGTGTAAATATATGTTTTATCCATACACAAGATATGTTATATTAAAGAAAACATTCAATCATGCATTTTGCAACTAAAACATCTAAGATTTGTCATATTAAAATAATCTAAAAAAGGGGGTATTTGGCAACAAACGGTGAAATTCGTTCCCCAGAGTTATAAAATCTCTTTGATTGTAGAGAAATTTGTAGAGAAGAATTATATTTATACGTAGGCCCTAAACTCATATAAAGTCCAATGAGTTTATAAATCCAAAAACTTTTGAATACTCTAAGATTTTAAAGGATTTGAAAGACTCTAAATTGAATATACCTGAATTTCAAAAGTTTTTTAATATCCTAATTAAATACACCTAGATTTTAAATAAGATGTTAAATCTCTGTTGATTACCTCTCTACTTCAATTTTTTTTTGCATATTGAGACTTCATATGAATACACCTCCTAAGACTACATTTGATATGTTACTTTTGCAGAATGATGAAAGGTGTTATGTCAATTGTTGTCTTTCATAGCTTGATCGATAATCTAGACTAAATAAAAAACACGTAAATTTCCAAATGGGACAGAAATAGAATTTTGTAACTAAAATTATACACGTAACGGATATAGGCAATGATTGGACCGAACCCCTCTTCAAGAGCGCCAAAAACTTGCACGTAACAAGCCGTCAAAATCATGTATACAAGCAGGGGTAGATCCAAGAATTTTTCTCTAGGGGGCTAATAGTTAGAACAACCAGCATGGTTTGGGACAATGCCACATGAATTTTATTGGTTAACTTTTTTCAGGACGGGCTAATATTTAGCTTGGGGAACTATTATTCAGGTTGAGGGTCTAATGTATATTTTTGTTAAGATTTTTCTCTCTCTTAAAAAATTACACAAATTATCAATGCATTCCCAAAACTAAAGGGAGGCTGCCCCAGCCTTTCTTATCCAACCCTATACACAACCCTACCCTCCGCTAGGGGTGTAAATAATCCAATACACTTGCGATCCATTCAAGTTTAAGTCGGAAAAAACCCGTTTGAATTCATTCATCTATTAAAACAATCAAAAAAAGTTTGTTTGAACTTGTTCATTAAGAGAAGAAGATTGTTTGAACTCGTGCATTAACTGCTCATTTATATTTATAATATTTAAATTAATACTTTATTTATCCATTAATTTATTATTAAACCTAACATATCAACTTGAACTTTTTTTTTAATATCTTTATATTTAAACTTTTTCATTAACATCACACTTCATACCACACGCTTTATTTAATACCAACCTTTCATAAAAGTTATGTTTTTTATTAATAAAAATAATTGTTCGTGAATAATTCGAGTCCGCCTCGAAAAAAACTCGTTCGATAAGTTAAACAAATAAGTTTTAGAAAATATGGCTCAACTTATGAAAATTTAAGCTCTGCTCGATTTGAATTTTTTACAAACAAACTTTCACATCTAGTACTCAATTCATCTCGCTTCATAGCCCTGCCTTCGGCTAAACAAACTTATATATCCAATAAACAAAATACTACGTAATACTTAACCTATCATTTAAACAAAAAAAACAAAAATCTATGCCCTATATCTTTTGAGGCCTGTGCACGTCTTTTACTAGCTTTTGGGCCTTATAATATAGTATGGGAATGTAAATAACGTTCTCAAAATTTTGTTAAGAAAGATATACATTTTATTAACTATTTTAATTCAAAATTATTCTGAACTTGTATAAAATTACTCTGGACTCAATTATAAAATTATTCTGGACTCAATTCATCTAGCTTTTGTTAGAAAAAATTTACCTTGTAATTGAATTAATAATTTACCTTTTGATCTTGGAACTATTTTATGTAAGGACTCTACTTTTGTTTCTGTTGGAGTTAGTTAAACTCTAGTTGATCTCTTTCCTTAATATAAGTATTTTTGCCTAGAAAAAAATCATTTCATCACTGTATAAATACTCTAGCATAATTTATTCTACAATAATATTACATTTCCAGCCATGTTTTTCACTATTATAAATATATTTTATGAATTTTATGCAAGTTAAATAATTTTCAATATATTGAAATATTATTTTTATTATATCTCGAACTCAAATAGGAAACTACTCCAAATGGTCATATTTAGTCTCTATTATTTTATAAGAATATTCAATAGTTTTGTCCTATATAAATATCAACACTAATATCATACAGAGTATGTATAATTGTAGGATAAAATGCCTGAAATATACAAACTGTAATTTTTAAAAATTATGAAGATTCACAATCAAAATTTCTTAATATTATATAATCAACAGAGAAAATAAATAAAAAAGTAAATATTATTTATTTAATAAAAGTAAGATTACAGGCATGTTGTTACACTAATACAAATATACGATACCATATAAAATTATAATGTATAATTTACAACAAAAGATTATGACTACAACAATAAATACAACCCGTTCATTTTCAAATTTACTTTTTTTATTCGTTTTATATATGAAGTAGTATTTGAGAGTAAGAACAGATCCAAAAGAAACTCTGAGTGAAGTATTAATTAGGGGCTCAAGTTTAATAATGGGCCTTTATTAAATTTATTGGGCTAAGTAGTTATGGTGTTTGGATTCCTTACTGTATAGTAGAGGACACTTGTCCAATCAACGGTGGGGAAACGTTACTCCAAAAATAACCAGTCAAAAACACGTGACCCGGCCACGTAACCAAATCGGCAGGTCATTTCACAAAGGATCGCACATGCCCCCACTAACTACCTAACAACCTTTTGCTTGCTTTTGACGATTTTTCTTTTCTTTTTATTAAAATTTATTTTCTTTTCCTTTGTGGTGGGTCCCACGCTTTTGTTAATCTTAACCCCCACGTGAAACCGTCACGAGAATGAGTGCGACACACCGCCTAGTCTTTTGAAGCACGTGCTATCACGTAACGTTATTGGTTCTTAATGGTCCTATGTTTTTTATGTTTGATGTAGCTCCAAATCTTACCCATACGCCCCACTTCACATATTTTATATGACCTAAATACGCCTACTTAGCAACATAAACTTTTGGGTTAAGAGAAAGAAGAAATTATATTCGTTTAAGAAGGCTTAAATTTAAGGAAAAAAGTGTATTATAGAACAAATACCAAACATAGACTTAAGACTAAGTTGAACATGTAGTACTAGATTACTCACAGTGTGAAGTAAAAAAAGGTTAAAAGAATAATAGAAAAAAATTAATCTCCTTATGGAATAACTTAAATTCTTTACCAATTATATAACTTATCATGATCATGACGATGATCAATATAATTGTATAGTTAAAGAGATTGAAAATATTAGAAATATTGAAAAAAACTTATGGGATTTCATGTCTAGAATAAAATGGTAAAAAAAAAAAAAAACCTCATTTTCCTCTGCAACAACAAAAAAAAAAAAAATTACTAGGCTACAAAATGATGAAGAGAACTAGTTTAATGACTCTAAAGATATACACAATAATATTATGAGCTATTTCAATAATGTATATAAAAGTATGGGTACTAAAATTTTAGAAATAATAAAATCGGTTTTTACTCACAATATGAATAAGAACCTTATAAAAGCTATAAAAGTTGAAAAAATTGAAGATGCTATAAGGGCCAATAAAGCCATTGGCCTAGATGGTTACCCAGCTTATTTTTAAAAAAAATATTGAAATGTGATAAAGCTGGATGATATAAGAGTAGTAAATAATTTTTGGTATAATAACAATAGTTTTGAAGATATTGATCATATTTATATTTTCCTAATACCTAAATAGATAACCCTGAAAATATATAACACTTTCGGCCTATTTGGAGTCGAATTGAGAAAGATATAGACGTTATAATGACAAGACCTAGAGCTATTCAAATTTAGAAGAGTCAATTCGACCACTTTTAACTCATCTAAGTTGACCCAATTGCGCCAAAATGTTATATGGAGCCTATATGTACTTTATTTCACTAGCAAAATATATTGTTTATCATATTATGAAGAGTTAGAAAGATGGATAGAATTGAGTTAAGAGATGGAGTCGAAAAACAACACTTTTTATTCCCTATATTAGTGTAATTCTTCCCTTTTTTTATCTCTTGCTTTAATCATGATCATAGTATCTTTTATCTATTTTTTTAATTATGAACTTATTCAGTTTATAGCTTGAGATGCTTAGGTATGAACCTAAATCCATGATTTGCATTTATATTGTATGAATTTGGATATTACATTTAATTAAATCATGGAATTATTGTTGTTTATATCCTTAATTTAATTGTTCAAGTAGGATGTACACATATTTTGGATTATTTAGCTATTAGATTACACCCATAACGAGATTTGGTGGTAAAACTAGGATATTTAACGTTTGATACGCGTTACCGGATTGGGAGGTCTTGACTAGTCGAATAATCACATAACGTTTAAACTTTTGGCATCTAGATAACATGTGCATTATTCACTTGAAAGAGGTTCCTAAGGTAGATAACATCCCCTTAATTATCCAGTAGAAACTTAGGGAGAATTTAGAATCCCGATTAGCAACAACGTCTAGATTTTTCCTCAAACAACAATTAGGTTCATTCATGGTTAGTGGTGAGTATGAGCATCTCAAGCTACAATTTCTCTCCGCAGCTTTACACACCTTTACTTAAATTTCTTTCGTAGTCATTAGTCTTTAAATTCCTTAGTTTAATATTTCTTAAGACGATAAGACCAATATTTTTCTTTTTTGTATTTTGTTAATTCAACAAATAACCAAAACTAGAACTAATTTACATATTAACTTTCTAATCTCGTGGAGACAAAGTTACTTACAATTTTTATTACTTGTGAATACTCGTACACTTACAAGTTTTCATCCTTTGAGTGGGATTTCATATCACACCTCGTGGTACAACAAGCAAATAATGAAGAACTAATATTACTGGTTCTTTTGATTTGTTAGATTCCATGTTGTAATGCTTTATGTGTTTCACAATCAATATTAGTCTATTAGATCTATGCTATGATACCAATTGAAACCCAATAAATAGTTGTAGATAGGGGTGAATAGGACCAATGTAGAATTAAAAATTTAATAAACAATAGGCTTCTTTTATTTAATTTAAAGATCCACTCTTAAAAAAATATTAGATGTATTGGTTACATGAACTCAAGAGTTGTTATACAAGATTGATTCACTCAATCAATCTCTTAGTGTATATATAAAATAAATAAATACTTACTAAGAATCAAATAAATTTATCAACAAGTACTAAGCATGAAATTTTTTATGCCTGTAAAAGAAATCGATATACAGTTGATGAAAACATATGGCATGCACAAAATTAAAGAGTTAAGGTAAAATTACAAACAACAATTTTAGGGAGATTTATATCTCGTAGTCTTAGTCCATCACCTAAACCATATACACCCTTGAGATTTTAATCACTTTTACTAGAATACCTTGTGTTTCTTGAAGGTGGGGGCACAAAATTTACAACCTCTTATAAATCAACTTTGAATGAATCCCTTAGTGTCATCACCAACACTAGCATACCAATTGGACAATCTCCATACACGACAAACCACCTCAAGCTCATGAAGCCCTCCACTTGTGTATCCTCACACAAGCGTGAGTAGACAATCTATATGTAAGATCTACAACTCCAAACTCCGTGAACACTTCAAGGCTTATTTCTACACCACACAAGTTTTAACCCACTCTTGTCAAGCTTGTGGAAGATCACCATTTTCACTAGAATAAGACAAAAACCATGGGATTTATGATTACAATTAATCTACCTAGACTAGCCTAATAAATCCTCAATGAGTAGATAAATACAAGTGTATGGGTTAAGAAATGCAAAGCAATATAGATATGGACTATGGATTTGATGTCTCCTCATTTGTGATAGATTTATGTTAGGATGGGACATCATTTTTAGTGATTTAGAAGTCATAATAGTCGATTTTCTTGAGAAATAGTGCACTTTCCTATTTTGAGTCTTGATTTGTTGAATTATTATTTTTAGAGCATATTGGGTTTAATTGTTTATTTTAGTGTGAAGCTTTAAAGATAATTATTGAGATTAATTAGAGTCCAAGTCAAAGACTACAACTTATGGAAAGAGATTTGCATGGTAATTGGAGATAAGGAAACAAAAGCTAAAAAGATGGAAAAGGAAAAGCTGCCTAAATCTGAATTCTGCAGTACACGCCTAAAGAAGTGGTTATTTACCTAAGAAAAAGCCAATTTTGGTGATTTCCTTTCAAAGGGACAAAGATAATTCCGTTACGATTCTTTTGGTATCTTATGGAGCTCAAACCGACCAATAACGAAGAAGATATGCTCAAAACGGTCCAGCAGTGTTTATCTTTATTTCCATACGAATTTGAGTTGGGCTAGGAGTCCAATACTTTATCTCTTCCTCAAGAAAACGAATTAGGTCTTCTAAACACCTATAAATACACCCTCATACCATTGTAAATATGTCCTTGCTCAGTTTCAAGCTTAGGCTTAGTCCTTACTTGTATTTTCTCACTTTTAAATAATAGCTTAGTCCTTATAATTAATTATTCATCCTTAGTATCAAGCTATTCATCCAAGAAGCAAGCTGACCTATAGAGGAAGACAAGATGCAAGAAGTTGGAGAGTGACAAACTCCTCTTCTACATCTACCTTCTCTATATTTAGGGTAATTAGCTATAGATTTATACTCAACCATACTTCTAAGCTTTTATTCTGTAAGTTTTACTATTAATTGTTGGGTTATTATTTTGTCTTTAATTCATAAATACTATTTGTGTATTCTAATTGATTGAGCTTGGCGTATATTGTTATTATTAGTTTTGACTTATTGTTACATCCTTAGATTTGGTCAATCTTAGGATTTTTCTTAGTTATTGACAACACCACATAATCGTCTAGTTTTGATCCTTTGCCTAACTAGATAGCCATAAAGGTTTGATTTAATCACCAATCATTACCCAAGACCTTGGTAGTGGAGAGGTTGCTCCTAAGCCTAGAAAAGGCTAGGTAGAATTTAGAATTCTGGTTAATATATAATGCTTAATCTGTGACAAGTTAGAATAACAACTTAGTAAAATAGACTCATAATATTAATCCTAATTTATCTGACTTACATTCATCTTATTTATTTATTTTCATTATTTATTTAATTGCGTTAGATTATTATTTATCTTTTTATATTTTTATCTAAACATCTAAATTCATCTACGCTTGTTAAATATAAGTAGATCTAACGGATTAAATCCCTGCGAACGAACTTAACTTATCATTAAAACTTGCAAACGATCTGTGATACTTGCAGTGAGTTCCGTGGTTCTCAAGGGTGTGTGCTCTTTATTATTATTCTTATTTATCTATTTATTTATCACACCTTTGCCCCCACCAGGATTGATATTAGACTTTTATATATTTGTTAAGCTTTAAAATTTGGTGTGGCAAATAACCACTTTTGAAAGTTCCCAAGACCTCTATTTATAAGCAAAATCTTCCCAAGTTCTTGTCAATGTGTCAGCTTTTAGCTAACTAACCTTCAAATTTCCAGACATCTTGAATCTTCATGTCAGACAACGGGTGACGTGGCCCTAACAGATCTAGACAATAGTACATTGATGACTCTATTTTTGTCTTTTCTAGTCCTTAACCCTTCTTCTCGGATACCCACCATATCCTTGAAGGTATATCTGCTTGGATTCGAGTCTTCAAATTTATTTATTAAGCGTATTTGGGTATTCGACATCTTCCCTTCATTTGTCCAGCCTTTATCTTCATTGGCTCTTATCTTATACACTTAATCATTTTGTGTTTTATTTATTCTAATCTTAGCATTCGTCACTGAATGTCTTTAGGTATTAAGACTATGATCTCTGTAGAGGTTCGATCTTCATTTCATTTCAAAAAAATTCACTAATAACTTTAGGCAGTCTACCATACCTGTTCATTGGAGTGCCAAACTCTTCTTCTATTTGTCTTCATCAACTAACCATTTTAGGCACTTTGTGTTCTGTCTCCTCGAAGGTGCGATGACCTTGTTTCAGCATCTTCTCTATTTCCATCATGCTTCCTTGATCATGCAAGTAAATTACTAAGCTCGACATTTCTTATAATAATAAGCAAGTTCATTATGAATATTAAGCAAGTTCAATATGCATTGTTTTGTCACCGACTTATCAATAAAAAACTAGTCGTTTGGCTAACAAACTCAACTTCATCTTCTTCACCATAATCCCGCATATTGATATTCTTCATCACACTACCACAAAAATCACGATATCCCTTCACGAAAATACAATTATACAAAATAATGAAACATATTGATTTGAGTATTGAAGATTCAATTTTATGTTTGATTTCTCTTATGTGTATTCAAATTTCAGATTCAACTTTATGCTTAATTAATTGTATGAACAATAATGCATAGAGAATAACTTTATTTGTTTGGTTGATGATGGAGGAAAATGATCTTTGTAGTCCTCGCTGTGATTAACAATGCACGAGAGTAGGAAATAGGTTGTTTTGAGTTTGAGGTTTATTGTTTTATTTATCTTTGATTTGAATGGAGGAGAAGAAGAAGAAGTGGAATAAGAAGAAAGAGGGGTAGGGGTTTAATAGTTTTATTTAGCTGGTGGGGCCATATGGGTTACTTTTTAGTTCAAAAAATTAAAACCATTTAAGCAAAAAATAGGCGCATGCATACCAATCATCATTAAAAAATGGGCGGATGATAGTTTAATTAATCAATAGCTTATTTTAGGGTGTAAATTGGAATTTTTATAACGAGCTTTAACTAACTTAAAAATTGTTTAGGGGAAGTATCAACTATGTACCCAAACTGAAACCAATAAACCACTATCGCATGGAAACCACTATCGAATGGAAACCACCACCATCATCAAAACACCAAGGATGTAAAAATCTATAAGAGAAATGTCCAAATCTAACCCGTACCTCCATATTGGGTCCCCACAAGGGTGATTAAAGGGGTCATTTAAAGGGTTAACAATCTAGATGGAAAAATAACGACATGAGCGGATAATTTCCGAACCGATATGTAGTGACAAATAGAGACAAACCTTCAACAAAACACATACAATAGACACCTAATTATTATTACCAAACTACATGATAAAAAATAGAAGATAACATACAAATGGTGAACAACAAACACCCCTTGTCGAATCAACTCAATTCTACCAAGTAAAAACAAATAAAAACAAGGCTTATAAAAAAGTCAAAACATGACAAGCTAATCCTTAGCCCTTTCATCAATCCCAACAATCCACAAGTGAGTAGGTTGAACAACCAAGAAAAATCCAAGCAATCTAAACATCGCGTGAATGGAAAATACCCAAAACATGCCTCGTCGGACTCATATGAACTAAAAGACTAGGTGAAATGCGAATCACACCCATCAACTAGTTGGGGAAACTCACAGCAGCTAAGAAAAGCCAAAAAAACAATCGTTAAAATGGCCCAATCACATCTACAAAACCAAGCTCCGCCAAATAAACACCTATAAAAGTCCCCTACCAAATAAAACCATTAGTGTCAAACAATAAATATCCACTAATGAACAACAAATATCAATGGTTGATAGAATTGAGCACCAAAGAGAAGACATAAACATATGAAATTAGCAAAAACCTAAAATTCTAACCGACAAATCTAGACACTGTACAAATAACTAAAGTACACTATTCTAAATCAACAAAACAACCTTCAACCTACCAAAACAAGCCATCAATACAAAACAACCTTCAACCTACCGAAACAAGCCATCGTTGACCCGAAAAGAACCAACCTCATATCGAATCTACCCATCACAAAACATACCCCGTCCCAAAGCGGAAAGATATCGTCGCCTATTTGACCAGACACTTCTGAACCAACATCTCAATCAAGAAAAAAAACTACGACTCGTTGCAAAACAACCATACCCTATATTCTAAAATTCATCCCCGCACCAACACTGAATGCCATAGCAGATGGAAAAAAAGACAAATAAACCGATTTGTGGATACCGAAGTTTCAAATAGTCTGTGTTGCTTAATCGGAAAATGATGTCTCCTCACTTGTGATTATATAATATACTTCAGAGACATCATTTTAGGCTTATTTATTAGTTTATAGGTCGATCTTAGCTTAATTTAGTGCACTTTCCTATTTTGAGTCTTGATTTGTAGAATTATTATTTTTAGAGCATATTGGGTTTAATTGTTTATTTAGTGTGAAGCTTTAAAGATAATTATGGAGATGATTAGAGTCCAAGTCAAAGATTACAACTTATGGAAAGAGATTCACATGGAAATTGGAGATAAGGAAACAAAAGCTAAAAAGATGGAAAAGGAAAAGCTGCCTAAATCTGGGATTCTGCATACACGTCTAAAGATTCTTTAGGGGAAAGATAATTCTGTTGCGATTCTTTTGGTATCTTATGGAGCTCAAACCGACCAATAACGAAGAAGATATGCTCAAAACGGTCCAGCAGTGTTTATCTTTATTTTCATACGAATTTGAGTTGGACTAGGAGTCTATTACTTTCCTTCTCCTTCAAGAAAACGAATTAGGTCTTCCTATACCCTATAATTACAGCCTCTTAACACTCTAAAATCATCCTTGGCCAGACCTTAAGGCCAAGAGGAAGCTGCAATACAAGAGAAGAAGTCTGGAAGGAGCAGTGCAACAACTATGTCTCCTTCAACCTCTTATTCTGTAATTCTTTTCTTTTCTTTTCTTAGTATGAATTAATTCTTTTTAGTTTGAGTGTTTAGCATATATGTATGAACCCTAGTTTTGATTGACATCTATCTAATTTGGGAACTTAATGTTTTAAATTGAATTATAGTTTTTATTCCCTGTTTATGTGTTTATGTGTTTGGATTTATATTCTGCGTTCTTGTGGAAGTGCACCCATATAGAATTACCATCTAGTAATTAGGTCACCATTGACAACTGTGTTTAATTGCATGTTTAGCACATAACATCTAGTATTAGGTCTGATCTGACAACCCAACCTAGCTAGATAATCACTATGGTTTAGTTCTTGTGACTATTTACCAATTACAGGAAAAGTTTGCTTAGGAAGCCTTATTGACACAGGTAAATCCTATTTTAAACTACCGATAGCGAATTGGGACCGATTAGGGAAATACTACATAATTTACCCTTACATGTTTAGAATGGAAAAACTAGTGGGGATTGCATGCTAATAACTCAAGCTAACTTTCATACTATCTTCTTTTCTTTTATTTATTTTCTGTCTTTAGTTTATTAGTTTAGTTTATTTATTAAAAAACCAAATAAATATTTATCTATCTCTTCTTTCTACTTGCGTATTATCTTTTCTGGCTTAATTATTTGCACTTGATAATTTGCATAAGTTCTCTCTAACTTTCGTCAGTCCCTGAGGAACAAATCTTCTTATCATTAAAACTTGCATACGTCCTGTAATACTTGCAGTACCGTGTTAGTTTAAGGTGTTTATTTGCACTTATTTTCTACATCTTTTTAGCACACCTTAGGCCACACCAGAAAAGAATCCAAAAAAAGTTTGAGATGATCCATAAAACTAACATAAACAAAACTACAAAAACTAAATACTACTAAAAGATATGGAACACGAGAAAAAAGAGTTGTCTTCGCTTGATGATGAAGGAGAAGGTGCAGTTCGATAACGAAAATCGATTTAAAAAGTCAAGATTTAAACGAATTAGAATTTTTTCTTTGAAAAGTACCCGAATAAAAGAGATAAAAAAAGAGTAAAAAAAATATATACAATTGGATATTTTTTTAATTGTCAATTTATGTTTCTTATTTATCTTTAGATTGCAATTTTTTCCCCTCCAAATACTAAGTTCATACCTATTTTTTCGTTTGTCTTTTAACTCCGGTATAAACTGGGCAACCTCTTTTTTTCTTATTCTTCTAAGTATATGTTTATTGGAATAAAAAAAGTTAATCGGGTGAGTTAAATTAAAGAAGTAGATAACAAAAACATTTAAAGTAAATGAACTGTTACGTATTATGGGGTTGGTCCGACACTTCACTATATGAGTTGGCCACGTGATTCCGAGGCGGACGTTATTTTCACGTGACTCTCCCATCTTTTATGCACGAAGAGCCACTTATAAATGATTTCTTAATTGTTTGACAAGCATGAGAGAAAAATATCTTTAGTGGCTTTTATGGTCGTAGTAACGTTTATATTATCCTAATCCAAGACTTAAAAAAAGGCATTGTTAACTGATCCCTAAACTGATACCCTAATCAGAGAATGTTCATGCTACAGGAAGCTTCTTGATATTAGTTATTAATTAATCACCATCTAAAATATGTAATTGTAAGACATCAAATGATTGAATCTTTGTGCTGTTATCTTTGTTTATTTCTTGAATGAGTTTTGTATATAATATTGCCTATGAATTTAATTAAAAGTAGATCTAGGATTTATTTTCGAAAAAACAGACAATTAATATTGATAGGATTCAAGGTATCATCAACTTACCAACTTAGTGCCCGTTTGGAAGTGCTTTTTTGAGAAGCATTTAAAAGTGCTTTTAGCATTTTAAAAGTTTTTTTGACTTTCAAAAGCACTTTTTTAAAAAGCACCAAATATGTGCTTCTTAAAAAAAGCACTTAAAATAATTTTAGATTTCAAAATTATTTTTAATAATTTTTTCAAATATTGAATTTTAATCTAAAAGCGCTTTTTTGCTCTAAAATAAGCACTTCCAAACGGGCTCTAACAATTTTACTTTCTAAATTAATGGGTATTAACTTCTTTTCTTTTTTCTTCAAAATTTATCAAAAAAAAATACACTATTACATTTTTAAAAGGATTCCAAACACTTTTTTAAGGACGGATAAAGTTTAAGACATAAAATCGAGTTGTTAAAATCATTTACTCCTAAGTAAGAATTTGTTGACAAAAAAATAAAAAACTCCTAAGTAAGAATTTGATAAAAGGGAAGGCAACCTGTGTTCATGAACCTGTGGTCGTCTTTATGAATAGGAATCTTCAACTAATTGTTGTTTCCAAATACATGGTTGATATTTCGAACAAAAATAAAATAAAATACATGGTTGATAATATGACAGTTTAAATAATTAGCCTTCGGCGTGATAGTGGCAGCGTGTAGGTTTAGAAAGCTATTACCGGAACTGAAATTATCCAACCAAAGATGTTAGATTAGGAGAAAATTACCCAATGGATCTTGACCACACCATCTCGGAACTTAACAAGACCCCTTAGATTAACTCTTCTAACTAAAGGCCACACTAAAAAAATTAACACTGTAAATCAAAATCTCATTTACTATTTTACCCTCTTTTGTTTTTCTCTACTATATATATACTATTTTTATTTAGAAATATTTTAAAACCCTAATTATTTTCTCCTCTCTCCTCTCTCCTTATTTCCTAAGCGCAGCTTTTCTTTTTCTCCAAGCTTTTGTATTTTCCCGGTGGTGGTTCAAGGTGGTGGTTTGAGCTCCGTTTGCAAGGACTGGATCGAGCTTTGTTCGAGGTGATGGTTCGAAGTGGTGCAGAGGCGGAGCATAACACGACCTCGCCTCTGCTTCCTGTTCTTGACATGGCCGAACCAGATCGGACCTGTAGCATTCTCCAGTGACAGAAAATTTCTCGAACCAGGTTGGACCAGTTGAGCCATGGCCGAACCAGATCGGACCTGTTGCTGAGCTGGCTACTGAACGTGATAACAATTATTGGAAGGAAGATGAACGAGGTGGCGAGGAAGCAATTCAAGTTTCATAAACTGTTGTTAGAAATGAGAATGGTAATGTTAGATTTCAGCTCATTAAATACTCAATTTGTGGATGATGCGTGAAAATTCTTGTTTTGGAATTATTGAGCTATCACAGTTTCTTTTTTTAAGTAAATTGCATTCTAGGTCCCTATATGAGAAATGTTCAGCAATTTTACTTATTTACACGAGAAATGCTCAGAACTTTTATTGATTAAAAGAGCATGCTCAGCACTTTTATTGATTAAACGATCATACTCAGTATATTTATTTAATAAAAAAATTCGAATAATCAGCACTTTTTTTTAATACTCAGTACTTTATGCTCAACACTTTTCCATGCTCAGTACTTTATGCTCAGCACTTTTTCCATGCTCAGTACTTTATGCTCAGTACTTTTTCCATGCTCAGTACCTTATGCTCAGTACTTTATGCTCAGTACTTTATGCTCAGTACTTTATCCGGCGGTGGTCGGCGGTGGTCGGTGGCCAGAGGTCGGAGCTGGAATTATTAATAGTTAATGACAGAGGAGAGAGAAAAATTAATAAAGGAGGAGAGAGATTAATGGTAATGGAGGAGAGAGAAGATTTTTTTTTTGTCTTATATACACTATAAGGGTAGTAAAGGTATTTGTCAATTTTGAGGCCTCTAAGTAGAACAGAGAATCCACTTGGTTCATATATGGCTCTAAGATGGTCCCCAAAACCCCTTGGATAATTCACCCTTAGATTAGATTTATAGTTACATGTCGGAAGAGTACTAGGTAAAATATTATGTTTGGAAAATCTTATTTTGCTTCATAAATAACATTTCCTTTACAAATAAAAGTATAATCAATTTTCAAACCTAAAAATTCGTTAGGTTAGAAAATATTTAATGGAAAAATTGACATTTTAATAAAATATGTCTCTCAAAATCTCAATCTTTAAGATAATGGAACTATTTTAGTATTTTGATTCTTTTAATATAAGTTATTTTGATTAAAAAAAAATAATGTAAATACATTTTTATTATATCTCTAAACCTTTTATCTAAATTATATAAAAAAAAAACAAGTTAATTTCTTATGGGTTAATTTCCTCTTAAATTAAAAGAACAAACCAACTGCCTATTTAGATTATACCTTAATTTAAATAAATATATTACAATAATACCCTTATTTTAGTTGTTTTTTTTTTAACAAATATATATTCCCATTTAAATCAAACATTATCATAGATGTGAAAATCCACCTACTACTAATTTCATTGAACGCACACGTCCGGGAATTTTTTTTATAATCATCATAATTAATTCTAAAAAAATCTAAAAAAAATACATCTTTAGATGAGACAAAATAATATCTACGTCCATTATTTTTTTGAATTTTTTTTTTGAATTTTTTTGATTTTGATTTTTCGATTTTTTTAATGGGATTTTGTCCCATCTCTAATTTTAAGATTAGGATGAATTTGTCTCATCTTCATTCTAATAATGAGATGGGATTTGTCCCATCTCTATTGTAAAACTAATTAAAGGTATAATGCATTGGAGATGGTGATGTGCTGTTTCGCGAGGTAAAAATTTAAGATTGGGTTTGTCTCATATCTGGTTTGTCTCATCTCTAATTTCAGTTTGAGATTGGATTTGTTTCTTCACATAAGACTCAATTTTGAAGTACTTAAATGATAAGCTGTTAAAAAAGTGTTTGGAGTGCTTAGATGATAGGCTGTTAAAAAGGTTTTTTTACAACTTGAAGCTTTCCGTCTTTAAATAATCCATCAATAATAACGCTATGCTACAATATCTGGACTTACATGACTACCTTGCATATGACTCGTAATAAAGTTATTGCCTCATTAATACGCCCATTACTACCCCACCCTTTTAACATGACAAAAATAGGTAATAATGTTAGGACTTAACCCCTTTAATTGCATCAATATGAATAGTTTCTGCACAACAACAAATTGATCATATCCATCATATCCAATAGTCTGTGTAATTTAAAATGCTCTCTACAATGTTCAATCTCCATACTCTTTGTCTGCCCTTTTTTGGGCATCAATGCATATATCCTCTAGAAATTAGACACTAATAGTACTAATTCTATATTCATTTTCCATTGAGAACATAGCTCCATCATCTTCTTCCCGTTTCCCAACAAAACTTTGCCTCCTATTGAAATACCATGTTATTCCTTTATGTTTTCCTCAGCAGGTTCCCCCTTCTATTTCAAAAATCTATTGTCGATAGTACCCAAATCTACCCTATATCTAAAATTAGATCGATGTCCAAAGGAACCAAAACAGATATGGTAAAACCAGGATACTACAGTAGATTGATGGCCAAAAGAACCATCGTAAATAAGGTAATCCCAAGTCAATAGAGATTTTCTATTAAGTTTGATCATATTTTTTGTTGTATACTTTTCTAGATTCTTGTTCTTATCTATATAATTACTAATAAAATTAGTATGGTTTATTAGGTAGAAAATATCACCGACAGAAAGTGTATAAACATAGCCTGAAATTACTTTTATCACTTGTTTCTTCCCACCATCATATTTCTTCAAAAATAACCTTACCGTACCATCTATATTAAGCTTATTCTGATAATATTGGAATGGTTGTTCTCCATATATGAGCCTACCTCTTCCTTCTTCATCCGAATTACTTCATAGCTATGATAATTACCAGATTGTTTAATCAAGATCTGATTCCAATAGCCTTTTAATTGCTTGTTGCCATCTGAAGAGGCACTCATCGATTGGAATTTGTTGCTTTAAAGTTTCGCTTCTAACAGTATAATATAAATCTATGATTTTATTGCTTGATTATTGGAAGAAATTGCAGGTTTGATATTTGGATTGAAGAAAATGGTAGCGGTGGATAGGGATGGCAACGGTTCGGTTTTTTGCAAAAATATCAAAAACCATAACCATAACCGTTTATTTTATTAAAAACCATAACCTAACGGTTTTAACCATCGGTTACACATTTAAAAACCATAACCGCATTATTCGGTTTCGGTTTTTTAAACGTTTTTTCGGTTTTTAACCATAATCAAATGATAATTTCATAAATATATTATTTTTCATCAAATAAAACACACATATAAAAAAAATCTCAAAGGTATGTAAAATATTGTGTTGATCTTTGATTAAATTGCCTATATATATTTTGTTTGTTAAATCTAGTATTTGGATTTTGGGTTTAGAATTTCAACATCCAAAATTTAACCTAGATTATTATAAAATTTGAATATATATATGATAATAAACGGTTTTCGGTTATTCGGTTTTATTTTTATCTAAAACCATAACCTAACGGTTTTAACCACCGGTTACACTTTTCAAAACCATAACCTAATGGTTTTAACCGCGGTTGTACAATTCGGTTTTTTTCCGGTTCGGTTTTCATCGGTTTCGGTTTTTAACCGTAACCATTGCCATCCCTAGCGGAGGAGAGGATAAGGTCGAGAGAAAGAAAAATATTTGGATTGTAAGTGAAAAGGTTGAAGGAAGGGATAACTGTGTACGTTTGAAGAAGAAGTCGGCTGCGAATAAATAAATAAATAAAACTGATTTTGAACACTGACTTTGACTAGAGGGGTAACAACGTAATTGTGCAATGTGAATTTGATTTAAATGGGAAACAACCTAATTTATTTGGGAAAAAATATTCATCTGTCAATATTTAGGCATAGACAATGTGAATCATGATTTAAATGGGCATTATCCCATTTTTTATTGCAATTTCATATTGAAACAATGACAAAAAAAGAAAAAAAGAAAAACGATAAATAATATCCATATTTAAATGTAAGTTATAGAGTTTGTCATCATTGTAAAAATATTATTATATGTCCTGATGATCACAATTCAATAATTATCAATATAAATTATAATAGTATAAAGAGATTATTGTTGATAACATCTTCATTAATTTTTTTAATTTTTTTTATGCCTTAAATAATTTATTTTATAAAAAAATGCCTAATAAAGTAATTATTTATAGAAAACATTCCCTTTATATTTTTCATACCTTTACTACCTTTATTATTAAATATATTATTTTATTTTAATACAATATTAATTTTTAAATATTAAACAAATAATAGGGTACTTCTTTCTCCACCACCACCACCACAACAACCACTACCACAACCACCATGTATGTAACCACCACTACATCCACCACAACTCTCACCACTCCACCACAACAACCACCACCACCACCACCACCACCACCTACTACTACTAATTCCATCACACGCGCGCGTCCGTGATTTTTTTTTAAAATCGTCATAACTAATTCAAAAAAAATCAGAAAATTAAAAAATTTGTATTTTTGAATAAAGCAAATTAATATTTACTTCTATGATTTTTTTTTTTGAATATTTTGAATATTTTCGATTTTTTTTAATTTTTTTTCCGCAGATTTTAGACCTTGAAATAAACATGAAATTCCATGTTTTAAACATGAAATTTCGTATCTGCGGAAAAAAAAAATTTAAAAAAATCAAAAAATTCAAAAAACTCCGAAAAAATCATAGACGTAAATATTAATTTGATTTATCCAAATATAATTTTTTTTATTTTTTTTGAATTAGTTATGACGAAAATTTCACGGACGCGCGTGTGTTTATTAGTTTTTTTCTTATTTTTTAATTGTTAATTATAGGGGTAATTTGGGATGGGGCTGTTTTCAATAAAGTATCTTATTCTAGGTACCTTTTTCTAAATAAGTTTTTTAATAGGCATCAATCAACAATTGACTCTAGTATAAAATAGGAGCATAGCCCACTGGTCGTATCACTCTTTTTTTTTAATCTTAACCCTAACTAACCATAACTATTAACTAGTCTAACTAGAACTTGTCCAACTAGAATAATATTGTACCAAAATACCTTTAACTCTTTTTCTCATAATGAAAAACAAAAAACCCATCGCAATCCCATTAAGGAACCAGAATCCCCACTCCCATTTTTCTCTTAGTCTCACTCCATCCCCTATCTATTCTTTTTCTCTCTGTAAACTAACCACTGAACCGCCTCCCACCAAACCATTCACCACCAAACCACTCACCACCAACATCACCACCACCGACCCCCCACTTTCACCACCATCACCGACCTACACCTTCACCAACATCACCGACCCCCAACTTCATCACCAAGTCCACCACCGAACCTTCACATTTATCACCGAACCCCCCCTCTCCCACCATCTCTGACCTCACCACCACCACCGTCTTCATCACCACCACCTTCATCACCATCACCACCGCCCCTCTCTGCCCAGATCTTGATTTCACCACCATCATAACCGCTCCCATCTGTCACCTTCCCCTCTCTGCTGATCTCTGTCGGCGTTTGAAGACAGCTGCCGTGAAGACCGCCGTCGTTCGTGGACCACCTTCTCCTTCCAGATCTGCCCCCGTGCAGCAGATCCAGCACCGCCGTCCCCTCCATCTTCATCATCAACCTCCGATCCACACTCCACTGCCGCCGTTCATCGAGAAGTTCAACAGATCCAGCGCCACCCTCACATCCATTTTCATCATCACCCTCCGCTCCACACTCCACCGCCGCCGTTCGTCGAGAAGAAAAACCGTTGTACTCGATCCAGTTGCTCGAACCATATGTGCGTGAAGGGGGCTTTGAATGTTTTCTTTTTGATTCGCATTGGGGCCAGCCCCAAGTTGTTAGTTGTTGCTGATGGGGCCAACCCAATGTATTTTTTGTTGGTAACGGGGCTGGCCCATTATGGTTTAAAAATGATGTTTTGTATTCTGTTTTTTGTTCAGTTTGGATACAACCCAGGAATGTTAAAATAAGCCCGATTTCGAATTAGAAAATATTTATTTCTTATGTTTGTTCATGTGTGCTGCAGAGATAGTTGTGTGACAATATTCTACATGGGTACGACTCCATATAGGTAATGTTCGAGATGAGTCCGTACACACATGAACAAAGTGTAAAGGATAAAAATCGAAACCAAATATAAATCTGGGGTTAAAAGAGCCAAAAAAATGAAGTAGTAAAGGATACAACGTTATGGATCCGTACCCATGAAAAACAAAAATAAAAAGATAAAAATTCAAACCAGAAGATAAAAAGTGAGACTTAAAAAAATGTTTTTTAAACTAGAACTTATAATATAAAATTCTCAAAATTTGAGACAGTGTATTGTATTTTTCTCTATAAAATATCATAATTTTTCAAAAATACATATCATAATGATTTGAATGGAAGACATAAAAAAAGAATAAATATCAAAATAATACTTCTTTCTCCAATTTACTAGTATTTTTGGCTATGTCCACCCTACTAACCTTAACTAAAACAAAACCAAAAGCGATCGAAAGTTAAGTTATTTGAAACACCGAGTAAAACTGAACAGTTGACAAAAAAAAGGTAAAATTAAACATTACCTTAAATTTTTTGATGAAATATCCACGGTTACCAATTCAAGAAATCTCGTTAATGCAACCATGAAATAATTTTAAAAAATATCTAAAATTATAGAGCAATAATCCGACGGTGACTGTTTATTACATTTGAAGTCAGTAAAATTTTTAGTCTTTTTACAGCTTGGGATCAGGTTATGTCCAAGGGGTTTGTTTTGTTTGGCCACTTCTGCAATTTGTTTGTTTCTAACATGAATGGATTAGGGGACCCATTGGGATTAGACCTGGCTAGTTCCATAGTGTAGTGGTAGTAGCAGCAGTGTTATAGTGTGTCCATTGTTGTTTTGCACGTGAGATGCAGGGGTCAGTCTCATCAACCCCACCCTTTGGTTTAAGACACAACACGAGGAGTAATGAATGTGATTGCATTTTTTGTTTGGACTCATACACAACATAACAAGATTCAAGATTCAAAAAATAAATAACAAATGATATTTGGATTTACTAGGGTAGATTTGTATTCTCGATATGGATAATTGATCTAATAATTAGATTTTTTTTTTCATACATTAGAAACATCGAGCCGTTAAGAAAAAAAAATTACAAAAAAAATCAGAGTTCTTATTTCGATTCTAGTACAACTCTAACAGTTGCATATTCACTCCTATCTCTAGTAATAAAATAGTTAAATTATTTTATTGTATAAGTTAAAGTATTTTAGATTAAATTCTATTCGAGTTAAAATAACTTTCAATCAAAATAATTTTCGGATATTTTAAAAAATCACGTTTTTCGCTTTATTTTTATTTATTTAAAAAGTTCTTCTTTTGCTAATTATTTTTTATTTCAAATAGTCAAGCTAGTCTATTTTATTCAAAATCCATCATATGTTAAAATCTTTTTTTTTTTTTTTTTTTTTGTCAAGGTGATAAATTATTAACGTTTATACAATGACTTAAGATAAACATAATAGTCACTAAGAGTTCCGCCCTTCCATTTAGAGGTATCCAAATTCCGTCTAGCTGACTTTGCTGCAAGATCAGTAACGTTATTAAGTTTCCGATTGACAAAGTTGATTTTCCAATTGGGATATCTCTTCAACCAGCTCTTCATTTCAGCAATAAATGGATATAATTGCCATCGAAGACCTGTATCTTTATCAATACCTTGAACAAGTTCGAGGTTATCGGAGTAAAAAGCAACACTCCGGAAATTACAACTGGCAGCTTTTCTCATAGCAAGAAGAACCGCCCAACCTTCACCTTCGATAGAGCTTCTAACAAGCTGTCTGGTAGTAATCTTCTGAACAACTATGCCTTCTTTGTTTATCGCTGTAGCCGCCAGGCCTGCTGGTTCATAGTCCTTTTTGAAGGATGCATCACTCATGAAAACAATTTCTGAATCATCTTTAAGAATTGGGTTGTTCTCAATGATATCTTCATTATTCATCTCATCCTTAGCCGTTCTTTTTTTATTATTATCTACTTTATCACCATTCACTCTACTTTTGAATAAGTCATTCATCGCTAAGTTAGTTTTAATAAGTATATCTTTAATAACCAATGGTGTTTTTTCATGATAGCTTCGCATCTTTGCCTTCCAAATGATATCATATGTTAAAATCAGATTCTACGAATTCATCATATTTCAAGATCTTTTGTTTCCTCTTCCAAATCATAATACATACATTTCAAGATTTGTTTTTCTTCTTCCAAATTATAATATATAATATATAGTTTAAAAGGTTCTATATTAGCCTATTTTCTAAATTCGTTGTCTTTTTTTTTTTACATTCGTCAAAATTCGTTGTCATTAATGACCAATTAGGTTGGAATCCATATATCAAATAACTAAACAAAATGTTCAAAAACTCATTTTTGGCAATCTAATCGGGCGACCTTATTTTTATTCTTAAATATAAGAGCAAAATTAAGGTTTGACAACTTGACAAAAATATAAATATTACACAAAATATTTTTAATCAAATGACACGAAATTATTTGATTTAAAGAAAGAGCCTTCATAATCATTTCAACATCATTCTCGATTATCACACTTCCCGAGGATACTCGGCCGCCATCTCAGAAGTTCTCAAAATGCCCTTAGCCTCGACTTCTAGAACTGAATCCACTCAAACATTTCAACTTTTTCCTGATACAAGTTCACTATTAGAGTTTCTTACTAAACATACAATATCATCCTCTTTCTCCGAAAGATTGCATCACAATTAATTTTATAAAATATTGGGACGGTTTTTTTCATTTATTTATAAATTTAATATGTTTACTGTTATTATAATTCAGTTGGTTTACTAAACTATTAGTACATGTTGCTAGTGGTTTTTCTTTTAAGAGAATTTGCTTTTCCATGAAATTAGTCATTAGAGTTATATTTTGTAATATCTTCTATGTTGTTATTGTTTTATTGATAATAAGTAAAGGATAATAAATTTATTATTATATACAAAATTATTTTTATCTTTTCAAATTTTAAATATGATGATACAAATAAGTTCTATAACTTTATCTTTTTTTAAATTTTTTTTATCATTTCTTGTACATTGTTTAAAATCTATTGATCCAATTTAATAGAAGTTTTAATTTTAGTTATTATATTTGAAGGGCTAGTAAACCATATGCATGCCCAAGGGCTTCTAAACAACATATGTTTTTCTGTTTTAATATTTTTATTACACATTTTGCATATGATACTATCATTGCATTTACGATTAAATAAGTTCTGCTTTGTTGGTAACAAGTTTCTAATAACTTTCCACATAAAGTTTTTAACTTTTGGTGGTGTTTTCATTTTACATATTTGTTTGAAATTATTAATATATGTGGTTGATTTATTTTGATCCTTGATTAGTTGTTTATTAATTTCTTCTGTTTTTAATTTATGGTAAGTTTCTTTTACCGTGCATATTCTATTTTTACAATAGTCAATACATATTTTATCTTCACATTCAAATTTAGGTATTACCATTTTATATATTTTGTCACTTATATCACTAGTATATACGTTTTTTATTATATCGGTCTTCCATGTTTTATTATTAATAATGATTTATTTGACCCAATTAACCTCCGAAGCAATAGGTTTTTTATTCTAGAGATTATTACATATCTATTTATGTTCATAAATATTTATATTTGTACATTTTCCTAACTTTCATTTAATGTTTTTACTAAAAGCATTTCTACCCATAAGTATACTATTCCATCCCAAAGATAGAGAATTTCTAATTTAGCATCCATAAAATTGCTATTATTAAAATATTTCCTTTTTAGGATTTTAAGCAAATGAGAGTTCTCTTTATTAGCGATGTTACATGCCTGTTTTCCTAATAAGGCTTAATTCATTAGATGTACATATCTAAATCCAAGTTCTCCTTTATATTTAGATGAAGTTAAAAGATCCCATTTGGCCCAATAAATTATTTTTTTTGCCTTTATCACCCCACCAGAAGCTGACAATGATGGAGTGTGTTAATAATATTTTTTGGAAGTATAAAATTAGACACTTAATAGTTAGGGATACTTTGTAAAAGAACCTTAACTAGATTTTTTTTACCCATTTCTGAAAGAAAAAGGGTTTTCTAATTCTCTATCTTTTGTAATACCCGATAAATAATAAATTATAAATCTTTTGTTTTTGTTCTAGCCCATTCAGTAGGAAGACTCAGATAATTACCAAGGTTTTTAGTTTACATCATGTTTAGTCTTTTGGCCATCATATGTTGTATAAAGATTGGTGTGTTAGGGTAAAGATAGCCACACATTTATTTAGGTTAAGGCATAGCCATGTACTATTTTTATATTTGTTCATAAAATCATTGAAGGATTCAATCTTAATATTATCTGCTTTTAAGAAAAATAGTTTGTCATCAGCAAAGAGAAGATGTGTGATCTCTGGGCAGTTGTTTCTTATTTTTCTACCTTGAAGTTGTTTTCCTTTTTTTCTCTTATTAATTCATTAAGTATTTGGGTAATTAGACAAACGATCAAAAAGTAAGGGGACCTCCTTGTCTAATACATCTAGTTGGTTTATTAATTTGGTGAGTTTCTCCATTTACAAGTACTGCATAGGTTACTGAGCTAATACATATCATAATTTTTCTCACCTAGCAATAAAGCCCATCTTAATCATGAGATCATTTAGGAAATCATATTTCATATATTCATAAGCTTTTAATATCTTCTTTAACTGCTACCATATATTTCTTGGTTTTTCTTCTCTTAATATGGGTAATTAAATCATGTGCTATTATGGTATTTTCTTGTATAACTTTGTTTGGTATAAATGCACTCTGATTTTCACTCACTAGTAACATGAGTGGTTGTAACCTATTGACAAAAAATCTTTCAATTATTTTATATGATAAAATCTAAGCAACTGATTGGTCTATAGTGTTTTATATTAGTAGGGTTTTTAATCTCAGGAATTAGAGTGGTCAGTGTTTGATTAATATCATTAAGGTCTCCCTTGTTGTTCCAAAAGTTATTAATAACTCTTGTTAAATCTAATACAATGATTTGCTAGTAAGTTCTATAGAAAATTTTATTAAAGTCATCTGGTCCTAGAGCCTTGTTACGCCCTAGTTCCTAAGTTTCTTTCTTAACTTCCTCCTCATTGATAGATCTATTGAGGTTATTAGCTGAGTTTTTATCAATTTTACTTGAAATAATTTGTAATGTATTATTATAATCTCTTTTTTACCAGTAGTGGTGAATACACCATTAATATAATATACTGTTCCTTTATTAATATCATCCCTATTTTCAAGCCATCTTCCATTGTCATCAGTGCATCTTACTAATTTATTTTTTCTTCTTCTTTCTTTGGTACATGAGTGATAGTATTTAGTAATTTCATATTCCTTATTTAGCCACAGGTTTTTGGATATTTCTTTCTAGAAACTTTCTTCTCTTTTCCATGTATCTTTTAGGATTGTAATAATATTATTGTAAACACCCCAATTATAACTTGGATCATTTGTATTGAAAATGATTTCCAATTTTATTCTTAGATTATCAATCCTGATTTTATAATTTTCAATTTTTTTATTCTAATTCAAGGCTACATGTTTTCAGTTTATGGTAGATCACTACATCACTGTTTTTCCCTCTAAGTTTTGTGATCATCCTATACTTTATTTTAATAATGTTTAGATAGTCATTTTCTATTGTCCTGAAAGATTCAAAACAAATTCTTCTTTTGTTATGATTATCTTTCTTGTCATGGTGTAGTACTAATGGACAGTGATCAGAGCCAACAACAGAAATCAATGTTGTCCAGGCATTGGGAACGAGACTGGCCCACATAGAGTTATGTAAGGCCTTGTCAAGATTTGCCTTTATAAGTTTAACACCGAATCTTTTATTGGTCTAGGAGAACCTACACCCATAAGAGGTTGTTTATTCAATATTATTAAGGCTAATAAATTTATTAAAATTTTTTATTGACTTTTTATGACAAATTATACTCCTCTGTTTCAAATTGTTTGTCCACTTTGCTTTTCACACATATTAAGAAATGTAATAATTACATTTCCTATTACAAAATTAACTTTCATAAAGTGTCTTGATATCTTAAATGTGTATTAGAAATATAATTTTTTTTAATAGGGGTAATAATGAGAAAAATTGGGAAAAAGTGTCTTTAAATACTTAGTGGACAAATATTTTGAAACAACAATTTTAGTAAGTGGACAAACATTTTTTGAAACGGAGGGAGCACCTACTAATTTTTCTTTTAAGAACCTAATACAATTAAAGTCCCTAATGATAGACCACACAACGTTATGGGGTTTTAGTGCATTTAAAAAACTTAGTGAAATTCTTTTTTGTTTTCATAAGGGCTTAAATACAAAAATTTATAATTTTTTTAATTATTTTCTCCATTAGCACATGCGCGTATATGATATTCACTACTATAAATTTTTATTTCAAAACCCTTCTTCCCCATTAAGGCTAAGCCGGCCTTTATCCCTATCGGCTCCACCGTGGCTATCAAATTCTTATCAAGCAAATTAGCAATTGAATGTACTTTATTAAACGAATTCTTAGTCTCAGATAGAAACACTACCTCTGGCCGGTGTTTGGAGCAGAGGCCCCGGAGTGACTAGACTGTCAGGGTGTTGTCGATGCCAAGATCTAGTTAGATAGTGTAAACAAATATATTACATAAATAATAATCAGTTAAGATTGGATCACATACTTATCGTAACCACTACGTAGGTATAGGATAACAATATTTTTTTGTAAATTGTTTTATTAATAGTATGTATTATATAATAGTATAGTTTCATCTATAATCTATTTTTCT
Source organism: Nemophila menziesii (assembly GCA_029959085.1). Classification (NCBI taxonomy): domain Eukaryota; kingdom Viridiplantae; phylum Streptophyta; class Magnoliopsida; order Boraginales; family Hydrophyllaceae; genus Nemophila; species Nemophila menziesii. The sequence goes on along the minus strand of JARWIR010000074.1, from coordinate 1,202,941 downwards.
TTCGACAAAAAAAGAGGAGTGTAAAATAAATGGGCGTTATAAATCTTTGGGGTAAAAGATCCCTACGATACCCAATATTTTAAAATTTGGCAAATAGGTACTCATATTTTCACTTTGAACAATGAGGTACTTAACATTTCAACTTTGTTCCATTCGTTGCTAGTTATCAATTAATCAGTTGTTAAGTGCTGAAGTGGCAATATAATAGGTACATATTTGTCATTTTCCAATTTTTTGGGCATCACCTTGTTTTTTTTTTAAAATCTACCACGTAGTCACTTAACGTGAAATAAACGACGGTTGCCAATAATTGGACAAAATATGAAATTTGGATACCACGTTGTCCAAAATGAAAGTATATGTACTCATTTGTCAGGTTAGTATATCTTTGGGTACCTGACATGTCATTTTTCTATATCTTTACTCTATTTATTTATTGATTTTTCTACTCAATAACATGAAGAATAGTCTCATATAAAAAATTCTTCAAATGATAGTTTGGATATGTCGGTGATAGATGTTAATCATTAATCATGATAACATGATGACATTTGATTTCCAACCTTTAAATACAATTCATAAATCATGTCTTGATATCACATGATGTATTACCTATTGAAAATGCAAAAATTTGGCAACAACCCTAAATATCTATATTACATATGAGAATACAACTAATTACCCCTAAAAACACTAAAACTCCCTCAATCTTCTCAAAATACCCCAAACATTTAAAAACCTCTATCCATATCAATTTACTTAATGCTTCAGTTCTATGGCACATATCTTTTTTCTTCTTTTTTCTTTCTTATTATCTCTAAAAATCAACTAATATCCATAATCACCCGACCACTCGCAACTTCTATGCGGATGATGTCCTGCCCTACATATCCACACCCACAACCATTATGTTGCCATATCATCAACACCAACATCACTTATTCACCCAAGAAGCACTGCAACATCAATGCTACACCATATTCTCTAAAAGAACAATTTTGAAAGGTAAATTTTTTAAAATTTTTTCTAGGCATCCCAGTGTGTTAATGGTACCACCACTAGCTATAGAATTCTTAATTTTTTTACCAATATTTAACCTTTCTTAAACTATTGTTTATTGAAACCCTATATCATACTAAAAAAAAATCAATCTTAATTTTTTGGTTTCATAGTTAGAGTTGTTGATGTACTATTTTTAATAATTAGTGGTTTTGTAGTTTTCTATATAAAGTCTGTAATTTTGGGTCTATCTTGCATCATTGGTCATGTATTACATGAAATTGGGTCTTTGCAGTTGTTAGTATTATGTTTTTTTTAAAGTTTATTGCATCATTAGTGTCTTATATTGAATAGCGAATATATTGCACCATTGGTTTATTATGTGAGTACCAAGATCATTGGTCATGTGAAGCTCAATTTTTTCTATATCACTATGTGAGTACCTAAATCATTATGTGAGTACATAGATCATTGTCCTATATCACGTGAAATAGACGACGGCTACCAACAGTTGGACAAAATATAAAATTTTGGGTACCATGTTGTCCAAATTGAAAGTATATGTACTCATTTGTCAAGTTAGTATATCTTTGAGTACCTGACATGTCATTTTACTATATTTTTACTCTGTTTGTTTATTTATTTTTCTACTCAATAACATGAAGAATGGTCTCATATTAAAAATTCTTCAAACGACAGTTTTGATATGTCAGTGATAGATGTTAAACATTAATCATGATAACGTGCCGATATTTGATATCCAACCTTTAAATACGATTCACAATTCATGTCTTGATATCACATGATGTATAATTACCTATTGAAAATGCTAAAATTTTGGCAACAACCCTAAAGATCTATATTACATATGAGAATACAACCAATTACCCCAAAAAACACTAAAACTCCCTCAATCTTCTCAAAATCCCCCAAACATCTCAAAACCCCTTACAACTCTCAAAACCTCTATCTATATCAATCTTCTTAATGCTTCATTTCTATGGCACGTATCTTTTTTCTTCTTTTTTCTTTCTTATTATCTCTAAAAACAACTAATATCCATAACCACCCGACCACTCTCAACTTCTATGCGGACGATGTCCTCCCCCACACATCCACACCCATAACCATTATGTCGCCATATCATAAACACCAACATCACTTATTAACCCAAGAAGCACAACATTAGTGCTACATTATATTCTCTAAAAGAACAATTTTGAAAGGTAAATTTTTTCAAATTTTGTATGGGCATCCCGATGTGTTAATGGCACCACCACTAGCTACATAATTCTTAATTTTTTTTTATCAATATTTAACTTTTCTTCTACTATTTTTTATTGAAATCCTAAATCAAAAAAATCAATCTTAATTTTTTGGTTTCATAGTTAGATTGGTTGATGTACTATTTTTAATAACTAGGGGTTTTGTAGTTTTCTATATGAAGTCTGTAATTTTGGTTCTATCTTGCATCATTGGTCATATATTACATGAAATTGGGTCTTTGCAGTTGTTAGTATTATGTTTTTTTAAATTTAATGCATCATTAGTGTCCTATATTGTATAAATACCGAAGATATTGCACCATTGGTCCATTATGTGAGTACCTAGATCATTGGTCACGTGAAGCTCAATTTTTTTAATACTTCGCTAATTAGGACTCTAGTGAGGTGACTTGCAATGGATTGGGTATTTGTATCACCAAGTTTAATTCTCTAACATAAAAAAATAACTCATTTTTTCTCAGATTTGGGGACTTCATTTCACTTCCAAAATTCCCCTAATTCCTTAGCAGGTAATATGTAATCTAAATTGGAATAAGTTTATGATTGTAGACCTTCTTTTATTATCTAGGATGTTGAATTTCTTTGGCATGTTGGTTTGTGTTGCTAATAAAGTAATATTTCTACTATACTATCATGATAATTGCTGTTATGCTTAG